>JANAVB010032019.1:5080227-5138990 GCA_029216955.1 Iris pallida
TTGGAGGGATCCACTGAAATGCCTTCTTCCGAGACAACGTATCCAAGGAAAGAAACACGGTCAAAGAAGAACTCGCATTTGCTCAGTTTTGCATAAAGTCTCTCGCTCCTCAAAGTCACCAAAACAATCCTCAAATGATGCTCGTGCTCCTTCCTGCTCTTCGAATACCCTAAGATGTCATCAATAAAAACAACCACAAACTGATCCAAATATTGGTAGAATACTCTATTCGTCAAATTCATAAACACTGCTAGCGCATTCGTCAATCTGAAAGGCATCACTAAGAACTCATAATAACCATAACAAGTCATGAATGCCGTCTTCGGAATGTCTTCCATGTGCACCTTCACTTGGTGATATCCTTGTAGAAGCATGAAAAATCTCAGCTGACAATATTCCTCCACCACAGCGCAAATAATACAACATTGCAGACAGAATGTTAAAAAGACAAAACAGACGATATGGAAGAAAGTTCTTTTATTATCATGTCTACAAAGGTCTAGTACAGACTTATCAAGGCTATATATAAAGGACCAACCCTATTCTTCTTCTACAAAGGATCCAATACAGATTCAACAAAGCCTAGAGGAGTCTACAATGGGTTTAGTCTTCGTCAAAGCACAGTCCCCCTTCTTTTCGGTACACATATTGGAAGATTGATCCCCATTGAAGCGTATTCTGACTTTTTTGTGGGCGCAACCCTCCAAAAGCGCATCAGCTACTCGACTGAAGCGAGCAACTTCCAGAAGCAGCAATTGGCCCAGGTTTCCAGAAGGCACAGAAGGTCTCAAAGCCCTGAATGGGCAGCGCAGAGCACAACCTGTGGCTCTTCGGGTTGGTCATCCACCCACAAGCTAGGTCGTCAGGACCTCGAAGACCTCCAAGGTGTCGTCCAGGTTCAAACTCCTCATGAGAAGCATTCCATCATGTTCCGAGGTTCATCAACAGTTCTTCTACGATGTCATAGCCCCTTTGAACGAAGGAATCCTTAACCAAAATTTGACTTAGACAAGGCCAACCACCGCTCGAAGCTAAATCTGGATCCAGCATGATGTTGAAGGATAAGAAAAGGAAGAAGACGTGACTCTTCAGAAGAAACTCCCCCTTTACATAGGACAGGGGTGGTCCAAAATGCAAGCCACATGGAGGACAGTCAAAGTTCCCATATTAATGGGATGAACCTAGGACTCAGCACGATGAACCTCATTAAAAGAAGACTTCAGACTGGTAATGTTTCTCATGAGGAGTTCAGAGCCAATGCCAATGCCTTCAGAGCCAATGCCTTCAATCCAGAGGCGCAACTATATTACTGCGCCAAACGCAGGCGCAGAATGGTAATGTTTTCATATTACCTCAACTCCAACGGTGCAGCACTCTGCTCCGACCCAGAAGCTCAACTACCTTTCGTCAGAGACTTGGGAGCTACAATTGTATCCAACACAAGTCCGCATGCCGCTCCAAAAGCATAGTAACCTCGTCAACCTGAAGAACAAGCCTACTCATCGCCCTAAACCATAGTGACTTCGTCACTCGAAACACAGCCTTCTCGTCGCTCATACGCATAAAGGTCCATCATTTTTGAACCATAGTCCACTCATCGCCTGAAAGCACAGAGGCTCCGTTGTCTCCAAAAGAATGGTCTACTCGTCGCCCTAGAAGTGTAGCATTACTTAGACCTCGCTAGAGGCGTAGGAAGCATGGTCTCACCCTGTCGATTTGCTTAAATCGACTCTCTCGAAGATAAGATTGGGATAAACCATGATTGATATCTTATCAAATTGATTTAAATCTTAGACGAGGATCAATCAGAATCCAAATCTGAGATGAAATCCCAAGATTTACTCGGCTGCATCCGAACAAAAAAATTGGCACAAGCCACGTATCTCCTCCTTTGATTATTTTGATAACCACTAGAGATCTTGATTGAGGGGAATACCAATGGTCGTCCCGTGTCAGCACCGCAGAATCCCGTACCGTACAATTATGGCAGATTCTTTCATATCTCAAAACTCTAATGCACATTGCATATGTGCTTTCTCCCCCTATAAATAGACGGAGTTTTCCTTCAACAAGGGAGACCACCGAATATCAAATCTCTAGCTCAAGGCATCCTCTTGATCGACAACCCTTGAGTTCCATCAAAGGCATCAAAAAGTCATAACAAGTTCAACCCGTCGTCAGATCATCAACGAAGTAAAGGAGCCGCTGCAGTGCTCGATCTCCACCGTAACACTTTTCTAGAAACTCTTCCCCTTGTACTTAGAATATCCTATTTAGGACTTCCTTCTCTATACACAGGTCTTCCCCTTATACTTAGAATATCCTGTTTAGGAATTCCTTTTCTGTAGATAGGTCTTCCCCTTGTACTTAGAATATCCTATTTAGGACTTCCTTCTCTGTACACAGGCCTTTTTACGTTCAATAAGCATAAAGTTCGTTCAACCTTTTGTGATGTCGAACAAAATGGCGACTCTGCTAGGGACTACCTTTTCCTCCAATGAGAAGACGGTAACGCAATCTGGCGATGACTTGTTGGGATCTTTCTAGAAGATGCTGGCTGTACGCTTCGACCAGCAAGCTTTTGAAGATCTCCTTTCTTACCAGAAGTTGAATCCTTCGAAGCGGTTCACAAAACCGAAGAAGATACGACGTATCTGGAGGCCCAAGGAGGCTGCGATGAGCAGCACGACTGAGGGAACTGTGATCCAGAACCCCCTCAATACCGAAGCCCCGGAGAAGGTTTTGGCTGCTACAGCCATATCTCCTTGTTCGATTCCCACCATAGGAAAGTATGGCGAGGAAGACAGTGTCTCTATGGTGGGCCTGACGAAGGCACAATGCCAAAGGAAGCCCGCGCTGATTCAACCCCTCACGACGGGAGTATTTCCGACGAAAAGATCCGTCTTCGACAGAATTGCCTTCCCATCAGGCGAGCCTTCATTGGATTCTGAATACTACACACCCGCTGGAGGTAGTAGGAAGAAATCCAAGGCAGTATGTGCCTCGTTCAACAAATGTACCATGCCTATGACCAACCAAAGTCCCGCGTTGACAGTCACACGCGCTGCCGATGGAAAGTTATACAAGACTGGTCCCCGTGCTCCTATGCCTCGACCAGTTGAACCCCTCTGTCGCTTGAGCACCCTTGTGCATGATGCAAGCCAGGGGGTACATCCCGTAGAGAGAGACTCGTACAAGCAGTGTTCCTACAAACATGATAGGAGTTTGCCTCGCCAGACCCTCTCTGATCATACCCACGTGCAGCTTTCCTGCGCAAAAAATGGGGGTACCACGACGGAAGACCTGGTGTTATCCCAAGCAGAAGAAAAATCGACGACACAGTGAACGCCTAAATTAAGGCATCCATGTACCCAGATTACCATCAACTGTTCTTGTCAACAGGCGGATGTACTACCACCAAGGAGGCACTCCGTCTTTCAAAGACTTCAACCGACGTCGACTGTACGTCAGAGACTCAACAGGGGGTCGATGAGAAAAAGAGAAGATGAACTCCATGTCGCCACGTACAATGCGGAGTAGGGTTCTAAAACTCTCAAGAATTCATCCAAGAATCCTCCTGTATCGGACAGCAAGCCCAAGAAGCGGTCCGAGAGTAGCAAGGCAAAGGTACCCAGCATAGGTGTGTTCCAAGGCACACGTTCCAAATCTTCGTTGGGTGCCACGTCAGATGCTGGGGGTAACCAACCTCCCACTATGCATGACAATGCCGCATTCCATTCTGAGGAGGAGCCATACGATACGGATGCCTCCATAGGCGCAGATAGCCACCAGACTGGAGGTAGAAACTACAATGAGTCTGAGGAAGACCGCAACCTTTCAGTCTATCCTCAAGATGACGAGGCTCGAACATCTGAGCCAGAGAGCGAAGGATCTAATGTCCCTTCCACCCATCCACACACAAGGTCCATATTTATGGCCGAGGGTGATGAGGCGGACAATAGCGAAGCGCCTGACTAGCTGAAACGCATCGAAGCTCTCTAGACAAGCCTAGATACGTTAAATGCCATAATGAAGAATTTGTCTTCTCTCATGCTAGAGATCAAAGGGAATTTGGTACCCACTGCCTCCACACCTTCTCCTGGTCCAGCAGCCAATGATTGATCTAGCAAACTGCCCGCCGTCCATGAGGCGGGACCATCATCGTCCACTCCATGGACTACAGGCCCGACAATGACAACCGAGATACAGCAGGCCATCAAGGAAATGTATGCTTGCTACGATGCCAAAGAGAAGCAAGCAACACTTCGAAAGATGGAGATTCGATAGCCATATCCTGCCGAGTGGGACAGCGTAATTTTTTCTTCCAAGTACAATCCGTAGATGCTCACGCCCTACGAAGGAAAAGAGTCTCCCCGACGATACTTGAGGCCCTTTACCTCAGTAACAGAGCAATTGCCAAAGGACGATGCCCTCTTTACCAACATCTTTATAGGAGCTCTGTAGGGGGTAGCCTAAGAATGGTTCTGCAGCCTTCCGGATGATTGTATTTCATCATTCGAGGACCTGGAGAATCTATTCATAGATCGATTCTATGAATGAGGGATGGACATGACAATGTCAACTCTCATAGAAGTCATCCAGAGAGAGAAGGAGCCTGTCCGCGCATATATTGAGCGCTTCCGTCAGGTAGCCTTAAGGCTACCGCCTAGTTGCCCGAGCCCATGCTTATGGACTCATGCCGTAAGAACATGATGCCTGCGATAAAATTATGGCACAGTGCTCCTTCCACAGAGTGGACGCCTTTCATTACAGTGGCGGATATGGCACAAAAGAAAGCTCAGGACGCGCAGCTCCTGGGACTAAACTTTCCTTCTCTCGTAGGCAAGGGGAGACGTTCATCTAGCAACAATACCAAGGACAGAAAAGGCAAGCAAGCCATAACCGTCAACATCTCCAAAGGTTCGGTAACCATGAACCGTAAGTCTGCAGAAGCGCAGAAGCTGATGGAGGCTTACTCCTTCAATGACGAGAATATGTTGGAACTCTTCAATATGCTGACGAAGAGTGGCAAGCTATCTCTCCCAACACCAAGGTGCCCCGACGAAGTGGGGAAGGTGGACAACCCTAAATACTGCCATTATCATCAGTATGTCCACCATTCGACACGAGATTGCTACGTATTTAAAGGATAGATTCAATGCCTCATTAATGCCAAAGTCATATCACTTGACTATGAAGAAAAGACTGTCACGACCAACATGGTTACTTTCTAGTTTGGAAGTTTCCCAACCACGAAGGCACAAGACGGGGTCGTCCCAATCCCGAGGGTGACAATGGAAGTAGTCAATCTTCCACTAGCGCGTGACAATGCTCAAGGGCTCATTCCGTTCTCTACACCACGAGGCGAGGTCATGTGGGTCCACCCCGACCTTACTTCCGATATGATGGCACCCACAATCCCTTCTGTCAAAGAAAAGAAGGTCAGGACATGTTGCATGGTCTCGGCTTCGACCAATGACACCTTGGTGACCACTCGCTCGACACAACGGTAAGAGGAGAACCAGGCTCCAGATAAGGCAGCGCCTTCACCAACCACAGCCCATGTTTCTGATGTGTTAGAGGCAGGCCCGTCTCAGACTCCTGCCACAGATAGACATAAGCAAAATAAGGTTCACTTTGACAAGCCTCTCAGAAAAGACTCGACAATGGGGCCTATCAAACCCTACAACTTTGACATACTAACACAGCTAGCCAACACCCCAGCTACATTGTCACTCTTTGAGATCCTCCGTCTCTCCAAAGAGACCCGGGATGCGCTCAGCGAATCCTTGCAGAACGTCGAATCCTTCCTCACTCAGGTGTGACCACCAAAGAAAGACCCTACGGCCTGTCCACATTATCACATCATGGTCGAAGTGATCCCCAGTATCACCTTCACCCAACAAGACATGCTGCTGAAGAACAACCGACACAATAGGCCTCTGTATTATACAGGGTATGTCGGTGCCATTAAAGTCGATCGCATCTACATCGATTCGGGCTCCTCTCTTAGCATTATCCCAAGGAGTCTTCTAAAAAATCTAGGGATTCTGATGCATCGGCTTACTGCATCAAACACAACGATCAGTGGCTTCAATACGGGAAAGAGCGAGCCTCTGGGCAAAATTCGCTTGAAGTGCCAAATCGACGATCTCTACACCGAAGTGACTTATTATGCCAGCGACGCTGACATAAATTACAACTTGCTGTTGGGACGAACATGCATCCATGAGTACATGATCGTTTCTTCCACCCTCCATCAGTACATGAAGTACATGGCCAGCGACGGGAATATCAAGACCGAGTTCGCTAACATCAACCTGTTTTGGGGACTTAAAGCCTACTGTACGGATGCTGATCTATACAAGTCAGTTTCTTGGGATGATGGGGGCAATGATGCTAATGATGAGGCATTGACGGCCTCAAGAAGCGCATCGGTTGCCGAAGAACCTCTAAGCTCTAAAGGTTCGACTGAAAGGAAGACCCTCCAAGGTGTCTGTACCTCTCGTCGTCAACCTCCGAGGCAGAGCACCACCTTTGCCCTCAGTAATGTCAGATCATGGCCAGGATCCTATGCACATAAGGCTACCTCAGAGGTCCCCAAGGCCGACCATGAAGGTAGAGGAGCCTCAGACCGCGACCCCTTTGGTGATCAAACTAAAAGGGAAGCATCCTCCTCCTCCTCCCTCGACAGCCCTAGTCCTCACCGATGAGGAGCTAGGAGACTACATTTGTGCCAACACGAAAGCGCTCTCTTTTACTGATGTAATCCCCCTAGATAAAATCTCTCATTTTATTAATATAAAGTTGTCTTCGAATTACTCTTGTGCATATTGGAACACTAGATATTTTTTAGACAACTCTCTATGTAAGCTGCAAATGCAAGTGACAACCGCCAACCATGCGAGCCAAGTTGTCCCCTCCAGGGGCACCTACTTCTTCGTTCCATCAAGGAAGAAAGAAGAGGAACCCATCATCTTTGGTCGAGTAGAGCATCCTTATCGATTAGTTCCCGAAGATCCAGAATTCGACAGTGGTTAGATGCAGCTCTACCACTATGCTACTTAGGCTAAACACCTCATACAGAAGATGGGTTACGACCTGAACAACAACAAAGGGCTTAAGTATGGTAAAGGCAGGCGCATTCCCTTACGAATTTGAGTTCCAAGGGGAAAGGCCCAAAACTATTACCAGCGCACCCGCCGGGGTTAGGTTATATTACGCCCACATCCACTTCAGAAAGCTCGGAGACAGAAGTAATGATGCACTCACACTCTTCTGACTCCTCAACCTAGGACTCCGATGCCAGTACCGGCCAAGTCTTCAAAAGGATGCTGTCAGCTAACATGGCCTCTGCAAGCCCTCTAGTCTAAGACGAAGACCAGGTGGTCGAGTACTTCGAAGATGAACCTTGGGCTCAATACCTTGGATTTTAATAGGAATGGTGCCACACGCAGTCCAAATCCCCCATATCTTAGTAAGTGTTCATAGATTCCTTTAAAAGAATTTATCCCTTCTATACCTTTCCCGAGTGAAAAACCTGCCACGTTCGTATTACCTTTGGATTGATTCCCTACACCTTAGTCAAGTCGCGTCTACCATGTCCATATTACCTCTAAGTAGTCGCCTCTTCTATGATGAATCCATGTTGTCATGACCACCTAGAAGACATTTCACGTCCATATCACCTTTGAAGTTTTATTTTATACCGTATCTTCCATGTCCACATTACCTCTGAGTAGTCACACTTTTTCTATGATAACCTTGAGTTGTCATAGTTTTCTAGAAAAAATATTTCATGTCTGTATTACCTCTGAGTAGTCGCCCTCTCCTTGATTGATCATATGATTATCATGGCTATCTAGAAAATAGTTCACGTTCATATTACCTCTGAATTGTTTTTCTACATCCTAGTAAAGATTATGCCTGCCACGTTCATATTACCTCTGGTTGGGCATGTCTTTCATGATGACCCCTTGTCATGGTCATCAAGGGCCAGGAAACCTTTCACCTGGGCTCGTTAAATAAAGAGACAGAAAAGACCTTATACAGAAGCATGTGGCTATAAAGACCTATTACAGACTCTTTGTAGTTACATATACAGAGGCATTTAATGCTGAAGCTTAAGCACGACGTCAGCGTGGCAATAGAGGTAATGGACATTTCGCCTACAAAGAGACATGTATTCATGCTTCTGTTCAAAGTACCCCGAGCTTGACCCAAGTTTGGGACACTTTGAAGGGGGTCTTGTAGAAGCATAAAAACTCTCAGTTGACAATATTCCTCCACTACAGCAAAAATAACACAACTGTGCAGACAGAGTATTAAAAAGACAAAACAAAAGATATGTAAGAAAGTTCTTTTATTATCATGTCTACAAAGGTCTACTACAGACTCATCAAGTCTACATATAAAGGACCAACCCTATTCTTCTTCAAAGGATTGATTACAGATTCAGTAAAGCCTAGAGGAGTCTATAAGGGGTTTAGTCTTCGTCAAAGCGTAGTCCCTTTCTTCTTGGTACATATACTGGAAGATTGATCCCCATTGAAGCGTATTCTGACTTTCTTGTGGGCGTAACCCTCCAAAAGCACATCAGCTACTCGACTGAAGCGAGCAACTTCCTGAAGCATCAATTGGCCCGAGTTTTTAGAAGGAGCATAAGGTCTCAAAAGCCCAGAATGGGAAGGGCAAAGCACAACCTGTGGCTCTTCGGGTTGGCCATCCACCTACGAGCTTCAGGACATCGAAGACCTCCATGGCATCGCCCAGGCTCGAACTCCTCATGAGAAGCGTTCTATCATGATCTGAGGCACATCAACAGTTCTTCTATGAAGGCATAGCCCCTTTGAACGAAGGAATCCTCAACCAAAATCTGACTTAGGCATGGCCAACCACCGCTCGAACCTAAGTCTGGATCCAGTATGGTGTTCAAGGACAAGAAGAGGACGAAGACGTGACTCTTCAGAAGAAACTCTCCCTTTATATAGGGCGGGTGTGGTCCAAAATGCAGGTCATATGGCCGACGATCAAAGTTTCCACATTAATGGGCTGAACCTAGGACTCAGCACGATGAACCTCATTAAATAAACTTTATTCGACTAAGTCCTAGACTATCGTAGGACCCCTTAAAATTTCCCAAGTAACAGTAGCAATTAAGAGGGAGTCGTCATTAAGGAGCGGTCATTCATCGCTCTTTAAAAGAAGACTTCAAAGCCAATGCTTTCAATCCAGAGGCGCAGCTACATTACTGCGTCAACCTCAGGTGCAGACTGGTGATGTTTTCACATCACCTCAACTCCAACGGCACAAAACAAGTCCGTCTGCCTCTCCAGAAGCTCAATTACCTTTCGTCAGAGACTTGAAAGATACTATTGCATCCAACACAAGTCCTTCTGCCTCTCCAAAAGCACAGAAACCTCGTCAACCTAAAGCACAAGCCTACTCGTCTCCCTAAAGCACAACGACTTCGTCGCTCGAAACACAGTCTTCTTGTCACTCATACACACAGAGGCTCCGTCATTTTCAAAGTAGAGTCCACTCCTCGCCTGAAAGCACAAAGGCTCTGTTGTCTCCAAAAGAACGGTCTACTCGTCACCCCAGAAATGCAGCAGTACTTAGATCTCGCTAGAGGCACAGAAAGCATGCTCTCACCCAGTCTGTTTGCTTAAACCGACTCTTTTAAAGATAATATTGGGATCAATCATGATTGATATCTTATTAAATTGATTTAAATCTTAGACGAGGATCAATCAGAATCCAAATCTGAGATCAAATTCCATGATTTACTCGGCTGCATCTGAACAAGCAAATCGGCACAAGCCACGTGTCTCCTCTTTTAGTTTTTTTATAACCACTAGAGATCTTGATTGAGGGGAATATCAATGCCTGCCATGTGTCAGTGCCACAAAAGCCCGCACCGTACAGTGACGGCAGATTCCTTCATATCTCAAAATTCTAATGCACATCACATATGTGCTTTCTTCCCCTATAAATAGAAGGAGTTTTCCTTCAACAAGGGGAGACCACCGAATATCAAATCTCCAGCTCCAGATATCCTTTTGATCGACAACCCTAGAGTTCCATCAAAGACATCAGAAAGTTAGAGCAAGTTTAACCCGTCGTCTGATTGTCAACGGAGTAAAGGAGCCGTGCTCGATCTCCCTTGTCACACTTTTCCAGAAACTCTTCCCCTTGTACTTAGAGTATCCTGTTTAGGACTTCCTTCTCTGTACACATGTCTTCCCCTTGTACTTAAAATATCATGTTTATGACTTCCTTCTCTGTACACAGGTCTTGCCTTTGTACTTAGAATATCATGTTTAGGACTTTCTTCTTTGTACACTGGCCTTTTTACGTTCAATAAGCAAAAAGTTTGTTCAACCTTTTGTGATGTCGAACAATCCTGACCTCAAATCTATCATCGAAAATTCCTTCACTTCCGTTAGCTGATTGAACAAGTCATCAATCAGGGGCAGTGGGTACATGTTCTTGATGGTCAATGCATTTAGTACTCGGTAATCGATGCACATACGTACTGACCCATCCTTCTATGACACAAATAACACTGGAGCCCCCCAAGGTGATGCACTTGGTCAAATGAAGCCCTTGGTCTGCAACTCATCTAGCTTAACCTTTATTTTGTCCAACTCCTTCTTCTCTAACCGGTACACATTAGAAGGAACCTGTGCTGCTCTTGGCATTAACTCAATACTAAACTCTACTTATCTGTCAGGTGGTAGACCTGGCAACTCCTCCAAAAATATATCCATGAACTCCTCAATAATAGACGACGGTGCTACCTCCATGGACATGAAAGCTTTGACTGCTGGTCTTACTCCCTTCTCAATGGTCTCTCTCATAAATTCAAACTTCGGACAGCTTGGTGGTCTGAAGGTAACACTCACTCTATGGTAATCTAACACAGCATGGTACTGGCTCAACCATTCCATCCCTAACACTACATTAAAATTTGACATTAGAAATACCAAAAATTGTGCTTTCATCTCTCTTCCACACACTACCACTAAACAAGTTCTACATGTACTAGTAACCGACACAATACCTCTCCCGTAAGAATCTTCCAACTCTTAGGCAAGGGCGAGGTAGTTACTCAATGCATTGCTATAAAACTACTAGATATAGAAGACAAGGTGGCCCAGGAATCAAATAATGTAGTGGCGAGTATAAATGCTACTATAATAGTACTTGTAATCGCCACGCCCTCGATTTTCTCCATAACTGGTGTACATAAGGCTGGCCAACTCTTTGTCCTCCAGTCTGCTATCTAGCCCTCCCGTACTGGACCTTTTATGGAGGTAAATATGGTCCTCTTTGTTGTGTTTTTGGTGATGCAGTCGTCTAAGCATGTAGTCTTGGTCCTGGTGGTGCAGGTAGTGCTAGCCTTGGAGCTAGATGTTGTGGCCTGTCACTCTACTGTGGACACTCCATGGCATGGTGCTGGTCAAATCCATACCGCAAGCATTGTCCAAGTCTCTCCCAACAGTCTCTCTGAAGGTGTTCCTTCTTGCCACAATGATGACAAGTTAGAAGCTCCTTCGCTGGATAGGGTATATCTATCTACTGGTGAAGTCCACCTGGACTTCTGATAGGTCCTCTCGACTATACCTTGGCTGGAACAATTGTAGTAGTAGGGAGCCTCAAAAGTACCGGGTCCTTGTTGATAGCCTCCCAGAGGTGGGCTTTTGCTAACACCTTGGCGTACAAAACTCTAGATTGTACAGTAGTGTATCACTGAAGCTCCTTCATCAACCAATGATGAAACCTCTGTGCCTTCTCCATGTCATTCGGTATCAGGATGATACGAAAATGACTAAGGCGTCTAAACTCAGCGTCATACTCATCTACGATCATTTTCTCTTATTTGAGATGAAAGAACTTATCGTAGAGAGCATCTCGAACAGTAGCGGAGAAGTAATTTGCCTTGAAATACTATAAGAACTGCTCTTAAGTTAGACCTCTACCCTTATCTCACTCGATTGACTCCCACCAGTGATGTGCATTTCCTTTAAGTTGGGTCCGAACGGCTGTCATTCATAATTCTTCAGGTAGCTGCGAAGCATCGAGAAGCTTCTGAGTGCTGGTCATCCACTCGATGATCTTCTTTGGTGTCTCCTTGCCATCAAACGATTTTGGGTTCGTCTGACGATAGGCACGGATAGTACCCACCATTGGAGCGGGTTTTGATGCTGGTACAAGTGTCGGTGCAGGGGCTGGTGCTGCCAACCTCTCCATAACCATCATGGTCCGAAAGAATTGGAACATTTGGGCATGGCCATCGGACTGGGGCATCTGTGGCATCGGTCCATAAGGCTGCTACGGACACGCTCCATGGGGCATTTGATTCGAGAATTAAAGTGGCTGGGGCAACAGATCCTTTTATTGTATCTAGGTCTGCGAGGTTTGGCCCTCGTGCTGATTCATAGCCGGTGGTACAAATCCTGCTGGAGTCATCGGGTTGGCTGGAATCTCTCTAGGAGTCGGGTTCCCTGGCATCCCTAGATTCCTGCCATTGCTAGGAGTTAGCGTCATTGGTCTGGTTGGCTTCGAAAACCATACGTCCACTATACAGGTGCATCTTACTGCAAAAGAAGAATCTTATAAGAGGAGTGTGGAATCATGCTGGATGCATAGTGAGGTATTACGACTTTGGAATTCAAAGGCGATAAATTTAGCAAGTGGATGAGATTTTCTAAGACTCCTTAATCCTAATTTATAGGATCTTCTTGGTAATTTAGGTAACTAAATGACAAACTGACCTACATAGTCCACCACAAAACCATGTGACATCCCAGTTCCAAAACACTTAGGAACCTAAGACATGAGCATGCCAGCTATACAGCTAGAATAAATATTCCTAATTTAATAGACTTATCATAATCGTAGTACATTGAATCCTACAACTATAATATAACAGTTATAGTTGAACTAATATCTCCAAAGCATCAATATAATACTATAATCTCATCCACAAAATAGCTACATCATCACAAAATTTTTTATAACAATGTCTGTCTGAAAGAGAAATAATTCTGAATATCCAAATATAATCTTTCTGAAATAAACCAAGTCTGGTGGAAATATATCCACAAGATAAAAATACAACGCAGGACATAATAAAGTACTATAATAAGAAAATAGTTAGGACATAGCTAGCTAGATAAAATGTCCATGACTCAAATCAACTGTAAATCCTTGGATCAGGAAAACTCCTCGGGCACAACCTCTATGCCTCTGCAAGAAATTCGGGCTCGATACCTGGCCCGTAAACTATAGGATAAAGGTGCTCGTCCAGATCTGAAAAAGAAATAGGTCCTCAGAGGGATGCAACAAGATACAAAATAACAAGCTACAATCAGAACTGAAATAAATATAAGAATAAAATTGGGCCAACTATCCATCTATGTGAATGCACATCGAAGACGACTTTCGGCAGTATGGGTAGGTAAAAGAGTAGCATTAGCGTAAACCAATGCTAAAATATATACTAGCATACTTCTCCGACCATACCAGATACTAGTCCGTGGCCGCTGCTAGATATATCCACTAGTATAGCATATAACTCGGCACACTGAGGCCTATGTGTATTATCAGTCCCATACGCCTACTAATTGTCTTCCCTTCCCATGCTCTGCTCAAATCATATCATGACTTGGGCAATCCACATCTCTGTGCAAGTTACTAACTAGACTCAATATAATCAATATATGAACCGCCACACGAACCGTTCGTACTGGTAGCTAGCCATATGCATAAGCTCGTGGCAACACAATATAATTTCACTCATAGTGTCATGTCATGAGATGTGTCGTGTCATAGAAGTTATAGCAATAACTTCAATGCTAAGGGAGGAGTCTTCTAACCTCTAAGTCACACACACACTATCATTTCGATGACACCCTCGATAACACCCAAGTCATACTTAGACGTATTCTACTAGCGCATCTTTTCATATGCACAACAACAATCCAAGAATTTTAACAGTACAAGAAAAGTAGTAAGATATCTTACCTGAACTATCAACAAAAGTATAGAATATCGGTCCGGCTCCAGCCTCCGTAGTCGAATGATCATAAAATCCTAAAAGTATAAAATAAACTTATTAGTATCACCACAAGACTTACTGTCACGACCTGCTACCCAAATTGTTGGGCCAGGCCGAGTCATACCCAGCCTACGTTGAGATAAAATATAGTAAGCTGTTCTAAAGACAACAGGATAAGACTAAATGTGCTAACAGTTTTATAAGTGAAGAAGAATCATAAATGCTCCAAACACAAAAGTCGTCGTATATAGTAAAATGTCCAAGTACAAGTGAACTGCAAAGTAAAACTGGATACATGTCCAGTTACAAAATGATATAGTCTAATACATGTCTACTCTCAAAAGTCTAAGTAAACAAAAGACAACTAGGCGAGGTTCCCCGCAGGAACATCCTCGTAAAGCAAAGCCGGGTCCTCGGCAGTATCTCCATAGTATGTATCGCAGAGTAACTCCTCCTCAGTAAGGACACCTACAACGTTATCCTGTCAGGACGGGAGCAAGTACTGATTCTAGCAAACTAAATATACGAAGCATGAACAGAAATGTAATAAACTGGAATCATGGCATATCATGGGTTAATTTGTTCTTTTTAGAATTAACAACATGTAGTTTAAAAGTTTAAAACTGTAGCATGTACGTGAATCGATCAATAGGTGTATAGGATGTACAGCGGCACATATCAAGTTTTTCTGGTGTGCACATACGTGCACGAACGGCATCGGTGTATATCCATACACAAACGCGGGATCAGAACGTACGGCAAGGTCACATATAAAATGTCACCGAGCGCAGTAAATACATACGGAGAAGGGGGTCATGTTCACGTACAATACTAACAGTTTTCCCTTAACCCGTTATTTAAACATGTGAGAGATATGAGATACGGTATAAACACGGTAGAGACTGAAAGTAATACAACATGTAAAGTTCTAACTTGCTACCCCAAGGATCAGCATTTAACATGGTTGGTAAATTACAGTTTATTGTTATAGCAGTATGTAAAGTTCGTAGAAAGTACTTGCCTCTAGCAAAGCAAAATGAAACAAGCTGCGATAACAGTGCTATGGATGTCCGGTAACACTTCACTGTAGAAGTAAATATAATAACTTAGCTTTTATACTAAGCTAAAATACTAGGACACTAATTAGTGAAACACGACTTGTGACTGGGCACCTAGCCAAAATGATGACTTTGGCGTAGGAGACCAATGTGGGGTGACACACTACTTTAACTAACTTTCTAGGGTCTTTACACTAGTGAGGGGTAAGGTTCAACACGGCTAAAACTCAAAATAACACTAAAAGCTACAAGTCGTAATTAATCAATAATTAAATCAAAAGACCATTGTGTTCTAACAATTTTTGAAGTAGACAAAAAACCTAGTTTTGCATAAAACAAAGTACCAAAACGACCCTTGCTAATTATAGAAATTTATTATAATTTTTCTGGAATTTATCAACCAGTACAAATATTTTATAAAAAATCAGTTTTCCTAAGTATACAGAAAATGAGTTTTGGTTTCATATGCCAAACTAGTGGCAAAACAGTAAATTAAATACTACAAAAATTATACTAAATTAGCTAACTTAACATAGTATCTAAATACTATTTTTCCATAATTTTAACAACAATTTAAGTATTTTTAGAAAATCAAAAACAGCATTTGCACACAATTGAATTTAAATAATTAATTATCTGCGTATTTTGTCCATGTATATAATTTGAACCAAAGTTCAAATACAGGACCCAAGGCCATGAATCAAGTCCAATATGACTTGTACAGGTCTTGAATGTGTGAAAACACATTTGGGCCCAAATACCCATGCTAGGCTTGGACACCAAATGGTTGCAGTAATTTAAATACACTAAAATACAATTTGGTAATAGTGCAAAATAAATATTATTATTTTAATATGGTAAAATTATGCATAGTGAAAATATACATACATGTGTTTAAAAGTACATATATATATATTTATAAGGAAAATACTTAATTTATAAAGTATATATATATATATATATATATATATATATATACAAATATGTATATATTTATATAAGGAAACATTTAATTATAAAGTGTATACATAATAATATATATATATATATATATATATACACATGAAAATATATATATATACATATATATATATATATATATATAAATAAAATATATATATAATATTTACTAACCATGAAAATATACACACAAGAAAATATATACATATATACATATATGCACATAAATACATATATATACATACATACATATATATATTTATAAAGTACTAAAATGAAGTATATATATATATATATATTATATATATATATATATATATATATATATATATATATATATATATATGTATTATTATATATATATATATATAAAACAGCATATATATATATACATAAAATAGTATGTATAATAATACATATATATATATATATATATATATATATATATATATATATATATATATATATATATATATATATATATATTCAAATATATGTATACAAATATATATACATATATATAACAAAAGAAAAAGAAAAAGGAAAGGAAAAGAAAAAGAAAAGGAACAACAGCAGGGGGGGCTCGAACTCGGCCTAGGCGGGGGGTCGGGTTTGAGTTGGGTCGGGCTGGCCAGGGGGTCAGCCCGAGCTCAATATTAGGGTTAGGACATTAGTTAATTTATTAGGTATTAAGTGGTTTATACATAAAAAAATAATAATAATCCTGTGTCATGACAGTTAGGGACACAGGAGTCCATGTGTCGGGTTGATTTACGACACGTACGACACGTGTTTGCCGTGTCCGCACTTACCATTAGGGTTGTCGTGTGTAGGCGAGTCCTGTGCAGGAGAACGAGACACAACAGGACACGGGGGGGGGTAGATGACACGTACGTGTCCAGGTCAGGGCTGCTGTCGGGGTGGCGACTGGGCGGAGGAGCGGTCGGGGCGGTGGCGCTCGGGTGGCGCTGGGCGTGGCTCGTCGCGGCGCGTCGGATGATGGCAGTTGGAGGCGGTGGATGTCGACGGTGGGGCTGGACGGGGGCTCGTCGGAGTTAGGTTTAGGGTTTAGAGTTTGGGACTGTCGATGAGGCGACTGTGGGCGGCTGGGTAAGGATTTAGGGTTAGGGTTTGGTCTGGGGGAAAGAGGGGGGCTTAAATAGGGGGTCGAGGCGGTCGGGGGGGGTCATCGCGCTGGCCGGAAATGGCGGGGGCAGTCGGCCGGTCAGTCGGGGTGGGTAGAATAGGGTTTAGCAATTTGGTCCTCCTAGTTTAGGTTATTACAGATAGGTCCCTAAGGTAGATAAATGCAAATTAGAATTTGCATTGCGCATTAAAAATAATTCATTTATTACAAACTGATATTGTAACAATTCTAATAATTACAAAACTATATTAAAATAATTCTAATTATTACAAAATGATATTAAAACATTTTAGAAAATTGTAAATTGATATTTTAATATTTAAAACTCATTTAAAACTCATTTAAAAATTCTAGAAAAATTCTTAAAAATTATAATAAATATTTTAAGGCTATAAATGACATTAAAATTTAATTAGCACTAATTTAAGTAAAATTTGAAAACCAGGGGCTTACAAGTCTTTCCTCCTTGAAAAATTTCGTCCTCGAAATTCACAAGGATTGAAAACCCTACAATATTATAACATAACAAGCAATGCAACAAAATGACTAAGGCTGCGATCGAAACTAACCTCTAAGGTATCAAGCGGGAACGGGTGGTTCCATCGCAGCGGTTGGATCGAACAAGTAAGGGTATCTCTCCCTCATGTCCGACTCCCTCTCCCAAGTAGATTCACCTGGGGAGTGGCGGCTCCAAGCTACTCGTACTAGGGGTATAACCTTGTTTCTCAGCCTCTTCTCTCTCCTGTCTAATATCTCCACTGGCTGCTCAAAAACTGTAAGGCTCGGTCCGACCTCCAACTCTGAATGATCTAGCACATGACTCGGGTCTGGAACATATCTCCTCAGCTGAGATACGTGAAAGACGTCGTGAACTCCTGCTAGGTTGGGTGGAAGTGCAACCCTGTAAGCTACCTCTCCGATCCTGCCAAGTATCTCGAATGGCCCGATGTATCTGGGACTCAGCTTCCCTCCTCGTCCGAACCGGATCGTCCCTCGAGTAGGTGATATCTTCACTAGCACCATATCACCGTCTGCGAACTCCATCGGCCTGCGACTAGCATCAGCCCAGTGTTTCTGCCTATTCTGAGCTACTCTGAGCCTGTCTCTGATCATCCCGACTTTCTCTGCTGCATCCGTGATCATCTCTGGCCCAAGCATAACTCTGTCTCCAACATCATCCCAAAAGAGCGGTGTGCGGCATCATCGTCCATATAGCGCCTCGAAAGGAGACATACCGATACTGGCTTGGTAGCTGTTGTTGTATGAAAACTCTACCAAGTGCAGATGGCTCTCCCATGATCCTCTGAAGTCCAACACGTAGGTCCTCAGCATATCCTCCAGTGTCTGTATCGTCCTCTCGGACTGCCCATCTGTCTGTGGGTGGTACGCCGTACTGAACTTGAGCCTACTGCCTAACTCCTCCTGCAAGCTCCTCTAGTAGTGGGATGTGAATCTGCTGTCTCTGTCTAACACGATGCTCACCGGCACTCCGTGTAGACGAACTATCTGCTGCATGTATAGCTCCGCCAACTTCTCGGTGGAAAGCCCTACCTTGAAGGATATGAAGTGCGCACACTTCGTCAGCCTATCTACGATGACCCAGATGGTATCCTTCCCTCCTTGGGAACGAGGAAGCCCTGAAACAAAGTCTATCGTAATATGTTCCCACTTCCACTCGGGAATGGGTAACGGCTGCAATAAACCAGCTGGCCTCTGGCGCTCTGCCTTGACCTGCTGGCAAACTAGGCATCTCGAGATGAAACGTGATACATCCCTCTTCATCCCGTGCCACCAAAGATGTTCCCGCAAGTCACGGTACATCTTGTTAGCACCAGGGCGAATAGAATATCTCGATCGGTGTGCCTCCTACAAGACTGCCTCTTCTAGCTCTCCCTTCGGCACGCACAATCGGCTGCCATGCCTCAAGGATCCATCCTCTGCTATCGTGAAGTCATCCAGCAATCCAGCTAACACTTGGGGTCGAAGTCTACGAAGGCTCTCATCCGTAGACTGTGCCTTCCGGATCTGCTCCATCAAACCTGACTGAATGTCAAGCGCCATCATCTGTACCACTAATCCTGGCTGAACTAGCTCGATACCGAGCTTCTCCAGATCCTCCCGCAAATGCCAATCAATCATCAGGTACCATGCCATCGGATGCCTGCTCAGCGCATCCGCCACCACATTTGCCTTCCCGGGGTGATACTGTAAATCGATGTCGAAGTCCTTCATCAACTCCAACCATCGTATTTGCCTCATGTTCAGCTCTTTCTGCGTGAACACATACTTCAAGCTTTTGTGGTCAGTAAAGATTTCCACACGCTCTCCGTATAAGTAATGTTTCCATAACTTGAGTGCAAAGATCACCGTAGCTAACTCAAGGTTATGGGTAGGATAATTTCGCTCATGAGTCCGCAATTGCCTAGATGCATAAGCAATCACTTTTCCATGCTGCTGTAGGACACATCCTAGCCCCTTCCCAGAAGCATCACTGTATATGGTGAAACCTCCAGAACCTGAAGGTAAAGTCAGAACTGGAGCGGTCGTCAGCCTCCTCTTCAGCTTCTCAAATGCTGTCTGGCAGTCCTCTGACCAAATGTACTCTGCGTCCTTCCGCGTCAGCTTCGTCATGGGTTCAGCTATCCTAGCAAAGTCCTGGACGAACTTTCTATAATAGCCTGCTAAACCCAGAAAGCTCCTGATCTCTGAAACTGACGTCGGAGCCTTTCATGTCTCAACTGCAGCAATCTTCCTGGGATCCACCGAGATTCCATCTCCAGTGACTACATGGCCGAGAAACTCCGCTCGGTCTAAAAAGAACTCACACTTCCGCAATTTGGCAAACAATCTCTCCTGCCTCAGAATCCCCAAAACTATCCGTAAGTGCTCTGCATGCTCCTCTGGCGTCTTCGAGTATATCAGGATGTCGTCGATAAACACTACGACGAACTTATCCAGATACTGGTGAAATATTTTATTCATCATGTTCATAAAGACAGCTGGCACATTTGTGAGACCAAATGGCATCACCAGAAACTCGTACTGCCCGTACTTCGTGTTGAACGCCGTCTTCTGGATGTCTGCTGGCCTAACCTTCACCTGGTGGTACCCGGATCTCAAGTCTATCCTAGAAAACACCTTCGCCCCGCTCAACTGGTCGAACAAATCATCTATCCTGGGCAAAGGATATTTGTTCTTGATGGTGATGGCATTCAAGGCCCGGTAGTCAATACACAACCGGACTGTACCATCCTTCTTAGGCACAAAGAGCACTGGTGCTCCCCATGGAGAAGCACTGGATCGAATGAAACCCTTTTTCAACAGGTCATCAATCTGCTCTTTCATCTCTATGGCCTCCTTGGGATTCACCCTATAGCAAGCCCGGGATACTGGTGATAAACCTGGCACTAAATCTATAGTGAACTCCACATCTCTGTCAGGCGGAAGTCCTGGAAGATCCTCTGGGAATACATCCATAAACTCCCTAATGATAGGGTGTGGCGGTGCTGCGTCCCCGACTGTCGCACGACAGTTCGGCTCTAGGCTGATCTCCGGCCCTGTCCTCCTGACACTGAATGGTGCTGTGCCTGGGGGACTGAACAAAATACTACCCTCATGGCAATCTATAGATGCATGGGCATAGCTAAGCCAGTCCATCCCCAATATGATATCATAACCGAGGAGTGGCCTCACAAAGAATCGCCTCTCAAACTCTCTCCCGGCTATCATAATAGAGCATCTATAGCTAGCTCTAATAGGCACTGGTCCTCCTCCCGTCATTACTCTACTAATCTCCGCAGTAGGTGTAGATACTAAGTGATGTTCATGCATAAACTCTAATGACAGGAAGCTATGAGATGCACCAGAATCAAACAAGCATAGAGCTAGAAAAGTATGCAAATAAATATGACATGTGATGACGTCAGCTAAGTAATCCGGCTCCGAAACCTGCTCCGGCTCCGGCTCAATGGCTAGACTATAAACCCTCCCCTGAGGTCCCTTCTGCTGCTACAGATGCTGTCCGAACCTCTGCTGCTGAGTCGGGAGTGGTCCTCTAGTCTTCGTTACTGGGCACTCTCGAAGCTGATGGGTGGCAGACCCACAAGCTAAACACTGACCCAACCTCTTCCTGCAGACGAAAGAGTCGTGGCCTGGTCTCTTGCAGTATACACACAAAGCTCCCTTCGGCTGCTGCTGCTGCCGGGGTCCCGGGGCTCTAACTGGCGGGGTCGGGTGATGTGATGTAGGGGGACGATAAGTCTGCTGGGGCTGCGTCGGTGCTCTCTGCTGGAAAGCCTGACGCTTGGACGGTCCCTCATGATGTACAGAAGCCGGCCTCTTGCATGAAAGAAGACGCTCCTCGATGCTCCGGGCCAACTCTAGGCTCCGGTAGTAGTCAGTCGTACCGTTCGCCACTATAAGAATGCCGATGTCTGGAACTAGACCATGGCAAAATCTACGGGTCATCTCCTCTGGATCTGCAACCAGACTAGGAGCGAAACGGCTCAGGCGACTAAACTCTGCTGCATACTCATCAACAGAACGGCTCCCCTGCTGGATGTTCTGGAATCGTAGCCCCATGGCTACTCTAGCAGTGGTCGAAAAGAATTTCTTCTTGAACTGGGTCTTGAACTGGTCCCAAGTGGCTCTCCCTCTCGCAAATAACGGCTCATTCCGGAACCAAACTCCTGCTAAGTCTATCAGCAGAAATCCTGCTGCCTCGACCTGGAGGTCATCCGGCATCCTAACTCCCAGAAGCTTCCTCTCTACTGAATCTAGCCAGTCATCTGCTACTACTATGCCCTCAGTCCCTAAGAACTCCTTGGGATTCAGACCCATGAAGTCCTTGATCGTCCCCGCTCTCTGTCGTAGCTCTACATGTGGTGGGACCACGGAACGTCCCTCAGAACGCTCCATGCTCTGGCGGGGTAGGGTAGTCTGCTCCTGATGGGTTGTTAGGAACCCCTGAATCAGTATGAGCAGCTGGTTCCCGTCGAGTGTGACGGAAGCCTGGGTAGGTATAGTGATAGGGGGTGGTGGGAGTATCGGGTCCTGCTGGGCCTGTGATGTGGAAGGTAGTTGTGGTATCTGGGTTTGTGGATTTGTGGAGTGGGGGAATGTGGTAGGTGGAGGTGTATCAGTCGACTGGTCAGCAGACTGGATAAGGAGGGCCCCATTCTTGGGGGTAACATACTGGGATGAACGAGTAAGCACCATATAAATTACACAATAAAAGGACTTATAAGGACTTATTTAAGGTAAGCAATCACATGCAAGGAAATCTAATTATAATAGCAAAACATGTGATGTATTTCCTATGTTGCAATCCTAGCATTCCTCTAGGTGTTCTAAGCGTCTTTCCTAATGTTGTCTAATTACCTTAAGTTCCTAATTGCAGGCATGCTTGGTACAATAACGTAACCAAACAGTTTAGTCAGGACCTGCATGGGCCACCACTAAAAACATGTCACGACCCGCTACCCAAATTGTTGGGCCAGGCCGAGTCATGCCCAGCCTACGTTGAGATAAAACGTAGTAAGCTGTTCTAAAGGCAACAAGATAAGAATAAATGTGCTAACAGTTTTATAAGTGAAGAAGAATCATAAATGCTCCAAACACAAAAGTCGTCGTATATAGTAAAATATCCAAGTACAAGTGAACTGCAAAGTAAAACTGGATACATGTCCAGTTACAAAAAGATATAGTCTAATACATGTCTACTCTCAAAAGTCTAAGTAAACAAAAGACAACTAGGCGAGGTTCTCCGCAGGAACATCCTCGTAAAGTAAAGCCGGGTCCTCGGCAGTATCTCCATAGTATGTATCGTAGAGTAACTCCTCCTCAGTAAGGACACCTACAACGTTATCCTGTCAGGACGGGAGCAAGTACTTATTCTAGCAAACTAAATATACGAAGCATGAACAGGAATGTAATAAACTAGAATCATGGCATATCATGGGTTAATTTGTTCTTTTTAGAATTAACAACATGTAGTTTAAAAGCTTGAAACTGTAGCATGTACGTGAATCGGTCAATAGGTGTATAGGATGTACAGCGGCACATATCAAGTTTTTCTGGTGTGTACATACGTGCACAAACGGCATCGGTGTATATCCATACACAAATGCGGGATCAGAACATACGGCAAGGTCACATATAAAATGTCACCGAGCGCGGTAAATACATACGGAGAAGGGGGTCATGTTCACGTACAATACTAGCAGTTTCCCCTTAACCCGTTATTTAAACATATGAGAGATATGAGATACGGTATAAACATGGTAGAGACTGAAAGTAATACAACATGTAAAGTTCTAACTTGTTACCCCCAAGGATCAGCATTTAACATGGTTGGTAAATCACAGTTTATTGTTATAGCAGTATGTAAAGTTCGTAGAAAGTACTTGCCTCTAGCAAAGCAAAACGAAACAAGCTGCGATAACAGTGCTATGGATGTCCGATAACTCGTCACTGTAGAAGTAAATATAATAACTTAGCTTTTATACTAAGCTAAAACACTAGGACACTAATTGGTGAAACACGACTTGTGACTGGGCACCTAGCCAAAATGATGACTTTGGCATAGGAGACCAATGTGGGATGATACACTACTTTAACTAACTTTCTATGGTCTTTACACTAGTGAGGGGTGAGATTCAACACGGCTAAAACTCAAAATAACACTAAAAGCTACAAGTCGTAATTAATCAATAATTAAATCAAAAGACCATTGTGTTCTAACAATTTTTGAAGTAGACAAAAAGCCTAGTTTTACATAAAACAAAGTACCAGAACGACCCTTGCTAATTATATAAATTTATTATAATTTTTTTGGAATTTATCAACCAGTACAAATATTTTATAAAAAAATCAGTTTTCCTAAGTATACAGAAAATAAGTTTTGGTTTCGTATGCCAAACTAGTGGCAAAACAGTAAATTAAATACTACAAAAATTATACTAAATTAGCTAACTTAACATAGTATCTAAATACTATTTTTCTATAATTTTAACAACACTTTAAGTATTTTTAGAAAATCAAAAACAGCATTTGCACACAATTGAATTTAAATAATTAATTATCTGCGTATTTTGTCCATGTATATAATTTGAACAAAGTTTAAATACAGGACCCAAGGCCATGAATCAAGTCCAATATGACTTGTACAGGTCTTGAATGTGTGAAAACACATTTGGGCCCAAATACCCATGCTAGGCTTGGACACCAAATAGTTGCAGTAATTTAAATAAACTAAAATACAATTTGGTAATAGTACAAAATAAATATTATTATTTTAATATGGTAAAATTATGCATAGTGAAAATATACATACATTTGTTTAAAAGTACATATATATATATATTTATAAGGAAAATACTTAATTTATAAAGTATATATATATATATACAAATATGTATATATATATATAAGGAAACATTTAATTATAAAGTGTATACATAATAATATATATATACATATGAAAATATATATATATATATATATATAATATATATATATATATATATATATATATATATATATATATATACATATATATATATATAAATAAAATATATATATAATATTTACTAACCATGAAAATATACACACAAGAAAATATATACATATATACATATATGCACATAAATACATATATATACATACATACATATATATATTTATAAAGTACTAAAATGAAGTATATATATATATATATATATATATATATATATATATATATATATATATATATATATATATATATACATAAAATAGTATGTATAATAATACATATATATATATATACAAATATATGTATACAAATATATATACATATATATAACAAAAGAAAAAGAAAAAGAAAAAGGAAAAGAAAAAGAAAAGGAACAACAACAGGGGGGGGCTCGAACTCGGCCCAGCGGGGGGTCGGGTTTGAGTTGGGTCGGGCTGGCCAGGGGGTCAGCCCGAGCTCAGTGTTAGGGTTAGGACATTAGTTAATTTATTAGGTATTAAGTGGTTTATACATAAAAAAAAAAAAAATAATCCTGTGTCATGACAGTTAGGGACACAGGAGTCCATGTGTCGGGTTGATTTACGACACGCACGACACGTGTTTGCCGTGTCCGCACTTACCATTAGGGTTGTCGTGTGTAGGCGAGTCCTGTGCATGAGAACGAGACACAACAGGACACGGGGGGGGGGGTAGATGACACGTACGTGTCCAAGTCGGGGCTGCTGTCGGGGTGGCGACTGGGCGGAGGAGCGGTCGGGGCGGTGGCGCTCGGGTGGCGCTGGGCGTGGCTCGTCGCGACGCGTCGGATGATGGCGGTTGGGGGAGGTGGATGTCGACGGTGGGGCTGGACGGGGGCTCGCCGGAGTTAGGTTTAGGGTTTGGAGTTTGGGACTGTCGGTGAGGCGACTGTGGGCGGCTGGGTGAGGATTTAGGGTTAGGGTTTGGTCTGGGGAAAAGAGGGGGGCTTAAATAGGGGGTTGAGGCGGTCGGGGGGGTCGTCGCGCTGGCCGAAAATGGCGGGGGCAGTCGGCCGGTCAGTCGGGGTGGGTAGAATAGGGTTTAGCAATTTGGTCCTCCTAGTTTAGGTTATTACAGATAGGTCCCTAAGGTAGATAAATGCAAATTAGAATTTGCATTCTGCATTAAAAATAATTCATTTATTACAAACTGATATTGTAACAATTCTAATAATTACAAAACTATATTAAAAAAATTCTAATTATTACAAAATGATATTAAAACATTTTAGAAAATTGTAAATTGATATTTTAATATTTAAAACTCATTTAAAACTCATTTAAAAATTCTAGAAAAATTCCTAAAAATTATAATAAATATTTTAAGGCTATAAATGACATTAAACTTTAATTATCACTAATTTAACTAAAATTTAATTAGCACTAGTCATAAAATAGTCATTAGTATATACTAGTATTAGCATTATCTATAGAATAAGTTGTAATAGTAAAATAATATTGATATATCAAAAATATATACTTTAAATTCTAAAAAATATTGGTATCAAATTCTTAATATATATTATGTAAATATCTTTTTAGAAAAATATACCAAATCGCTATATTTAAGTATCAACACAACATGCCACATGGAATTTCAATTCGGAAGCAAAAAATAATAAAAATATGGAAATTATTTATTCTAGAATAAATCAGAATAATTAGGGTTAAATATTATTTTCATCTAAAATTCTCAGATTTATAACATATTTAAATTCCATAAAGGTTTGGAATCAAATAGATGTATTTGGATTGGTGTGTCGGTGTCCAAAAATTGATATGATCAAAGTAGTGATATATCAACATAAAATTCTTACAAATATTCACAAACAATGAATCTAGATGGTAGATATTCGAATTTGTCCGAAAGGTCCCCGCATCGAAATTGGTCAATTCTAGACACGTATCAGTGCAACAGACGCCACGGGCAAACGAAGTGAAACAGTGTGTGTTTGTCACGACCCAGAACCAGAATACTGGCAAGTAAGGACGGACCAGGCCAACTACGTATTCCAAATTACTCCAGTACCCCGAAATAACGTATAAGTTGTAGAGACATGGGGGTTACTACTATAATCCAACAGTCAATCCTAAGTCAAGCAATCCTAGGTATCGTAATCACAGGCAAATATGCAAAGTACAAGAAGTATGATCATCAGACATAAAATAGTAAAGCGTCCCAAACTATATGTACATAGATGATCATGAAGCTAGTAATACAAAGTGAAGAACAAGCAAGAGTAATAGTCATACATGATAAGCTCTAGCTATAGTCTAGAATACGCAAATTATGTTTAGGACCATAGGCTAAATGTCAAGATCTTAAAAACGAGCTAAACATGTGCTCGGAGGCTAAAAACCACGAAAGAATAATGTACATAATTAGTGGTAGTGTCGCCTGGGGTGGTGCAATGGTCATGGTGGCACAAAATTTGACTTCAGTATTATAACTACGCAAGACGGCCTCTGATGACGGCACAGACTGTTCCATCGGATCTAGAAGAATCAAATTAGCTACGTCCGATAGGAGGATGTACAGAATTGCGAGGGAATAAGAGAAAGGGAATTAGTCACGGACAGGAGGATCATCGAAGAAAAGTGGATAAGTAATATGTATACTATTTTTAGAAAGCTATTTATAATCCTTGAAAACTATATTTTATTATCTCTAAATATTTTATAAGTAGTAAAATCATTTTAAGTCGAAAACTATAGTTTACGTAGTAAAAATATTTTATATAAACACTTGAAAATATATTTTATTAGTCGAAATACTTTTAGGATAAATACTTGAAAATATGAAGAAAAAAAATCATTTTTAGGCTAAAAATACTTTAGGGTTGTCAAAAGAAATTTATAGATATAAAACTTTAAGTAAAAATAATTTAGAGAAATTTTGAAAATATTAGGGAACCGATTTACTATTTGAAAACTATATTTTTACGGGTCAAAAATAAATACTTGGAAAGGACTAGAAACTTATTGTATATAAAATATTTTTAGAAGTAATTAAAATCTAGCAAGTGATTTAGGATAACAAACTAACTTTTGTCAAATATAAATTTGTAGGTCAAAAATATATAATTACCCTAAAATATCTACTAACATATTTTTTACGAACAAATTAATATTAGTGCTTTATAAATCTCCCAACATTTAGAAATAACATTACTACAATAAGTAATACTAATTAGGTTACCATATAATATAAAAAATACAATTGGTAATAAAATATCTACTGTTAATGAAAAATACATAAATAAAATAAATAGAAAATAAAAAGAAGAAGAAGGAGTACATTTGTTGTCTTCCTACACACTGAAAGGACGAAAGAAAAAAGAAAAGAAAAAAGAATCTATTTTCAAAACTCGAGTACTGTTGTCCTCTTATCACCCATTAATGGCTTTATTCCTATTTATGGCTATAAAGAGAGAGGGATAGTGTAAATAAACGAGAGAGAAAAAAAGGTGAGGGAAGTGAGTGAGAGCGGGAGGGAAGGTTGAGGACTCGGGGAGAGAGAGAAGAGTGTGATAAAGATTTACCAGGGGGTCGAGGCGGCGCTAAACGACGCTACTGAAGGGACGAGGTGCACGAGGGGCGTGGGACGCCGTGACGGCACGGGCGAGGGGTAGCTCGCACGCTGTTGCGTGGCGTGGGACGCCGACAATGTCGCGTCGAGGGTGGCGCGGAGGCGTTCGAAGGGACGGGTGCTCGCCACTTCAAAACTTGGCGGAGGTCGACTGAGAGGCGCAAGCTTAGGGCTCGGCCGGGGCTCAGTCGGTGGAGGTATGGGTGTGTTTGTTATATTTTTGGGGTGGTGGCTGCATTATTTTGTGTGGAGTCGATGTCAAGGGTGGGCGGTCGATCGCGGCGGTGGTGGTTGGGTGTGTTGGTTTTGGGGTAGTGATGGTGATGGAGATTCTTTTATGTGGATTCGTCGACGGTGGGTGTGGTGATGATGACGAAGATGGTGGTCGGGAATGGTTGTCTGTGGTGGTGTCGGAAGACGGTCAAGGAGGAGGAATGATGGAGCCGGTGGTGGTGGTTGTGGTGTTAAGGAGTACAGGGGTCGACTGTCGGTGGTCGTGGTGAGGAGATGATGGCTAGGCCGGGATGGCCGCTGTGATGGTAGGTTCTGGTGGTGCGACGTAGTTTGGGGTCGACTGTTCGAAGGTGACGGGGGTGTAGGTTGTTGGTTGATGTTGGCTGTGCGGTCTGTGGCAGGTGGTCGCGGTAACGGCATTAGGGAAGATGGGTCGGTGATGGCGGTGGTGGTGCTGATGGCAGCGACCAGGTGGCAGAGGCGGTGAGTCGTGGAAGACGGGGACAGAAAGAGATGAATTGTATATGTAAAAGATTATCACCTAGTGGAAACACACCCGGGGTCAGACCCGAGGCCAATCACGGCTGAAACAGGAAGGATTGGACATTGACACGATGCACTCACATTTGTGGAGAATTTGTGAAATAATATTATGGAGGAAACAGTGGGGAGTATCCCCTATATGTAGTGGGTGGAACTCCTAGTTGGATAAGTGGTAGGAATTTAAATCCCCAATAGTTAATGCATCTTTTTAATTGAATCAAATCAAAATTTGTTCCATCAAATCCAAGTTCATATCTAAATGTTAGAATAAATTTATTTAACATAAAATAATTAAAATCTTTTCCCAAATTTTAAATAACCAAAATTAATCAAATAAATTTTCAAATTTAAATTTTTATAAATAATTACAAAAATCACAATATATAACTTTTTGTAATTAAATAACATAATTGCAATAAGTTTTCAAAATTAAAATATACATGAAATTTATTTTTTAGGTACTTTGCATGCGATAGAACTTATTAGTTATAAATATTATTTTCTAAATTATCACATATACTTTTTTACAACAATACAATAGAATCTTTATAATAAATAAAATAAAATAAGGTTTTGGCAATCAAGCAAATAGATAAAGATATTTACTTCTACCATTTCGAAATAAAATATATATTCTCCTATAATAAAACTTTTTGTATAATAATAAATATAAAATATAAAATAATTATAAAATAAAATATTTCGTATACGTATTCACACTTGACGCACGAATACCAAAAGAAAACCAACAACAAAAAAATCATAGTGAAAAATTAGGAGGTTTACATCCTACCCAACTTACAAGAATTTCGTCTTCGAAATTTAGGAATAACTAGGTAGGTAGGGTTGAGGAGATAGAAGGATTTTTGTATAAGAAAAACATGATCAAAGTATTTACAGAAGTAAGGGACGTACAGCACAATAAATAGTTTTAGAAAATCATGATTTAGATAATTAGAAAAAAGTCATGGATATGGTTAATGGATGAGGGCCGCAAAGAATAAAAAGATTGATGGTTTAAGTAAATCAAGATAACACGAACTGAAGAATAGTAAGGGATCCGAGTAGATCAAGAGAAATTATTTAGAGACTTTGGGGATATGGTTCCTTAAGTGAAAATTGTATGCTAGTCGTCGAGGTTGGGGGTATGATTAAGGGGACAATTCAAATCATTGTCGAATTCAAGTGATTAGAAGGTCATGATAGTAGTTTTAGGGTCGAGTGAAGGATGAGTAGTTGACGATGATATAGTCACATTGATTGGTATTGGCTAGCTTACACTTGTGTATATACAACTATCATTTTTATAGGTGATAGGGCAGCTAGAGGAAAATTTAAGTACAAGCATTTTTGTCCTTCTAAAATAGGTGAAAGGCGAAAGCAATAAAGATTTCAAGAACATACGTTTGAATATAATTGTTGGCTTCAAGGAGATTTGATAGTTCAAATTGGGATTGTCAAAGCAATGTGGATAAGACCCTAAAGGGGCTAGTACATTTGTTAACTATATCATAGTCCACGTAGAGTAATCATGAGAAAGGCGAATCAAGCGCACTAGGTTGATCAGACCATAATGCACCAGTTCTGATTAGACAATGTGCTAGTAGGAGCTCCCAACAAAACTTGTCAGGATCAAGCTCGGTAAAGAAATAAGCTTGTAAAACTAGGCTAACTTAGCAGCATTAGTCAAGTTTAGTCCATAGTATTAGTACAGAAGATAATGAGTGCAAGAAAACATAATTAGTTTAAGTTCTAAGTCTTGTTTGGTGCCTATACAGTCGTCCTACTGTATTCTTGTCTAAGGCTTTAGTCGACTAGATGGGTTAGGGACTTCTAGATGAACTTATTAGTGACATTCATTCAAGCCACCTTAATGGGTCATAAGAACAAAAGGGTACTAGGTGGTGAGGCTTTCTACCCAACTTACAAGAGTTAAACTAGTAGTGTGAAGGAACAGTGGGACAAGTCTTACCTAGTATGAGTCACCTTCCTAACCTCTATCATGCACGATGGAAAGATAAAAATTACGATAGAAGGGATAAAGCAAGATGCAAATAAAGGAGTCAAGCGAGAGTTTCAAAAATTAGAAGCAAGGAAGGAGGTCAAGTATGTGGATGAGATCCTAGACTCTAATCTTATATGCAGGCTTGCTCGGTACGGCAAAGTAACCAAATAATTTATCGTAGACCTGCATGTGCCACCACAAAAATATATAACGCCCCAGTTCTAAAATACATAGGACTAGAAACGTAGAAATGCCAGCCGTATAATAAATATACGTAAGCTGTAAAATGCCGTAGAAATCATGATAACTAATCTCATCCACAATAAAGATAAAGCTTTGATAGAATTAAGCAAGAATTTATCTTCGTACATGATATTAGGCGGAGACAAATCCACTACCAACTAGTAAAAGAAGAAAATACATAAACAAAGAAATGACTTGGCTAGGAGTGACATGGATGATCCAAGAGCAATCATCTTTGAAGGAATAAAGAAGATCACAGCCTTGGCTAGAACACCTGCGAAGAGACAAGAACACATACCTGGAGAGATCACCAGGTCCTCAGAGGGACGTAACAAGATACATAATATCACGCCATAAAACTGAATATAAACTGCTCAATAATAAGTCAAATCAGGTTATAACATAGTCCAATACTCCAGCATTGAATTAGCGTACCATCCCCCCAACCAAACAAGGACAGAAGATGACACCATAATCCAGGATGAAATATCTTTCCATGCCATGAATCCAATATGGTATCCAGACCACAACAAGGTTCAATACCTTCTCATCGAAGTAGTGAGTCACACCTACGACAAATAAGGATAAGATGTGGCAAACTAGTCTGCGACAAGTTACTGTTCCAAGCCACGGTCAGATATAAGTACCTAAACCAAAAGTACTTATACCTAACGGATAAGGTAGCCTAACCGTTCTAAGAGAATGCAGTTTTAGAATACCCCTCCAATGCATGGGCTCTCTGGCTAAAATGGGATCGGCATAGTCCCCACTTGGGGTACTAGAGGCCTCAAGCATAACCGTTCCTCGAACGTCAGTGGCCAGCAATAAAATAAAGGGGTCATCAATCCGCATCTCCGACGGAGCATACGGTCACAAGAAAAATGTGCATAGTATCCCATACACTAAGGATATGTCCTCCCCACCCCATGCCTATATGTTGTCTTTACAACACATAACCTCTATAACTGCTAAGTCAAACTAATCATGCATCCTATTAGCGGTTAATCCTATCGTACGGCTTATAAGTACCGGTGGCCAGCCAGTCATGCATGTCCGAGTTCTATATGCGACTTGCGACTTCGTGGCACAAACGTGTCAAGGCCTATGAATGTAACACAAATAAAGGGTGGTCCCTTAAATCTAAGATTAATATGCATAATAATAATAGGTACGAAAAATAGAACTACACAGTATAATCTATCTAATTATGACAATGTAGCACGGTTTATTTTACAGGAAAAAAAATAAATGCATGAATATGAGCTAAAGTAAAATAGACAGTAAATGGCAAAGTATCTTGCCTGGTAGTGTCGCTTGGTGTGGTACAATAGTCATGGTGACACGAAATTTGACTTTAGTGTTATAACTACGTAAGACGGCCTCTGATGATGGCACAGACTATTCCATCGGATCTAGAAGAATCAAATTAGCTAGGCCCGATAGGAGGATGTACAGAATTGCTAGGGAATAGTACAAAGGGAATTAGTCACGGACAGGAGGATCATCGAAGAAAAGTGGATAAGTAATATATATACTATTTTTAGAAAGCTATTTATAATCCTTGAAAACTACATTTTATTATCTCGAAATATTTTATAAGTAGTAAAATTGTTTTAAGTCGAAAACTATAGTTTACGCAGTAAAAATATTTTATATAAATACTTGAAACTATATTTTATTAGTCGAAATAGTTTTAGGATAAATACTTGAAAATATGAAAAAAAAATTGTTTTTAGGCTAAAAATACTTTAAGGTTGTCAAAAGAAATTTATAGATATAAAACTTTTAGTAAAAATAATTTAGAGAAATTTTGAAAATATTAGGAAACCGATTTATTATTTGAAAACTATATTTTTATGGGTCAAAAAAAATACTTGGAAAGGGCTAGAAACTTATAGTATATAAAATATGTTTAGAAGTAATTAAAATCTAGCAATTGATTTAGGGTAACAAACTAACTTTTGTCAAATATAAATTTGTAGGTCAAAAATATATAAGTACCCTAAAATAATCTACTAACATATTTCCCATGAACAAATTAATATTAGTGCTTTATAAATCTCCCAACATTTAGAAATAACATTACTACAATAATTAATACTAATTAGGATACCATATAATATAAAAATAAAATACAATTGGTAATAAAATGCCTACTGTTAATGAAAAATAAATAAATAAAATAAATAAAAAATAAAAAGAAGAAGAAGGAGTACATTTGTTGTCTTCCTACACACTGAAAGGAAGAAAGAAAAAAGAAAAAAAAGGAATCTATTTTCAAAACTCGAGTACTATTGTCCTCTTATCACCCATTAATGGCTCTATTCCTATTTATGGCTATAGAGAGAGAGAGAGGGATAGGGTAAATAAACGAGAGAGAAAAAAAGATGAGGGAAGTGAGTGAGAGAGGGAGGGAAGGCGGACGACTCGGTGAGAGATAGAAAAAAGTGATAAAGATTTACCAGGGGGTCGAGGCGGAGCTAAACGGCGCTGCTAAAGGGACGCCGGCAACGTCGCGTCGAGGGCGGCGCGGAGGCATTCAAAGGGACGGGTGCTCGCCACTTCAAAGCTTGGCGGAGGTCGACTGGGAGGCGTAGGGCTCGGCTGGGGCTCAACCGGTGGAGGTATGGGTGTGTTTGTTATATTTTTGGGGCAGTGGCTGCATTTATTTTGCGGAGTCGGTGTGAAGGGTGGGTGGCCGGTTGCGGCAGCGATGGTTGGGTGTGTTAGTTTTGGGGTGGTGATGGTGATGGAGATTTTTTTCTGTAGTGATGACGACGTCGAAGTTGGTGGTCGAGGAGGAGGAAGATGGTGCACGGGAACGGTTGTCTGTGGTGGTGTTGGAAGACGGTCAGGAAGGAGGAACGGCGGAGCCGATGGTGGTGGTTGTGATATTAATGACTACAGGGGTTGACTGTCGGTGGTCATGGTGAGGAGATGACGGCTAGGCCGGGATGGCCGCTGTGATGGCGGGTTCTGGTGGTGCGGTATGGTTTGGGGTCGACTGTTCGAAGGTGACGGGGGTGTAGGTCGATGGTTGATGTTGGCTGTGTGGTCTATGGCGGGTGGCCGCAGTTATGGCATTGGGGAAGATGGGTCGGTGGTGGTGTTGATGGCAGCGACCAGGTAGCAGAGGTGGTGAGCTGGAAAGACAGGGACGGAAAAGAGATGAATTGTATATATAAAAGATTATCACCTTGTAGAAAGACACCCGGAGTCGGACCTGAGGTCAATCACGGCTGACACGGGAAAGATTGGACACCGACACGATGCACTCACGTTTGTGTAATAATATTGTGAAGGAAACAATGGGAAGTCTTCCTATATTGTCACGCCTCAGAACCAGAATACTGGAGAGCGGGGGCAGACATAGCCAGCTACGTATAATGAAATGGAAGACCACCTCGATATACGGTCACGGCTGTCTAGAAACATGAGGGTTTACTACAAGCCAACAGTCTCTTATGGTCATGAACAAGCCTAATGTCTCAATCACAAGCAAGTAAGTAAGGTCGCAAGATGTATGATCATTAAATATACAATAATAAGGCGTCCCAAATATCACATATTCAGCTGATCATGAAGCTAGTCATTACAAAAAGTTAGGACTAGCAAGAGTTAAGTCATACATGATCAACCCTAGGATTTGTTAATCATGTTTACAGCCCGTAGGCAGACAGTAAGTAAAGTGCATCGAGCTAACAGGTGCTCGTCGGCTAAACGCCTCAAAAGAATAAATTTACAATAGAGTGAGCGAAACAAAATAGAAAATCCACTCGTATCCCGGGTTCCTTCTAGTCGCCACCATTGGACAGGAAGCTTGGTAGATCCTCGGGAGCTGCTCCGAAATCTGGCCACACAAAACCAGCTGGGTCAACCGCAGAAAGAGCAAGTGCCACAAGGGGGCCACGAAATAAGAATAAAAGCCAGCATTAACACAAGAAGATATAATATTACAACTAGAATTTATGAAAACATGGCAGGGTGATATACGACGAGATAACCATGGGACTATTCCGATATGCCAGGTTACAACCCGTAAACCAAACAAGGACCGGGGTTGTAACCCGTCGTCTGAACAGAACTTGGTTTCCCACCATTTATCGGCAAGATAATAATGCAAGAAATCAAGACAGGGAGCAATCTTGTACTGGATCAAGACATGGCTAAACTGGTTATACCTCATTCAATCAATCATGGCCAAGCAGATACTACGGCTTACTACTTTAACTAACTAGGGTTATCACAGGCCTAATTACTAACAAGATGCAGTGAGATTGTTCCACGGCCACAAGCCCTGCAGACCATCCAGGCTACCCAGGATGAAAGATTAGGGTTGAATTCAGGTGGGTACATCGCCCGGGAGACAAATGCCCCCTTAGATGACTTAGAGGGTGCAACACTCGACGGTGCGCTGGAAATGTGCCCTACTCGACGGCAGGCTACAGATCCCAAGAGCGCCCAGGTAACGGGATTGCCTGTAGCTGTGTCATCTCTTCATGACTACTGTGTTATTCTAGTTATTAACCTTAATTCATTTTAGTAGGTACTCCTGACCGTGGTACTCAGGAGTCCCATCCTAGACATGATGCAAGACAGGACAAGTGGATTTAACAAGCAAGCAAGAAAGAACCACCCACGGTGTCCAGGCAAGCCAAGTTAAGTTATCAAGATAAATCATGTCAGGGTACTTGTCAGAAGTGCGCCACGACGGGCCACTATCATGTCAGGTTGGTCATGCCAGGAGTACACCACTACGGGTCACTGTCGTGTTATGCTAGTTCCTTATCATACCATGCCATGTACAATAGTCATTCCAACATATTAAGTAAAATCAAGTTCATGACAAAAGGCGTTAGGATATAAAATGGGCGTAAAATATCTAATAAAATATCAATATACAGGACAATAGAAGAGCCAAGCTTAAAGAAATAAGACCAAACTCCAAGAGCCTGGGTTAAGCAAGGGGGTCAGGGAAGCAGCGTACGAAAAGTCACGCACGCTGAGAGAGCAGCGTAGGTGAAAGTCACGCTCGCTACAGGGAGCAGCTGCGTGAAAGTCACGCACGCTCAAGGGAAGTAGCTGCGTGAAAAGTCACGCACGCTACAGGGAAGCAGCTACGTGAAAAGTCACGCACGCTACAGGGAGCAGTGTACGTGAAAGTCACGCACGCTACAGGGAGCAGCTGCGTGAAAAGTCACGCACGCTCAAGGAAGCAGCTGCGTGAAAAGTCACGCACGCTACAGGGAAGCAGCTGCGTGAAAAGTCACGCACGCTATAGGGAGCAGTGTACGTGAAAGTCACGCACGCTACAGGGAGCAGCTGCGTGAAAAGTCACGCACGCTCAAGGAAGCAGCTGCGTGGAAAGTCACGCACGCTCAAGGAAGCAGCTGCGTGAAAAGTCACGCACGCTCAAGGAAGCAGCTGCGTGAAAAGTCACGCACGCTACAGGAAGCAGCTGCGTAAAAAGTCACGCACGCTCAAGGAAGCAGTTGCGTGAAAAGTCACGCACGCTCAAGGAAGCAGCTGCGTACGTGCAAAAGCACGCAAGCAGAGAGCTGCGTACGCGTAAAAACACGCACGCCGGGGCTGGGTCTTCTTCTCCATGGCTGAGAAGAAGCTCTCATGGCTCCAAAACTTCTAAACCTCATAACTTGGCCATCCGAACTCCAAATCCAGATTTCCAAAGTTCTAACCAGGGTGGAATTGAATGCTCTTCCACTTGGAAACACCAAAACCCATGAAAATCCAACTTAAAGAGATTAAACCATGCAAAATCCAAAAATAGAAATAACTTAGATCTAGAGCAAAGGAAACTTCAAATCACAAAACACCAAGTTCTAATGTTGATCACCATATCCTAATCTAGCAAATGGACAAAGAAAAGAGGGTTCTTATGTAGTGGCAAGGTGCACTTGCCTAGGGTTGGGAGAGTTGTGTTGAGGAAGGAAAGGAATAAGAAGAAGGAAATTAATGGTGGAAGTTATGAGGAGAGAGAGTGGTAGGTGGGGATATAAAGAGGGGGAGTTATGGTGGGTTGAGGGTGGAGTGTAGGTTAAGGTGTTCCAAAACCTATAAACCAAACCAAACCGAACCAACCCAATAAAACCGAGCCATGACAAAACCCAAAATACGAGAAATACCAAAATTCCACAAGTTGAGAAAAATAAAAATACATGCCAAAATCCAGATACGAGTATAAATACAAAATACAGGAAAAATACGAAAAATACGGGAAATAAGGGTGACATATATGTAGGGGGTGGAACTCCTAGTTGGATAAGTGGTAGGAATTTAAATCCCCAATAGATAATGCATCTTTTAAATTGAATCAAATCAAAATTTGTTCCAACAAATCCAAGTTCATATCTAAATGTTAGAATAAATTTATTTAAGATAAAGTAATTGAAATCTTTTTCCAAATTTTAAATAACCAAAATTAATTAAATATCAAATCAAATAAATTTTCAAATTTAACTTTTATAAATAATGCAATAATAATAAGTAATTACGAAAACCATAATATATATCTTTTTGCAATTAAATAACATAATTGCAATAAGTTTTCGAAATTCAAATATACATGAAATTTATTTTTTATGTACTTTGCATGCGATAGAACTTGTTAGTTATAATTATTATTTTCTAAATTATCACATATACCTATTTTACAATAATACAATAGAATCTTTATAATAAATAAAATAAAATAAAATAAAATAAGGTTTTGGCCATCAAGCAAATAGATAAAGATAATTATTTCTACTATTTCGAAAGAAAATATATATTCTCCTATAATAAAACTTTTTGTATAATAATAAATAAAAAATATAAAATAAAATATTTCGTATACGTATTCACACTCGGCGCACGAATACCAAAAGAAAACCAATAACAAAATAAAAAAATCGTAGTGAAAAATTAGGGGGTTTACAACCCACTAAGGTACTCTAGTGCTCCGAGTAGTCACCGTCGTGTAGATGGTACGGAAGATCCTTCTTGATCCTCTATCAGATCTGGCCAAACAAAACCAGTAGAGTCAGACCCCCAATAGCAAGTACCACAAAAGAAGCCAAACTATGAACTAAAACCAGCAATAACTAACACAACAACGAATAGAAACATAAATAAGTAAATACAAATAGAGACTCGTGCACTACCAATGCACTCATCTTGAGAATAGAAAAGACAATAAGCAAAGCAACATGGAGCATAGGGCAAATAACATGTGACATAATGTAAACTATGGACATGTAAGGTAAACGGAAATATGTGAACATGTGAGATAAACTGAACATGTGAGCATGTAAGAGAAATGGTACATGTGAGCATGTAAGATAACTGGGACATGTGAGCATGTTAAATAACTGAGACATGTGAGCATGTTAGATAACTGGGACATGTGAGCATGTGACTTAGAAACTATTTCGGAACCCGAGTTATAACCCGTAAACCAAACAAGGACCGGGGTTGTAACCCTTGTCCTGAATAGAAATTCGTTTCTAATCAATGTACAACATAGGGATCATGTATAGCATGTGAGTACTGAATAGGACGACAAATGACAAGATGACTAAAAAAGTATTCCGGAACCCAAGTTACAGCCCATAAACCAAATAAGGACCGGGGTCGTAACCCTTCTCCTGAACATGTTATCATGTTCAAGATTGTAACATTAGTACGCCACGACTGGACACTATCTAGTAAGCAAAGAAGACATGTAACATGGGTGCGCCACGACATGCCACTATCTAGTAAGCAAAGAAGACATGTAACATAGGTGCACCATGACGGGCCACTATCTAGATTATCAAGATGAGATCATGTTGTCATGTTCAAGTTAAGTTCAATATTAACAAGTTGTCAAGTTAGGTCGTCGCATTTTAGATCAAATATAGAAAACATGATAAAAATATCAAAAACTGTGATTGGAACTATCAGTCGCATATGAACTCCGACTAAAGTAAAAAAAGATTTTAGAAGCCAAGACAAAGATTTATAAATTTTATTATTTGAGTTTTTCAAGATTCTAGCTACAAAATAGATTAAACAAGCAAAAACAGTCATTCAAGGCAATCAGCGTAAGGGCACACTACGACCAAGAAAAACTGCCCACGTCGTACGGAGCACACAAGAACGACGCACGGGCGCACGACCAATGAATGGCACGGGCGCACGGCATGCAAAATGTACTGCGTATGAGAGAAAAACTGCCCATGGCGAATGGAGCATAAAAGCACGGCTCACGACGCACGACCAACGAATGGCGCGGGCGCACGGTACACAAATATGCTGCTCCCGTGAGCAAAACTGCCCACGGCACACGGAGTAGGCAAACAGGGCGCACGGCACACGGAGTGGGCAAGCACGGCGCACGGCACACATCGTACGACCAATGAATGGTATAGGCAAGTAGCGCTCAAATGCGCTGCACACGCGGATAAAAATGCCTACGGTGCACGGAGCACGCAAAAATAATAATGTTCAAGATTTGGCAAGATGTACTTGCCTAGGGTTGGGGGAGGAGTAAATGTACAAGAAGATGAAAGTAAATAAAGTTAATGGAGGGGAGAGAGAGAGAAGTTAGTTTTTATACAAAACCTTTCTAATCTAAAACCACAAGCCATGCCAAGTTGAACCAAACTAAATTAAACCAAGTCAAGATTAAACCAAGGCAAGGCTAAGAAAGACAAGTTAAAACACGGGTCACTTGACAAATGTCATAATTTTGTACATGTATACTAAAAATACGTATAACAAAAAATGGGAGTGATAGGTATGCCATCGGTATGCACTAGTATATTGGTGGTATGCCGATCAAAAAAAAAATCTATAAGTTGAGAAAATTTCTAAAGCGTTCCGAATATCAAGAAAATACAAAATACAGTACAAAAATACGTATCCGTATATAAATATCGATACTGTGAGACGAGTCTCACAACTTTTCGATCCTTCGAAAAAATTTGTCCTCAGAATTTCCTAAAGCTAGTCAAGCATGATAATCAAAACAAAAGCTCAAGAAAATACAACTATCTCAATAAAACAAAGGATGGCATATAAATAAAGCAACAATAATATAAATTAATGCGTAAGTAATAAATGAAGGCAATAGTAATATAAATAAATGCGTAAGCAATAACACAAGCACAATCAAGAAGGGTTCATTAGTCAGTGCTATTAAAAGGTAATACAATAGCAGTTTATCTATAGCGTTTGAGCCTCCCTGCTATTATAATATCATCATCCATAGCGTTCATAGGAAATGCTATTAAAAGTTCATACAATAGCAGTTTATCTATAGCGTTTATGCCTCCCCGCTATTAGAAGTGTCATTATCAATAGCGTTCATTATGCAGTGCTGTTAAAGGTATAGTTTTTTCTGACCATTGCTGTGCCCGTATGTGTAAGGGTGAGCATTATTCGGTTTTGGACCAAAATCCGAATCGAACCTAACCGAATAAGAGATTCGGTTCATTTGAAAAAAAATTGGTGGGATTTCGCGGTTTCGAAAATACTAAATTTTTTTATTCGGTTTCGGTTTAAAACCGAAAACCCCAATAAGATTTATTAATTTATAAAAATCCTAATTCTATGTATATTTATAGTGACTAAAAATGTATATATTGAAAGCAACAATTTTATATATATATATATATATATATATATATATATATATATATATATATATATATATATATATAAAATATATATATATATATATATATATATAAATATATATATATATATATATATTGAAGTCCTACTTTTGATATATTTTTGACATATAACAAAAATGTGTACAAACTTATAATTTCTTTAATGAAAATATGATTTCTATTTATTCGGTTTAACCGAATAAATCGATCAAATAACCAAATAGTTTATTTGGTTTGGTTCGGTTTTGGTTTTGGTTAATTTTGGTTCGGTTTCGATTTTGTAGTTTTTGAATTTCAGTTTATTTGGTGTTGACTATTTTGTTTCGGTTGAAACAGCGAATAAACAGAAGGCTCAGTACCCCTACATATGTCAAAGTAAGGTATCCAGTTCAATTAGTCAGAAGCATCACAATTGAACTATCTACTGTTCTAATCATATGGGAGAAGCAACACAGTTTTATAGAATATATTTTATATTTAATAAATAAGTTATAGTATGTTGTGACTGCTATAGGAGCGATTCAGTTTTGCTACATAAATTATAGCGTTCTCCATAGCGGGCGATCCCGTCCGTTAGATGTTTCGCAATTAAATCGGAACCGTCCATAGCAAAACGCTATGTTTTATGTTTGAAAAAACATTATTGTATTCTCCAGCTCCTAAGCTGGGCGCCTAACTGGAAAACCCCTTCAACTCCTATAATCTGGGCGCGTAACTGGAAACCCTTCAACTCCTCTAACGAAAACCCTCTCTCCTCCTCATAACTCTCTCTCACGAAACTCCTCTCTCCTGTTCATCTTCTTCTTCCTGTCGCCAAACCCTCTTTCGGCAATGCTCTTCCGCAGGTAACCCTCTTCCCCTCACGAAACCATCCCTCTTCCTCATCTTCTTCTCTCTGTCTCTCTCTCGCCTCACGAAAACCCTAAAATCGACCGACTGTCCATAGCAAAACGCTATTTTCAATTTTTTCCCCTGTCAATAAAGTATCTATCAGTGGCGGTGTATATGTGCCTTCTCGATTTGTCGAAAATTAGGGTTCGGCTTCGAATGGATTTTATTGGTTTTCGTGAGGGATGTTATAGTTTTATTGGATCGATTTGTTGGATTGGCTTTGGCTTGATTATTTGGGATTTAGATGGATTATTTGGGGTATATGTGACTCCTCGATTTCGTGGATCTATTTGTCGGAAATTAGGGTTCGGCTTTGGATAGAAATTCTGTCATTGGTTTGTTTCTGTGTTTGATGTTATAGTTTGGATGTTATAGTTTTATTGGATCGATTTGTTTCTGTGTTTGATGTTATTGGTTTGTTTCAGGAACCCTAAATTTGTGAAGTGTTGAAGAAGAAAAAGTGCCACGATTTTGTCATCGCTCTGTAAGTCATTCCTTTTCCGTATATAATTTGTTTATATTTTTGGTTTGTTTCAGGTAGTGACAATGTTGTTGTTTACTAATGCATGTACAAAGTCTAAATTATTTAATTTAAAACTCTTTAGGGCCACGTACAAATTATTTTTTGTGTTATCAAGCTCGATATAAGCAAGTTGTGGGTGTCAACATGATGAATAAAGATTGGGATCATCTTAACAAGTATTGAAATCCTTTTCACTATACTAATGTGTTCACTTAATTAAATCCATCTTTATGTCTTATTTATGTTATAATTATTTTGTATTTTTTAGGAATACGACATTGTATAAGAAATATGTCCGTCAGTTTGTGGATTTTGCCAAGTCAAATGCAAAGAATCCAGACTTTATGTTATGTCCCTGCATTGATTGTAAGAATTTGTGTCGTGGTAATGAAGATATGATTTTACTTCATTTGCTAAGACGTGGGATGGATATGTCTTATACAACTTGGATTTGGCATGGGGAAGGAATTTCAAATTTGGAACAGACAGAGGATACTAATATAATTGAAGATGCATATGTTCAAAATGAACCCAATGCTGAACCTATCAAAGAAGAAAGGGATGATGGATTAACAACCTTATTGAAGGATACAAATAATCCATTATACCCAAGTTGCAAAAAGTATACTAGGTTATCGGCAACCGTTATTTTATACAAGCACAAGTCTATGTATGGAATTTCTAATAAATGTTTTAGTCATCTTTTGGAAATATTGCATGATATTTTACCTGATGGAAATACAATTCCAGAATCCTCACGTGCCGCTGAATCGTTGCTTAAGACATTTGAGCTTGATTGTGAGAAGATAGATGCATGTCCCAATGACTGTTGTCTATACAGAAAAAATTGAAAAATGAGGAAAAATGTAAAAAATGTGGATTGGAACGGTGGAAGAAAGATAAGACTGGCAAAATTCAAGAAGGAGTTCCAGCAAAAGTACTAAGGTACTTTCCGATAATTCCAAGGTTCAGAAGAATGTTTCAGACACCTGAATCGGCTGAAAACTTAAGGTGGCATTATAATCACAAAAGTGAAGATGACATCATGAGACATCCTGTGGACTCCTTATCATGGAAGACAATTGATATGAAGTGGCCCTCTTTCGCAGAAGAGCCACGCAACCTTAGACTTGGCCTTGCTGCAGACGGGTTTAATCCTTTCGGCGATCTTAGCTCTTCATATAGTTGTTGGCCAGTGATGCTCACGACATACAATCTCCCACCATGGCTATGCATGCGAAAAGAAAATATAATGTTGACACTACTAATTCCTGGACCGAAGCAACCTGGAAATGATATAGATGTTTATTTACAGCCACTAATAGATGATTTGCTAGAGCTATGGAACAATGGAGTGCATGCTTATGATGCATTTAGTAAATCTTTTTTCAACTTGAAAGCAATTTTGATGTGGACAATAAATGATTTTCCAGCTTATGGTAACCTAGCTGGATGTACTACCAAAGGAAAAGTTGGATGTCCCATATGTGGAGTGAATACATGTTCAAAATGGTTAAAATATAGTAGGAAAACCGTCTACATGGGACACAGACGTTTTCTTCCAGCCAAGCATCCATTTAGGTTGAAAAAAAGTTGGTTTGATGGTAAGCAAGAACATAGGGAACCACCTAGATTAATGACTGGATCAAAAATTTTAGAAGGACTAAGAAATATGACAAATGATTTTGGGAAAGGAAAAGACAATGGCAAAAGAAAGAGGCAATCTTCAGAGATGTGGAAGAAGAAGTCAACATTTTTTTCACTGCCGTATTGGGAGGTAATATCATATTATTTTATATGTATTTTGTAAATTGTTTCCAATTGACCTTTCTATTCTTTTTTGGGTTTTGTAGCATCTCATTTTGCGCCATAATTTGGATCTAATGCACATAGAAAAGAACTGGTGTGATAGCGTGGTTGGTACATTGCTAAATGCAAAGGAAAATCGAAGGATGGCATAGAATCACGTGGATTTGGAAGAAATGGGCATTCGACAAGTTTTGCATCCAGAATTAAGAAATAAGAGATTTTTTCTTCCACCGGGACCGCACACCCTTTCAAAGAAAGAAAAGAATTTTTTGCAAGAATTATATAACTTGAAGTTGCCCGATGGTTACTCTTCAAACATTGGAAACTGTATATCAGTAGAAGAATGCAAAATAACAGGACTCAAGTCGCATGATTGTCACGTGTTAATGCAACAGTTGTTGCCTGTGGCATTGAGAGGTCTTCTTCCAAAAGGACCAAGGATTGCAATATTTCGAATTTGTGCATTTTTTAATGTCTTGTGCCAAAGAGCCATCGATAGAGAACAAATAGAGAAATTAGAGGAAGAAATTGTTGAGATATTATGCTTGTTTGAAAGGTATTTTCCTCAATTTTTCTATATCGTGATTCATTTACCAATCTACTTGTTGACATATTATGTTTGGTTGAAAGGTATTTTCCTCCTTCATTTTTCGATATCATGATTCATTTGCCAATCCATCTGGGGCGTGAAGCTAAATTAGGTGGCCCAGTCCATTATCGTTGGATGTATCCGTTTGAAAGGTGATCGTTTGTTTTCTTTTTATTGATTTCATTCATTCGTTTGCTTACTTTAAATAAAAATTATTTTTTCTCGTAGATACATAAAGATCCTTAAAGGATACGTTAGAAATCGTGCACGTCCTGAAGGTTGTATAGTAAAATGTTATCTTGCTGACGAGAGCATGAGATTTGTTAGTGGGTACATGAAACAAGTTGCTGAGATGGATCATCGTCCAAATAGAAATGAAGATATTGAAAATGATGCGATTTCGATGGCCGTCCAATTTCAAAAGGAACAATAATGACATTGGATAAACAACAGCTACAAAGTGCTCACCGTTATGTATTGTTCAATATGGATGAAGTCGAACCTTATCTAGAGTAAGTTATAAGAAAACATACTAACTCCAACGTATCTTGCCAATATCTATAATTAATATCATGTATATTTTCCTATTAGGATGCACTTGAAGGAATTGAAACTTTCGGATAGACGACTTGTTCAAAATAAAATTTACTTCAAGATCGTCATTCGAAGGAATTGTCATCTTGGTTAAAAAAGAAGGTCCCAATTTCTTTTTTTAGTACCCTTAGCACATTATTTTCCAAACAATGTATGTCCTTACCTTTTGTTTTGATTTTGAACAGATTGAGGGACAATCCTGTGGAAACATATCCGACATGTTAAGAGGGCTTGCACATGGCCCTTCAAAACATGTTGTGTCTTATTCAGGATTTGTTATCAATGGTAACCGCTACCATACAAAGGATGCTGAGAACTCTAGGCAGAACAGTGGTGTCTCACTTGAGGCAACAACCATTTGTAGATCCAGCTCGAAGGATAGGAACCAAGTCACCGATACAGTTGCCTACTATGGAGTACTTAAGAATATATTTTGCTTGGATTATCATACCTTTCACATTCCTATTTTTGATTGTGATTGGGCTAGCACAACAAATGGTGTCAAAATAGAAGATGGGTTTACCTTGGTTAACCTTCACCAAGGAAAACACCGCTTTGAAAGAGACTCGTTTATTCTAGCATCACAGGCAACCCAAGTATTTTACTCTAAGGACACTGCTTCATCTAATTGGCATGTTGTGTTAAAGGCACCAGCAAGAGGTTTTCAAGATATGGATATGGACGTTGATCAAAATGTCTTTACACCATCATTAGCACCAGTGGATGTATCAAAACTAGATAAGAATGTTGAGGATGGTAGTGATAGTTATCTTAGAAAGGATTGTGAGGGCATTTATGTTTAAGTTTTTTTCCTCTATATTTAATCTTATGAAACACCTATATGGTTTAATTGGTCTCTATGTTTCATTAGTTTTTATTATTGGTATATGCAGGTTTTAGTATTCTTTGTTAAGGTTGTGCAGAAAATCTATACAATCAGTAGTTTTTTTTAGATTTTGGTTTTTTTAAATGCTTCACAATATAGGGTCTGTGAACTTCATTTTAGTATTTGATACTCCAAAATGGTTTAAATGCTTCGTTTTTAAATGCTTCACCGATACAGTCCTTCAATGTCTGTATCTTCAATGTCTGTATCACTCAATGGTTGCATAGGCTTGTTTGGCTCATAAATTGGAGTTCTATAAATTGATAGAATCCATGGGAATTGGAATCATGGAATCAATTCATTCAAATTTGATGTTTAGATGGCATACTAATTTGGTGGATTCAAAATTCTCATTGCTTGTTTAATGTTCATGGAAATAACAAGTCATGCAATTAGATGGCATACACAATTAGGTTGCACAGGAGAAACTGATGGTACTATTAGCTGTGTAATTCATACCCGACTTTAATTTGTCTGTATTAATTTGGCGCCAAATGGTACTATTAGCTGTGTACATTGTTTGGAATCATGGAATCAAATTCAAATTTGATGTTTAGATGGCATACTGCAATTTGGTGGATTCAAAATTATCATTGCTTGTTTAATGTTCATGGAAATAACAAGTCCTGCAATTAGATGGCATACTGCAATTAGGTTTCACAAGAGAAACTGATGGTACTATTAGCTGTGTACATTGTTTGCATCTCATCCCATTACACTGCCCAGTCCAATTAATTTCTTGCAAAAGCTTGATCAGGTCCTGGACTTCAAGTCCTGCAAACAATGTACAGTCCTTCAATGTACAGTCCTTCGATGTACAGTTTATGATACTCTATGATACTCTACTTGTCATGATTTAGTATTTGATACTCTATGATACTCTACTTGTAATGATTTGTTTATTTAATATTTGCTTATTTTCTAATCATCATCAGCGAGTAATTCTTGCTCGTAGCTACCCTATCTTGCAATGACACCAAGGAAAAGGAGAAATGATGGTAAGCTGAGGTAAATAACCTTCAACATGTATTTGAAATTAAGCTTACATAAATCTCATTTATTTCTTACTTTGTTAATATATATGTGCATATTTGTAGTCTTCAAAACGTGCAAAAAAGAGCAAAGAAGCAAAGACAAGGCATCGAGGCTGCTCTTGTGAACAATCAAAATGCTGGTTTCTATATAAGTGAGCAAGAAGGTTCGAATGCAGTAAGGATCAAGCACATATTTTCACAGATTTTTGGGAATGTTGTGGGAATGTTGTTCTCATAACTGCACTGTGTTCTGAGAACAAGCATAAATGCCAACTGTTGCAAAACAAGCACATATTTTCTATAGCAATGCTTACATATATTTCTAATGCATAAATGTCAACTGTGTTCTTGTAGAGTGCAAATCAAGCGAGTAAATATACAAAGAAGCACAAGAAGGAAAAGAAGCACAAGAAGCAAAGGAAGGACAAGGAAAAACGTTCCAATGAAGAACAAGGAAAAGAAGCATCAAATGAGGGACAAGAACCAGAAGATTCAAATGGCGAAGAAGAACCACAAGCTTCAAATGAAGGCAAAACAGAGAGAACAACAAGGACTAGGGGACCCACTAGGTGTAGTGCTTGGCCGTTGAAAGTGGCAATAGGCTAGAGGTGGAGTTAAATGAAAATGGTCAACCAATTGGAAGGAACTCGAAACATCTTTCAACTTTTGTCAGATGTTTGACACGAGAAATGGTACCAATAACGTTTGATGATTGGAGACATATACCTTCTGAGAGCAAGGACTTCTATTGGAAAGCTATTACAGTAAGATGAAAGTTTACATTCTTTTTAAATGTAGTTTATATCTACTATCTTCCTAATAATTACTTATGACTATTTTGTACTTGTAGCAAAAATTTACATTCATGGAGCGCGATGAGGAGGCAAAAATATATGTCATCCAACAAATGGGAAGACTTGCTAGGGCCAACAAATCAAAATTGGGGAAATATTTGAAGAAAAGCCGAATGACGTAGACCCGGTAGATTGGGAACTATTCGTTAAGAAAAGATCATCAAAACAATTTAAGGTATGTTGAATAAATATTTTTGAAGCTTTAATGTCTAACATTTAAGGTATTATCTAATAATATGCATGTGTTGTACGTAGGAGAGGTCTACAAAGTTTAAACAAATGAGAGGAAAACATACAATGCCGTACCTTGGAAGTAGAAAAGGCTTTGCTTGCATTGCCATGAAATATTGGTAAGTATAAAGTATTTTTTTTCATTCGTATTTATAACTCTCTACTTATCAATGCCAATTTTACCTAATACAATGCAGAGAAGGGAGGGACCATGTCCTATCGATAGGGTTAGGCTTCGTGCTTGGATCCGGGGATATACTACTGGGGAAGGTGTAGCTAAGCACTCAAAGGACAACGAGCTCATTGTATGTACACAATTACCTTCTTATGGATAGTATATTTTTTTCTTCTTGTATTGACAGTCAAGCGTTGTCCAACGGAGACTAATTCTAGTTTTCTTCATCATAAGTTCAGCAAAAGCCAAGGAAATCCTTCTTGCACCGCCTTCAGAGGGATCCCAACAATTAGATGAAGGTGATGCACTTTCACAAGTAGTACGACAATCTAAAAATGGGGTAGGATTAGAGGAGCCGGAGCCGGAGCAACTAAATCTAAATTAGTTGCTCAAAAGAAGCATTCTCAAACAGTAGTTCGACTGGAAAACAAAATTGAATCAATGTAGGACGAAATTGACTCAATGTCAAAATTAGTTAAAGAACAAGCAAAGTTGATAGAGACTTTGATGAAAAATAAGGTAAGCGTGTAGGAATTCTAGATTGACTCTTGTTTTATTTCACTTTGATATTTTTTTATACATTACCTATGAAGCTTGCCTTGTTTAGGAATGTGATCAACAAAAAGATGATGATGTTGAGGTGAGTGTAGAGGAGAGAAATTCCCAAAGCAAAGTTGACTCAATGCAAGGGCAAAGCAACTCCATATCAAAGTTAATTGAACAACAAAATCAACTACTTGGTACATTAATGAAAAGTCAGGTAAGTCATCAAAAATGACCACTTGTAACAAATCTATATTTTTTTTTTATTAATTACATGTAACTGTTTTCCTCAATAGGATCAAGATAAGATGACCAATGAGAAGAACGACGAGAACACTAAAGAGAAGGAGAGAACAATGAGGGCAGCAGTGATGATGAGAACACTAAAGGGAGGAGAACAACAGTGGCGACGAGAATGATTTTGAAGTAAAGGTCATTTCAAAATCTCCATCTACTCCACAGGTAATAATCTCTAATAACAAATAGAAGTATTGTAACTCGAATGATATTTAATATTTTTGAGCTTCAATCTTTGTTGTAGTCACATCATCATCTGTCAAAGGACCAAAAATGCAAGTTACTCGATTGGACTGGAAATAAGAACGAAGTTGTTGCAATTGGACGATGGATCACCGATGATCCGAATGTGCCGGTTCACGGTTATCCTCTTGGACAAGGTACATCCCGTGTTTGGGTAGATATAGTGGTACAACCCAAAGCTCTATTGTTTAGGCCGTGTTTTGGTAACGACACAATAGAGGAAATCATTTGAAGTACCACAGCTTGGCCAACAGACCACATTATGCCGTTTGAAGACTAGGTACGTCTTTAATAAAGTACCTCTAAATGCTATACTAAATTCCTACACACTATACTTTAATTCATGCACCCCTATATTTTACTCACTTTTTTATATTCTATTACACAGATGTAAAATAAAAACTAATCCTATTACTCTTTGATACTAATTTCTATCTTCTTCACACTTCTTCAATAATCTGAACTTATAATCTACTGTTTACTGAAAATAGCATCAAGATCACTTCTTCACATTCTGTTACACAGATTTTACTCACGGTTATCCTCTTGGATAAGGGGGACCCCTATTTTACTCACTATTTAACAAGTCAATTTTTTATCATGAAAATAGCATCAAGATCAATTTTTCTAGGCATCTGCACACTTCTGGTACACAACTACATAAAACAAACTTTCATTCTTTACTTGATTACTTGGATCAACCTGCAACAAATGCCAATTGGAAAATATAAACAATAACGCATTTGTATAAAATATTTTTGGAACAAAACTGAACAAAAATAAGGATCCATTAGTTTTTTCTGAACTTTACAACTTACTGAACTTTACTGCAATTAAACATTCACTAATGATTTTCTTTACTGCAATTAAACATTCACTAATAAACTTTACTGCAATTAAACTGAAAAAACTGAACAAAACTTTACAACTTACTGAACTTCACTGCAATTAAACAAACTTTCATTCTTTCATTAGTTTTTTCTTTACACTAATGATTTACCCCCATTTTTGTGTAGGTTGGATGAAGGAAGAGGATGCTTTATAAGGAGTTTTGGTTGTGGATAGGCTCGAAGGGAGCTAAATGTTAGATAGTCAACATTTTGGGATATATTAGCTGACTACACTGTTAACGTTTTATTTTTGGACATATGTTTGGTACTACTTCGTTGTTCTACATGGAGAAATTAAGGATTTTGAATGTTTGGTACTACTTGGTTGTTCTACATATATTAGACAGTAAAATTAATGAATTTAGTTATGTTCGAATTCATTCTATGATTGATTCGTATTTAAATTTTTGAATACCTGCATTTTGTGTAACTGTGGTCTGCAATAGTATTCTGATGTGCTGCATTCTGCAAATTTTCGAATACAGAATTTTGATTCTGCAACAGCATCCTGACATGCTATTGTTGCACATATAATAGCAGGAAAGAAATGCTATATAAAGCAGCTATATAAAATGCTATTAACAAACAATAACATACAGGAACGCAATTAAAAAAAACAGCGTTCAGGAACGCCATAAAACATTTATAGCGTTAACAAATGTATTAATGAACTATAGCGTTCGTAAGGCTATGTAAACTATATAGCGTTTGTAGTGCTATAACTGGTCTATAGCGTTCATGAACGCTACAAAACATTAATAGCGTTCATGAAAGCTATTAAAGTTCTATAGCGTTTCTATTTGCTATAACTGCAATATAGCGTTTCAAAGCGCTATACATTGTCTATAGCGTCGATGAACGCTATAATCCATGAATAGCGTTCGTGAATGCTATAACTTTATAGCATTCTTGTACTTGGGGTTATTATAGCGGGGGCATATATAGCGGGCATAATAGGCTATAATATGCATTCTACATCATTCAACGCACGCTATCATATCCCATATCTGTTGTAGTGATATTTTTTTTGAACATATATATATATATATATATATATATATATATATATCCTGAGTCAGTTGTGTAGGGACCCGCCCTTGCTGGCCTACGCTGAATTCCAAAACAGATAGGGGTTAAGTCTCAAAGTAAGTCGGTACCAATGACTTAGTCTAAGACATGACTCTACCTAGGACGTATCTTCGTAGTCGAGACATGTGATAGATATCATGTATCTCAAGATACGAAGACAGAAGAGTGGGACGATAAACTCTCATTCACTCACCGAATAAGTCAAACTGACCGTTGTACTCCTGATACCAGTAGATTACAAGGTCGCCGACATGAACCCAAGATATACTGCCACTACCTGGCCTGCTACTAAAGAATAAATCAAAAGGGCATAACCGAAGGAAGATACCTGAGATTCCCTGAGTACTACCCTTATACCGATACTAGAGCTGACCCTCTGAGCTCACGATGGAGAAGGATACTGTGCCAATGGCTGAACATCTAGATTGGTCAACTGCTCATCTACTGCTGGGGGTGATGACTAATGAGACTGAAAGGACTGAGGTTGTACATCTGGTGTAGTTGGTCGTCCTCGAGATGTCGGATAGGGGCAAGTGCTGACTGAATGGTCCTCCGCTCCACAGAGAAAGCATCGCCTATTGACCGCCCAACATACTGATCTGAGATGCCCTAACTTACCATAATAGGTACATGCTTCTTATTCTTCCCGATATTGTTGGTCTCTCTACTTCTGAGCCTGGGCCTGCATATACTGCTGAGGCACCTCCTATTGGAATGCATGGGACTGCGACGATGAAGGCCACTGAGCTCGCTTCTACTAAACTGGTGCTATTACCTGGAACTGGGTAACTGTAGGCTGACAGGATAAAGATCCAGCTGAACTCCTTCGGGAACAAATCCCAATCATGTGGTCTGGTAATCCGTATGACAAACAAAAGTTGGCCCTTCGACAAGTAAGATGAGTGTACCCCCCTTCCACAGAAGGAACATACGACTGGTAACACCTGGTGTTGGTATGGATGTTTGTATATTGGTACTGGTGAGGGATGTCGAGGTAGAAAGCCTGACACGGGTGCATGGTACCTCTTACGACCTCGGTTCTAGATGTGTTCCTCTTAGCTATATGTTTATGCTCTCGTACTGCCTCTACGGTAGGTCGGGCTTGATATGCTGACTTACTAGATGACTGGTACTGCCTGGCTCTAATCTGTACTCCTTCTGGCTGCAGGTCCTCGGCTTGAAATACCTCTGGTATTCTTTGCCTACTATGGTCTCAACATCTGGATACTCTGCTAGAGAACGAGATTTCGTTGTTGCTGTGACTCCATCATATTCTTCATGATCCCTAGGAATGCATGCACATCGAGATGATCAGTTACTATCTTTGCTCGGACCGTTGACTGTACTAGTGATACAGGATGCCATGACTTTGGCGATGTCTCGCCTGGATGATGATCTATCACTGGTATTGACTGATGAGACACTGGCTAAACTGCAAATACTGACTGCACGGACACAGCTGGCTGAACGAGATAGACAGACATTATTGCCCTCGGGTCGACTCTCGACCGTGCTCCTGAATGCTGAGACTGATCCTCCAAAATTGGCCTAAAAAAGGATGATGACCTGCCATCGGCAGAACTCAAAAAGATGATCGGAAGGATTAAGAATAATGCCCCTGAAAGTTAAAGGACACAAGGATCAAATCGAGGGAACAGGAAAGATCAACGATCAAAGGCAGATATCGGGTCAAAGGATCAGAGATATAGAATAATACGAAGGATATCAATAAAGGAGAAATGACTGAGATATCTAAATATCTGTAACCCCTACATACCTGATAAAAAACCCGTATGGGCCACCACTAAAACCTATGTCATGCCCCAGAACCAGAATACTGGCAAGTAGGGACGAACCAGGCCAGCTACGTATTCCAAAGTACTCCAGTACCCCGACATAACGTATAAGCTGTAGAGATATAGGGGTTACTAGTATAATCCAACAGTTAATCCTAGGTCAAGCAATCTTAGGTATCTCAATCACAGGCAAATATGCAAAGTACAAGAATTATGATAATCAGACATAAAATAGTAAAGCATCCCAAACTATAAATACATAGATGATCATAAGGCTAGTAATACAAAGTAAAGAACTAGCAAGGGTAATAGTCATACATGATAAGCTCTAGCTATAGTCTAGAATACGTAAATCATGTTTAGGCCCGTAGGCTAAATGTCAAGATCCAAAATATGAGCTAAATACGTACTCGGAGGCTAAATGCCACGAAAGAATAATGTACAAAATTAGGGAGAATAATATAGGAAAACCCACTAAGGTACACTGGTGCTCTAGGTTCTCACCGTCAAGTAGATGGTACGAAAGATCCTTCGGGCTCCTCTATCAATTCTGGCCAAATAAAACTAGTAGGATCAGACCCCCAATAGCAAGTACCACAAAGAAATCCAAACTATGAACTAAAACCAATAATAACTAACAAACAACAGATAGACATAAATAAGTAAATACAAATGGAGACTCGTGTACTATCAATACACTCATCTCGAGAATGGAAAAGACAATAAGTAAAGCAACATGGAGGATAGGGTAAATACTATGTGACATAATATAAACTGTGGACATGTAAGGTAAACGAAAACATGAACATGTGAGATAAACTGAACATATGAGCATGTAAGAGAAATAGTACATGTGACCATGTTAGATAACTGGGACATGTGAGCATGTTAAATAACTGGAATATGTGAGCATGTTAGATAGCTGGGACATGTGAGCATATGACTTAGAAACTATTCCGGAACTCGAGTTACAACCCGTAAACCAAACAAGGATCGGGGTTATAACCTTTCTCCTGAATAGAACTTTGTCTCTAATCAATGTACAATGTATAGCGTGTGAATATTGAATAGGACTACAAATGACAATATGAATAAGAAAGTATTTTGGAACCCAAGTTACAACCCGTAAACCAAACAAGGACCGAGGTTGTTACCCTCCTCTTGAACAGAATTTAGTCTCTATTCATTTATCCACAAAATAAAGCATAAACAACAATGTACTGAAATAAACAAATACAGACATTGCCTAGAGAAAATTAGACTGTACGAGACTCCATACAACAATCACGGCTAAGCAATGAGTACGGCTTTATACATTAGCTAACAAGGGTTATCACAATCCTAATTACTAACAAGATGCACTTTTGAGAAATCCAATCCAGTTGCCTGCCCTATACCCGACTCATCCAGGCCAAAAGAAAATAAGTATAGCAAATACACCGCAGTAAGATACGTGTGTCCTAAAAAGTGCCCCACTCGACGGTGTGCTGGAAGTGTGCTCATCTTGACAGATAGATCCAAATCCCATTTATATATATATTATAATATATATATATTATATATATATAATATATATATATAATATATATATATATATATAAGGGCTGCAGGTAACTGGGAAATTCTTCCTCCCAACGATCTAGATAATCAAGCTATAGTTATTAATCCTTAATAATTTCTTGTTGGATTCTGGGTGTGGCATTCCGCAGAATCCATCCTAGACATGATATGCAAGATTGGACAATAGAAGAAAGTGCACTATAACAAGCCAAAAAAAACAAAATACAATAAGCTGGAAACTACGAGTGCGCTACGATGAGCCACTATAGAGAAAGTAGGGGGTGCGCCATGACAGACCGCTATCATGTAAGCTAGGAAAGACATGTACAAGAGTGCACCACAACGGGTCACTATCTAGTAAGCAAAGAAGACATGTAACATGAGTGCGCCACGATGGGCCACTATCTAGTAAGCAAAGAAGACATGTAACATGGGTGCGCCAAGATGGGCCACTATCTAGATTATCAAGATGAGATCATGTTCTCATGGTCAAGTTAAGTTAAATATTAACAAGATATCAAGTTTGGTCGTCACATTTTAGGTCAAATATAGAAAACATGCAAGGAATATAAAAAACTGTGATTGGAACTATCAGTCGCATGAACTCTAATTAAAGTAAAACAAGAAGATTCTTGAAGTTAAGAAAGATATACAACTTTTATGTTTTAAGTTTTTTAAAATTCTCGCTACAAAATAGCTTAAACAAGCAAAAACTGCCATTCAAGGCAATCTACGCATAGACGCACTATACGAGCAAAACTACCCACGGTGCACGGAGCGCGCAAGCACGAGACACGATGCATGACCAATGAATGGCACGGCGCATGGCGTACAAAATGTGCTGCACACACGAACAAAAACTGCCTACGGTGCACGAAGCACACAAGTACGGTGCACGGACGCACGACCAACGAATGGCGCGGGCGCATGACACGCAAATGCGCTGCATGCACGAGCAAAACTGCCCACGGCACACTGAGCACGCATGCACGACACACGACCAATGAATAGCACGTGCGCACGGCACGCAAATGTGCTGCGCATGCGAGCAAAACTGTCCACGGCGACATTGTTCATCGTTGCGACAGCACCGAAGATGTGCCGGAACCCATGAACACAAAATGCCAAAACTAACTCAAAATAAATCAAAATAAAGTGGTTCAAAGCCAAAATTGGATAAAATGAAAATCCTCACAACATGGAACCCTTAGATTTTGAAAATAACAAAGTTTAAGAGATCAAAACCAAAAAAAATCTAGAAAAAAACAAACTTAGATCTACAAAAACATAAACATCAATATCAAAAACTCAAGTTCAAAAGAGACTTAGAATCATGCAAGGAAGAGAATAGAACAAACAAAATGGCAAAATAATAAGGTTCAAGATTTGGCAAGATGTACTTGCCTAGGGTTAGGGGATGAGTAAATGTAGAAGAAGATGGAAGTAAATGAAGGCAATAGTAGAGAGAGAAAAGTTAGTTTTTATACAAAACCCTTCTCATCTAAAACCAACCCCAAACAAGCGATGCCAAGTTGAACCAAACCAACTTAAACCAAGTCAAGATTAAACCAAGACAAGGCTAAAAAGACAAGTCAAAATACGGGTCACCTGACAAATGTCAGAATTTCGTACACGTATACTGAAAATACGTATTACAAAAATGAGAGTGACAAGTATGCCATTGTTATACACTGCTATACTGACGGTATGTCGGTCAAGGAGAAAATCTATAATTTGGGAAATTTTAAAGTGTTCTGAAAACCAAGAAAATACAAAATATAGCAAAATATGTATCCGTATATAAATACCGATACTGTGTGACGAGTCTCACAGTGTTAGAGATTGGACATCATATAAGACATGTGGACTATCCATCAGATTTAGTTCTAGAAAAATATATGAGAAAAGTTTTAAAACCTATTTTACAATCCACCAACCTGCTGCTGAATTCAGACCGAAAACAATGGACTTTTGGTGTCTTGGATGACTTGCACACCTCCGCTGACCACGAGATGATCCCAAAAGTTTCTAGGATGGAAGAAGAAGTTAAGAGGGTCATGGGAGTGGTGGTGGATGGCTTGAAAGTCAAAGAGAAAAGGTTTTGGGGTGGTCGACCTTGGAGTTGTGGCTGTCGGCCAAAGGAAGAATAGGGTCAGGTTTTGGTATGGAAAAAAAGAAGTGGGCAGCCAAGGAGTAGTTATTATATAGGGTTTTGTTTTCCAATGGGTTAAAGAAATTTTGGTTTTGCTTGGATTGAATTAGAATTGATTTGGTCAACCAATCAATCAAATTAGTTATGTGGATAATTGGTTTCCTTCTATGAGTGAGATGTTTGACTTTGGTCAAAGTTGTTAGGATTTGAGCACATGGCTGCTCCTAAATTGAATCAAATTAATCTAATATGATTCTACTATGGTTTGGCACCCTAGGGTGGTCCCCACTAAGTTAGGTTGACTAGGGTTGAGCCCCGAAAATATTTCTAATAGAATTAAACACCAAAATGACTATAAATGGATTTTATGAGCCATTTGAAAATAAGTAGCACATGAGAACTCAATTAATGGGACACAATAGGTCCCACCATAGGTACGTGTGCAGTAGGCTCAAAATAAGTCAAATCATATTTGGTAGTTTAGGTTGGATCGATGTCGTCTCTCGAAATTAAGTTGGAAAGTACGACAAGTTTTATAGTAGATAACCTTTTGGCCTAAGTTGACCCAAAAGTTGTGCGACGAAAATAGAATAAAGAGAACATGTTTGAGGAATATGATATAAAATTAAAAATAAACTTGTCTAGATCAAAACTCATGAAGAAGTTTGTAGAGATTGGCATTTCTTGTGCTCCAAAAATTAAGCTACGAAAAAGTACATTTTATGATCATATAAAGATATAATTTAAAATATAACTTAAAATATATATACAATTCAGAAGTCTTATATATTCGCAGGCTCGTATTAGTAAAATAAGTCAACTATATCTCAATATATGTAGAATAGTCATATGAAGAGCGAACCATGTGTACTAAGGTTGATCAGACCATAATACACCAATTCTAATTAGACAATGTATTAGTGGGCATCCCCAATAAAACATATCTTGAACAAGCTCGATAAAGAATAAACTTGCAAAGCAAGCTACGCCATAATAGCGACATCAGTCAAGATAGTCCCAAAAATAAGTACATGAGATTATGACGAAAGAAAGTGTACATAGTTCAAGTTAATCAAAATCCAGGACTCGTCCGATATTTGTGCCTCTACAGTTGTCCTACTATCTTCTTGTTTAAGGCTTTGGTCGATAAAATGGGGTATGGACCTCTAAAACACTATAGTCTAGGTAAACCAATCTTCCTACACTAGCGTATATTCAGTGTCATTCAACTATATTTTATTAATGGTCATAAGGACAATGGGATGCTAGTTGTGAGACACGCTACCTAACTTACAAGAGCTCAACTAATAGTATAATTGAACAATGGAGCATATATACCTAGTACAATTCATCTTTCTAACCTTTTAGGCACGAGATATAAGATTACGGTAGAAAAAGGAATCAAGCAAGATGCAAATCAAGGAAGTCAAACGAGAGTTCAAAAATGGAATCAAGGAAGAGATCAAGCATGTGGATGAGATCCTAAAGTCAAATTCTATATGCAGGCTTGCTTGGTTTAGTGATATAACCAAACAATTTATTCGTTGACCTGCATAGGCCACCACAAAAAATATGTA
>JANAVB010032019.1:5348326-5494622 GCA_029216955.1 Iris pallida
AAAATGAACAACATTCAATCTAATATCAGCTATACATTGGTTCAAGTCTACATATGAAATCTGATATTGCATTTACAATATTTATATTTATGCATTCATATCTATCATTACATTTATACCTTGTATATCTAGCGTTCATTATATACTTTCATGCATGTATTGTATATCATTATTTTATTCATGCATTGCTTACATATATTACATTAATTGCATTCCTACATGCTTGCATTCAACCATATATATACATTAATGTAAAGAGGATATATCATATATATATCATTTCATTCATCTAACATATCTGCATTACATACTCTATATTCATTTAATATCCATACTACATAGGCTCATAGGTTACACAAAATGTATATATCGTATAGTCACTCTTTTACTTAAAATCAATACTATACCAATTGGGCATTCACTAAATTCTAGGATTAAAGTATGTTGTAGTACTTCATGTTAGCTTTCCGAAACTTCAAACGGATCGCATTTTCGTGTCCGGAAGCTCCCGGAATCGCAAAAATACCGAAACGCGTTCGTCTTTCATACAGCTGACACTCAAATAATTCTACAGAAAGTTACATAAAGAATTTAGCTTATTAAAATATAGATTTGGAAAGCTAACTTCGATACGGTTATTTTAAAAAAACGGAAGATAAATCGGAATTTTAAGCTAAAGAAAGTTATGACATTTCTAAGTTGCTATTGCTACTAAAAACGTGGATAAAAATTATGACGAATTTGGGTAGTTTGAGACAAAAGAACACAAGTATATAACATAATATATCAAGAACTCACTCTCTACACTAATATATATATATATATATGAGACACTATAGAATACATCTCCAATACAAAAATATGAGATTAAACATGTAATTCATTCATATAACAACAACAACACATAGTGTGTCCAAATTTGGGGTTTTCCCACATGGACACAACTACAACACAAAGGACACTCCTATGACCTCCAAATAGACACGAAATGGACACAAATGGAGATACAACCATGGGGGTCATTCCTATGGGTTTAAAATAGACCTATATGCATGAGGAAATGAAAAAGAGAAGGGATTTATACCTCCCGGTAGATCGAATCGAAGAAAAGCCTTCCCGGAGCGACACCGACACGTAGAGATTCCAAAAGGATATGAACGAGCTCCGAATCCTCCCAAACTTGGGTAGCTTCCTCCTTGGCTAGAATGAGAAGGAAAGAAGGAGATTTGGTGGCGAAATGGAAGGATTTGGGGAGAAATTGCTAGGTATTGCTCTCTAGAAATTTGGGGAAGAACAAGAGAGAGTGTGGATGAGAATAATGAAATGAACTTGAGCCTATCCTCTCCCAAAGTAGCTGGCCATTTGGGGCTATTTGTCCTATTATGGTAAGGTCCAAAATGCCCCACTAACCTATTCTATTAGTATTAGGAAAGGGCTAATTGGTTGGGGCTAAATTAGTTATTCTAAAGTCTCTAATCACACTAACATTATCCATAATAATTAGTCTAACCTCTAACTAAAATATTTCTATCATGTGGGCCATGGCTAACTAATGTGTGGGTCCACTAAAGTCAACACTACCCCCGGGTCCCCGATTCAAGTCAGATTGAGTTGAAATTCGAACCCGACTCAAATAACCCCAAAACAAATCATAAATAAAAATAAATTTCAAAAATATTCAAAAATGTAAAATAACAAAATACTCATATTTCTGAAAATTGGGGGTGACAAATTCCTCGAAATTAAAACCAAACAATAGTAAAATGTCAAAATCATAAGTCATAATTTTAAATAGTTTAAAATTGATTAAAAATTACCAAAAATCATAATATGAAATAATTATCAATAAAATAATTATAATTACAAAATTTCAAAATTACCCTCATTTGGAAAACTGGGTGTTACAAGATAAATCTGAAATAAATAACTATATAAACCAAATACATCCCCCTTCTATCAGCCATAATTCGAAATTATTTTTTAGTCCAATAGAACTCTAAAATTCGTCATTAGAATTCAGTCCCACTTTTTAGTAGCAAGAGCAACTTGCAACGACGATATCTCCTAGCTCCGAACTCCGTTTTGCCTCCAGTTTTTTAAAAAAAAAGCGTATCAAGGTAAGCTTTCCAAAACACATTTTAATAGACAAAATTCATTATGTAGATTTCTACGAAATTGTTTGAGTATCTAGTGTCCCAAAAATAAACGGTTTCATTTTTACGATTTCGGGAGATTCCGGAAACGAAAATGCGATCCGTTTAGTTTTTCGGAGAGCCAATAAAAACCTATGCCATATCATAACTTTAGAATTTATTAAATAAATAATAGGTGTAGTATTATTTAATTAGATAATAGACTATTTTCAGCATCCGAAGTTGTACCTATACCTTCCTCTTGTGCGCTGCTGTTGATTCATCGCCAGGACTTCATCTTACCTTACTCGGACATCAGGCAAGACACCTTGCCTTTACTGTTTAATTTTTTGCTCAATATCATGCATGCTTTTTGTAACACCCAGTTTTTTAAATGAGGGCAATTTTGAAATTTTATAATTATAATCATTTAATAATGATATTTAAATCATATTGTGATTTTTGGTGATTTTTAATTAATTTAAAACTATTTAAAATAGTGATTGGTGATTTTGATGGTTAACTAGCTAAACCCTAGTATTGCTAAGCCTAGAGACTAACCATGACCAAAGGAGCCTAGTCATGTGATTAGGAATTCAAATTACCTATTTTTAGCCTAAGGGTATTTTGGTCATTTTGGCAATTTTGTGAATTTGTAATTTATATTAATTAAATATTGTGCTAGTCTTTTGGTGGAGCCTTAACCTATAAGTTAACCTAACCTAGATTAGTCATGAGGTTGAAATTAGGGTTAGAGCATTCCTACTAAGTGCCAAGGTTAGTAATATCTAGATATTATTAGGATGAGATATTTCCTTTTGAGATATTTGTGAAAAGAAGCCTCAACCAATAGGAAGGCTAGGAAATTGTTGGAGTGATCCTAACCACTCATCTAAAACCCTAACCTACTGATTTCAACAGCCCATTCCCCTATTTATATTCTCCCAAAAACTTAGGACAAGCCTCTTTTCATTAGGGTTCATCAAGTTTAGGAAAGAGGTAATGTTCCAACTTCACAAATTCATAGAAAATCCAAATTAGCTCCTTTTTCCTTCAAACAAATTCCTATAGTTTCTAAATAGTATTTCCTTGCTGTTTGGATTGAGTTTTGACAGGGGGCACACAATTTGAGGAGCTTTGGTGGTTGAAAGGACCTCTTTCTTTGGTGTGTTTTTGAAGCTTGGGAAACCAATAGGTATAATCCTCATCTCAGCCCCTAAATTCCATTAAAATTCATTTTTAAGGTCCCCTAGCCCTCACCCAACTGTTAGGGAAGCTAACCCTAGGATTCGAGCTCGTTTCGTGTCCGTATCGGACACGTATCAGAGCATTGCACCAAGTGCTCGACGAAATGTCCAAGAGGACTGCTCGAATGAGTTTTCCAAATATTTTTGATTGGAAACCTAGATCTAGGTGTCGTCTAAGTATTTCCTGTGTCCTAGGCTAGTTTATGTGTCGTGTCGTGTCGTGGGGACACGCGAACACGTGTGTGCAGCCGTGTGCGCGCGGTACTGTTCATCCCCTGCTACTCGGGGTTGATTGCGCGCAGCACACGCCACGTGGCCACGAGATTCTTGGCACACGTGTTGAGGCATTGACTGACACGAGGCTCGTCAAATTTACGAGTCCTCGTGTCGTGTCGGACACGTTTTTGAGTGTGCACTGATCAGCTGTGTGCGTGTGTGTGTTCTCTGTGATGTTTCTGTTTGTTGAATCGATTTTAATGTTTTTAAAATGTGTTTTAATGATTATTTTAGATCTCAAATGAGTAGTTAAATCTCTGCTACTGCATTTTATACAATGGTTTAATTTGGGCTCGAGAGATTGTGTATTTCCTGTGTCAGTGTTCTTCACTGACATTGAGTTCTTTGAACTGTAAGTTCATATTTTAACTTTTCCCTGATGTTTAACTGTTAAATTAATGATTGAATGGTCACATTTGATTTGAACATATGTATTAATACCTGATAGGTCAGTTTTACATGTTAGATTAGGTTGTTTGATCTAGAATGAGAATTCGAGCATTGATTTGGATTATGACTGATACGTTCAGTCTCATGAATTATGAGATTTTGATTCCCTGTTTTAAACCCATTTCCCTGTTTAAATTCCATATTAAATCATCTATACATATGTGTTGTATAGTGTTATTTTGAATTGATAGATTAGTTTTGTTAACTGTTGCTAATAGGATTAATTGATATGATGAACTGAGATTTGTAGGACAATGAATTGATTTTTTTTTCCTTTTCCTTCCTAACTGAGTTTCAATTCCAGTTTTTGGTAAAAACTGAGAATGAAGGAGTAAAACCTGAGATGGTTATGTTGCACTGTTCTTGATGTGTATTTAAATTGCTAACTTCATTTTCCTGTCACACTATGGTTCATTTTTCCTTCACTGCTTAATACTTCCTGTCAACCAACTGTAAATCATGAGAACACACAAAATGTAAATCCTGAGACTCCTTTGCTTGCTGTTTTCAGTTTTTATGTACACCACTGCATTGCTTACACTCGACACACACACACCCTCTCTTTCCCTTCTCTGTTCACACACATGTGACCCTCTTCAAATCTGCCATGACACTATGTACATTTCCCCCTCTCTATCTCACTATATGTATATATAAATATATTATCTAAATGCTTGATATAATAATGTAGTCTATATATATGTGTGTGTATGATAACTATATTAACTTAGTATAATATACATGATGTGTGAATGTGTAATTAGCCTAGGGCTCTAGCCTATGTTCATGGCATGAATGCCCAGTCAATGTGTGTTGATGACTTGTATAGCCTAGTTTGGTTTGTAATTGTGCTGGATTGCTAGTCTAGGCTTGGTTAGGCCTAGTGAGACTTGACTAGATTAAGATTGACCTAGTTTGACCTAGACAGTTGACCATGTTTGACTTAGAGTTGACTTTGACCTAGATTGGCCTAGAAATTATGTAGATTGCATTGTAGCTTTCATTTTCCTTGTATTGAACATGTCATAACCCATACTGCTCTATTTAGGACCTTGTGACTCCGGTGCAGACATCTGATATTTCATTACTCTTTTCAGAGTAACAGGCGAGTACATTCTCTGATAGTTCTTTCATTTACTTGTCAATTACTGTACTTCAGTTCTAGTTAGTTTTATGTGATTCTTCCAACACGTATGTATATTTTCTGGATTCATGTATGCGACACACATACCATTTGTCTGGCCTCTATTTCTGGAACCACTACTGGCATCACCTTCTGGAATCACTACTGGAACCACCTACTGGAATCACTCTGGAACCTTTTGCTGGTATCATTATGTTTGGCTGGACTCATCTCTATTTCTCGTGTCGTTTCTGGATTTACTTGTACTTGTGGGCGGGGAAATACTAGAGTAAGACATGTAGACATACCCCAATCTGGAACCACTCCCTTGGAACTATTCTGGAACGATAGCCATCCCACACTTGGCCAAGTGTGCGGTTGTGCCGTATTACCTACAGCCGTTTACATGTCGATCTCGGTATTTTAAAACACACTGTTAGAGTATAGGCTGGACTCACCCTGGAACCTTTGATCACTGCCTGGAATCATCTTATACCGGACTCATCTTGTACTGGAATCACCTGGTATCAGATTCGTGTTGTCTGGAATTACTTGAGTTTTGCATTTGTTACATTTATATTCTGAACTTATATCATGTTGCTCTAGTTCAGCTAGTTTCTATTTACAGTCTTCATTGCTATGATTCTGCTCTTGTTTTACTTGTCTTACTTTTCTTGTACCTTAACTGTTTCTCTATACCATCACCTGTATACAACTGCCATATTCATCAATAAAACTGTCTATAACTGCTTTATAGTTCTCTGTCATTTACTTGGAATTTCTTGATGATTTGTACTCGTTCCTGTCCTAACTGGACCTGTTGAAAATATTACAGATGACTGCCCTGAGGATGTTTGCCCTACTTGCCTTGGAGCAGGAGATGGTTTAGCTACCTATGGCCCCGACACTCAGGAGTGATCGGGAGACTAGCTAGTAGACTTGGTTTAGTTTTCATGTTTTAGAATTTGAATTGTAATAACTTGAGATACGAGTTTGTTTTTGAGTTTGTTGAGATATTATTTTTCAGTAGTTATAAATGTTGTTGTTAGTCTTTAGTTATAAACTTCTGTGTTATCTTATCGTTCATAGACTGTGATTGAGATTCATTATATCTATACTTGTCCTCCGTTCGGAGTTGAGATTTGACAAGTACATTATATAATTGCGTGAGTTGTTGATTAGATAGTAACCTAGGACAAGCGTTCTACCGCCGACTCTGCGGTGTAGGCTGGACGTACCTACTTCTCGTGCCCTTACTCTAGGGTGCGGGTCGTGACACGTTTTTAGTGGTGGCCCACGCAGGTCGAGTTTATGTAGTGGTATTCGAACTAGAGTATCACTACAGCCTGCGATAGGATTGAGAGATAGGCTTTAACGGAGAGGTACTCAATCACAGTTATGAAAAAATTTTGCTTTAATTCATGCCATCTACATATCTTACTGACTTGTTTTCTTTGCAATAAACTGTCCTCCTTTGATTTAGCGATTCCTGCTCAGTATTGACTTCCTTTTTCGATCTGTCTTCAGGATGGTGGAGACACGATCACATCGCTCTGGTACAGCAGCCTGCTGGAGAGGGGTCTGCCACCTCTCGTCCATTGCAGCAGCCTGTTGAGCCTGTAGCACCTTCTGTTCCTGATCAGACAGGAGCTGCTGTAGCCATTGGGGGTATGCCTCCACCTGTTCGGAGGACGACCCCAGTCATTCCTGAGATGTTTCAGCAGCATCAGCAGCCACCTGCAGGATTGGTTGACGCTGCGCACCTGTTTTCATTTGTGGAGAGGATCATAGAGTCCCACCAGCAAGCAGCAGCAGTGGCAGACTGCCGATTATCGTCAGGGGATTGACGAGGCCCACCAGCTGGTTCGTACTACAGTAGAGATGGTGACTGCTCGGGGGGAGCATCAGCAGCCTTACCGGAAGGAGAAGGATATCCAGGACTTTCAGAAAATGCATCCTAGAGAGTTCTTCGGCACTGAGGGCATTCACGTTGCAGATGACTGGGTTGAGCACATTGAGGAGATTTTCCGACTAGCAGAGATACCAGCTCGACTTCAGATCGAGGCGGCAGGCAGCCAGATGCAGGATTTGGCCCGTGCATGGTATCAGGCAGATCCCAGAGTAGGGGTTGAGGGCCAGACTTGGGCCCAGTTCAAGGAACTGTTTAAAGAATAGTTTTTCCCTGATGTGGCCTTGGGAGGTATCGAGGCACAGTTCGAGGCTTTGGCTCAGGGGAACCGGACGGTGGCAGAGTATGCCGGTGAGTTCTGCAGACTGGCCCGGTTCATTGATGATTTGTCTGAGAAGACGAAGGCGAGGAAAGTTTCGCCGGGGTTTGATTAGAGAGGTTCGGTCGCTGACTAAGAGCGACCGGAACGCTACCTATGCAGAGATATTTTCTGGGGCTATGGCAGCGGAGGACGACCTAGGGTTGAAGTTGAAGAGGGGTCGGGACTTCCAGGGTGGTAGCAGTAGCGGAGGACCGGCCAAGAGGCCCCATGTACAGGCTCAGCAGGCACAGGCACCAGTGAGAGTGCAGCAGGCACAGCATCAGCATAGAGGACAGGACCGCGAGGTGCCGACTTGTGCCTACTGCAAGAAGGCAGGGCATGTTTGGGAGTCTTGTAGGAGGAGGCTGAAGGTTTGTCTATTCTGTGGGTCTGGTGCCCACAAGATGATAGATTGTCCCGTTGCACCTCCTCTTAGGGGAGCTAGGCCACCTGTAGCTCAGCACCAGAGGGGTGGAGGTTTTGCTATGGCAGTCGAGGAGACTGACGTTGCAGGTAACGGGTTAGCAGGTTTGACTTCCTTGTTCTTCTCTTCCACTTTCATGTTTGATTTCCATTAGTACCTACCAGGATATGTTTGTGATATGCTAGATAGCGTAGTTACCCTGTTCGAGACTGTGGAATCACGACCAGTAGGACTATGATTGCATGTTATCTTCGACCTTGTTTGATTGGGGCTTGACCTAGGAGGAGTACGATCATCTTAATTTCGAGGACGAAATTCTTCTAAGGGGGGTAGACTTGTAACATCCAGTTTTTTAAATGAGGGCAATTTTGAAATTTATAATTATAATCATTTAATAATGATATTTAAATCATATTGTGATTTTTGGTGATTTTTAATTAATTTAAAACTATTTAAAATAGTGATTGGTGATTTTGATGGTTAACTAGCTAAACCCTAGTATTGCTAAGCCTAGAGACTAACAATGACCAAAGGAGCCTAGTCATGTGATTAGGAATTCAAATTACCTATTTTTAGCCTAAGGGTATTTTGGTCATTTTGGCAATTTTGTGAATTTATAATTTATATTAATTAAATATTGTTCTAGTCTTTTGGTGGAGCCTTAACCTATAAGTTAACCTAACCTAGATTAGTCATGAGGTTGAAATTAGGGTTAGAGCATTCCTACTAAGTGCCAAGGTTAGTAATATCTAGATATTATTAGGATGAGATATTTCCTTTTGAGATATTTGTGAAAAGAAGCCTCAACCAATAGGAAGGCTAGGAAATTGTTGGAGTGATCCTAACCACTCATCTAAAACCCTAACCCTACTGATTTCAACAGCCCATTCCCCTATTTATATTCTCCCAAAAACTTAGGACAAGCCTCTTTTCATTAGGGTTCATCAAGTTTAGGAAAGAGGTAATGTTCCAACTTCACAAATTCATAGAAAATCCAAATTAGCTTCTTTTTCCTTCAAACAAATTCCTATAGTTTCTAAATAGTATTTCCTTGCTGTTTGGATTGAGTTTTGACAGGGGGCACACAATTTGAGGAGCTTTGGTGGTTGAAAGGACCTCTTTCTTTGGTGTGTTTTTGAAGCTTGGGAAACCAATAGGTATAATCCTCATCTCAGCCCCTAAATTCCATTAAAATTCATTTTTAAGGTCCCCTAGCCCTCACCCAACTGTTAGGGAAGCTAACCCTAGGATTCGAGCTCGTTTCGTGTCCGTATCGGACACGTATCAGAGCATTGCACCAAGTGCTCGACGAAATATCCAAGAGGACTGCTCGAATGAGTTTTCCAAATATTTTTGATTGGAAACCTAGATCTAGGTGTCGTCTAAGTATTTCCTGTGTCCTAGGCTAGTTTATGTGTCGTGTCGTGTCGTGGGGACACGCGAACACGTGTGTGCAGCCGTGTGCGCGCGGTACTGTTCATCCCCTGCTACTCGGGGTTGATTGCGCGCAGCACACGCCGCGTGGCCACGAGATTCTTGGCACACGTGTTGAGGCATTGACTGACACGAGGCTCGTCAAATTTCACGAGTCCTCGTGTCGTGTCGGACACGTTTTTGAGTGTGCACTGATCAGCTGTGTGCGTGTGTGTGTTCTCTGTGATGTTTCTGTTTGTTGAATCGATTTTAATGTTTTTAAAATGTGTTTTAATGATTATTTTAGATCTCAAATGAGTAGTTAAATCTCTGCTACTGCATTTTATACAATGGTTTAATTTGGGCTCGAGAGATTGTGTATTTCCTGTGTCAGTGTTCTTCACTGACATTGAGTTCTTTGAACTGTAAGTTCATATTTTAACTTTTTCCTGATGTTTAACTGTTAAATTAATGATTGAATGGTCACATTTGATTTGAACATATGTATTAATACCTGATAGGTCAGTTTTACATGTTAGATTAGGTTGTTTGATCTAGAATGAGAATTCGAGCATTGATTTGGATTATGACTGATACGTTCAGTCTCATGAATTATGAGATTTTGATTCCCTGTTTTAAACCCATTTCCCTGTTTAAATTCCATATTAAATCATCTATACATATGTGTTGTATAGTGTTATTTTGAATTGATAGATTAGTTTTGTTAACTGTTGCTAATAGGATTAATTGATATGATGAACTGAGATTTGTAGGACAATGAATTGATTTCTTTTTTCCTTTTCCTTCCTAACTGAGTTTCAATTCCAGTTTTTGGTAAAAACTGAGAATGAAGGAGTAAAACCTGAGATGGTTATGTTGCACTGTTCTTGATGTGTATTTAAATTGCTAACTTCATTTTCCTGTCACACTATGGTTCATTTTTCCTTCACTGCTTAATACTTCCTGTCAACCAACTGCAAATCATGAGAACACACAAAATGTAAATCCTGAGACTCCTTTGCTTGCTGTTTTCAGTTTTTATGTACACCACTGCATTGCTTACACTCGACACACACACCCTCTCTTTCCCTTCTCTGTTCACACACATGTGACCCTCTTCAAATCTGCCATGACACTATGTACATTTCCCCCTCTCTATCTCACTATATGTATATATAAATATATTATCTAAATGCTTGATATAATAATGTAGTCTATATATATGTGTGTGTATGATAACTATATTAACTTAGTATAATATACATGATGTGTGAATGTGTAATTAGCCTAGGGCTCTAGCCTATGTTCATGGCATGAATGCCCAGTCAATGTGTGTTGATGACTTGTATAGCCTAGTTTGGTTTGTAATTGTGCTGGATTGCTAGTCTAGGCTTGGTTAGGCCTAGTGAGACTTGACTAGATTAAGATTGACCTAGTTTGACCTAGACAGTTGACCATGTTTGACTTAGAGTTGACTTTGACCTAGATTGGCCTAGAAATTATGTAGATTGCATTGTAGCTTTCATTTTTCTTGTATTGAACATGTCATAACCCATACTGCTCTATTTAGGACCTTGTGACTCCGGTGCAGACATCTGTTATTTCATTACTCTTTTCAGAGTAACAGGCGAGTACATTCTCTGATAGTTCTTTCATTTACTTGTCAATTACTGTACTTCAGTTCTAGTTAGTTTTATGTGATTCTTCCAACACGTATGTATATTTCTGGATTCATGTATGCGACACACATACCATTTGTCTGGCCTCTATTTCTGGAACCACTACTGGCATCACCTTCTGGAATCACTACTGGAACCACCTACTGGAATCACTCTGGAACCTTTTGCTGGTATCATTATGTTTGGCTGGACTCATCTCTATTTCTCGTATCGTTTCTGGATTTACTTGTACTTGTGGGCGGGGAAATACTAGAGTAAGACATGTAGACATACCCCAATCTGGAACCACTCCCTTGGAACTATTCTGGAACGATAGCCATCCCACACTTGGCCAAGTGTGCGGTGTGCCGTATTACCTACAGCCGTTTACATGTCGATCTCGGTATTTTAAAACACACTGTTAGAGTATAGGCTGGACTCACCCTGGAACCTTTGATCACTGCCTGGAATCATCTTATACCGGACTCATCTTGTACTGGAATCACCTGGTATCAGATTCGTGTTGTCTGGAATTACTTGAGTTTTGCATTTGTTACATTTACATTCTGAACTTATATCATGTTGCTCTAGTTCAGCTAGTTTCTATTTACAGTCTTCATTGCTATGATTCTGCTCTTGTTTTACTTGTCTTACTTTTCTTGTACCTTAACTGTTTCTCTATACCATCACCTGTATACAACTGCCATATTCATCAATAAAACTGTCTATAACTGCTTTATAGTTCTCTGTCATTTACTTGGAATTTCTTGATGATTTGTACTCGTTCCTGTCCTGACTGCACCTGTTGAAAATATTACAGATGACTGCCCTGAGGATGTTTGCCCTACTTGCCTTGGAGCAGGAGATGGTTTAGCTACCTATGGCCCCGACACTCAGGAGTGATCGGGAGACTAGCTAGTAGACTTGGTTTAGTTTTCATGTTTTAGAATTTGAATTGTAATAACTTGAGATACGAGTTTGTTTTTGAGTTTGTTGAGATATTATTTTTCAGTAGTTATAAATGTTATTGTTAGTCTTTAGTTATAAACTTCTGTGTTATCTTATCGTTCATAGACTGTGATTGAGATTCATTATATCTATACTTGTCCTCCGTTCGGAGTTGAGATTTGACAAGTACATTATATAATTGCGTGAGTTGTTGATTAGATAGTAACCTAGGACAGCGTTCTACCGCCGACTCTGCGGTGTAGGCTGGACGTACCTACTTCTCGTGCCCTTACTCTAGGGTGCGGGTCGTGACACTTTTTCTTTAGGTTGTTCTTTCAAAATTATATATATATACAAATTATTATATTTTATGCAATTGGCTTAGAGTTAAGGGACCACCGTATGTTTAGTTTATCTCATAAACTGTCACGATATGCCACGGATTGTGTGTGAGTTGTTAGTCGCATATAGTTTTGGACTTGCGTACCGACCGTACATTAGTGCGTACAGGCCATACGATAGGATATAACTGCTAATAGATTATGTAGAAGACTTGGCAGTTAATAAGGATTAAACAGTGTCGTGGAGTCGACATATGTATAGTATCATGGGGAGGGGGGAGATAGTTATTAGCGTAGGGGCTACATGTTCAGTACACACATAGATTTGGGTCGATAGTGTCTCGGATGAGCGCTACTTACTGCCCCGTGGCCGATAGTTCTCGTATGAGAGCTACTTTCTGTCCATGGTCGATAGTGTCTCTTATGAGCGCTACCTACTACCACTCTCTCTCCATCTATGCTGAACACCTAAGCTCCTGTGTAGAACGTTGTTTTCTCAAAGTGTATATAACATAGAATGGTTAGGAACCTTTACTCATGCATACTTTTCTGTTGAGCTTTATTTATTCAGTTTATCGGCATAATATTATGTGTCTTGTTACGTCCCTCTGAGGACCTGGTTTTTCTCCAGGTGTGTGTGTTCATGTTTTCTGCAGGTGTTCTAGCCAAGGCCGTGATCTTCCCCATTTCTCGAATATGATTGCTCTTGGTTTGTTTTATCATTTTGTCGATCGTTTTCTTGTACATTTATATCATTGAGATAGTTGGTAGTGGACTTTGTCTCCGCCCAACGATTGTACCATAACTATTCAAGTTGATCCTACCTTTATTTTATTTATATTTGTGGATGAGAGTTAGCATGTCTTGGTTCTCTATATTTTACAGCTTATGTATATATACGAGTCGTATATTTACTCGTATGTATACAGCTGGCATGATACGTATCTAGTCTCAAGTATTGGGACTGGGGCGTTACATGTTTTTGTGGTGGCCCATGCAGGTCAGTTTGTCACTTCGGTTACGTAATTATACCGATGTGAGCCTGCAATATAGGATTAGAATCTAGTAATCTCATCCATACAGCTTGACCTCTTCCTTTGGCTTCAATTTCTGAACTCTTGTTCGACCTCCTTGAACTGCATCTTGCTTGATTCCTTTCTACCGTTGATTCTTATTTTCGTGCTTAGTGTCAACTAGGAAGATGACTACACTAGTATATGCTCATAGGTCAAACACACGGCTAAAATAGTAATATTGGCAATTGGAATACATTCAAGACTCTAATTGAGTTAAAAAGGCTTTTTAGTGTGATTTAATAATTAGTAATTGGCAAAGTAGGATATTACCACGGAAAGTTTTAACCTTGAGATTTCTAAATAGTAAACACCAGAGGATTTATAGAATTTCATACTTGGTTTAAGAAAGTGATTGATTTTCAAGATTTGATATTTATGAATTATTGGATTATAGTTATACATCCTTGTATAAGTATAAAATTGATTTGCTTTTCGAGTTGTGACATTTATGAGTTTTGGGTGACAGATATACATCTTTGAACAAATATAAAATTTATTTAATTTTCGAGTTTTGATGTTTATGATTTATTGTATTATAGTTATACACCTTTGAACAGTTATAAATTTGGTTTGAAAATAATCTTAGCATTTAAAAATGGCCATAGAAATTATTTAAATTTGAGCTGTACAACTTGCGATTTTCGTGTTTATTAAATTTTGAATTTTAAGTGGAAGTAATGATGGTGAATTTTGGTTTAAAATATTTGAAAGTTATGAAAACAAATTTTAAGAAATTTTTATTTTAAATGGTGTCCTATGATTGAGGATTTACAAATCTATTTAGATTTTTGGTAAAAAAAAGAGATTTTTACTGATAAGATTATTTGAAAATTTAGTTTAATGTTGGATTGCTAATATCGCAAATTTTGAAATAAAATAAAAATATAGTAATGATGTGATAAGGTTGTTTTGATTGATCAAATAAAGTTACCATTTAATTTTTTTTGATTATGTTGGTATGACTTAGTATGAATAGAAGTTATAATTGATAAGAGCATTGAGCGTAATTTTTGAGATTGCTTTTAATATGCTAAGAGTTTTATTATGAGTTATTTGAAAATTTTAGAGTGTTCAATTTTTGATTGATTGTGAAATTTTTATGGATTCGTAAATTATGAACTCTTGAGTTAAATAGTTGAATTTAAACGTTAATTTTGGAAAAGGTTAGTAGTAACGTGATAAAATTTTGCTTTGAGATTTATGAGAGTGATTTAAATTTTTATGATGAATTTGAACGGCTTGGAGCGAATACAAATTTTGGTGGTTTATTTTTGAAAGTTTAATTTTGAAACTTTTGGAGGAAATTTGAGTTAAATTTTAATGGTAGGCCATCAAGATAGCTCTAATGAGATAGATGTTCTCCACATTAATTGCCATGTCACTCATGACCATGATAGTAGTATATACACCAGTGTTGTTAGTCATCTACCAAGCTATGTGACTGTATTTCCACCTTGACTTACTCGACCTTCCTTCAATTCTAGATCTTTTAATTGCGACATTCTAACCCATTTGCAATTTGAATAATGAGTTAATGGTTCCTTAACTGTATTCATCTAGAAGACTATCTTCTCTCTGGAATTGTGTTCCTAAATTATTTTTATGGATTCTTTAATTAATTTTATTTCATGCTTTAACTTGATCTTCTTTATTTTGTGCATTAATTATCATCTCGTGAACTCCCACTTTCTATTTAAATTCTTGTGTGTCATTAGTGTGACTTGGATATTTGGAGCACAATACTAGACTTTTCCATTCAACAAATTTCATATGCAAGACCTAGACGAGCCCACCTTCATATAGGAATATCACGTGCCACTAAAACACGTCCCCATGTACTTTATTTTTGTGATACGACTTTCAAGTCAAAATGGCTAGCTATAAACTATACCATAATACCATTGTCCTTTTCGACCACAGATAGTGACTCAATCTCGACTAAATTCTTTCAAACCGATATGTGATGAAGTTCTACTTGATTTCCTTTAATGCTCAATTTTGTGCCTTACCTTGATTGCTTAACTCGTGGTCCTATCACACTACTAGTTTAACTCTTGTAAGTTGGGTAGAATATCTCATGACCTAACCAACATTTTGTGGACCACATTGATAGATTCACTTGGACCATAGAATTCAGTGGACCCTAACTTATCCAGTCAACCAAGCCGACTGTATAGACCCAAACTTTGGGCAAGACTTAGATTTTAAAGGATCTTGGACTATTTAAATTTCCTTCATCATCCACTGCTTATAGTTTGACTATCTTATGTTGCTATTATAGTCTAGTTTTGCAAGCTTACTCCTTATCGAGCTTGTTCGTGACATATGTTATAGTGGGCGCCCACTAATACATTGTCTAATCAGAACCGACGTATTATGGTCTGATCAACCATAGTGCACTTGGTTCGCCTTTTGTATATCATTCTACGTAGATGGAGACATAGTAAACTTGTTCCTAGAGTCTCCTCCGCGATTACCTTGGCAGTTCTCTTGGAATTATACAACCGCCTTTGAATCACATATTGACATACGAAAATATCTCCTTTGGACTCTTGTTGGCTTTCGTCTTTTAACTATTCTAGATAAGGCTTGTGATCGATAAATAGATCAAACCATTCTCCTATGACTATGATATTTGTATATACTTGGGGATAGTTAACCACTGACCAACCAATATGACTATCCCCGTCTTGAGCTACTTGCCTTTTACCTTAACCCTAGATTCAACTTTCATGACCTTTTTGAAATTTGAAGATGATTCAACTCTAAACCTAGACAACCCTACTCTATCGAGGAACCATAATTTCTACGTCCCCAAATTATTCCTTTTGATTACTCCATTCCTTATTATACTCTGAATTCATGCAATCCTTGCCATAGTTAGCGATCCTCTATCAATATCATACCTTTGAATTATTTTTCTTTCGCAGTTATTGAAATCACAAATTAAAATATCGTTCTCGCCTAATGATTGAAAGTATTAACATACTCTTGTACCCTACCTACTCCTAAATTTCGAGGACGAAATTCTTGTAAGTTGGGTAGGATGTAAAACCCCTAAATTTTTACTATAGTTTTTTTAATAAATATGGTATTAACTTTGGTACTTCGTATTTGTACATCGCGTACGAGTTTATGTTTCGTAAATTTCTCGTTAAGTGCGAATAAGTGCGAAGTACATATTTTTATAAAATGTTTTAATTTTATAGATGTAGAAATTATTTCAAAATAATAGACGATATTTTATATTGCTTGAAGTTGTAAATGCGTTGTGCCGAGGATTGTCAAACTTTATTTTTATTTAAAAATAAAAGGTCATTTTATTTTATGGTACTAGTATAACTAGTAATTTAGAAAAAACTGTGTTTTATGTAAGTATTATTTTTTGCATGCGAGTGTATATATATTTATATTTTTGAAATTAATTATTATCATATATTATCTCGAAAAAGGTATATTAAATAAGGGTTGATTTAATATGTAATTAATTATGGTGATTTAAGTTGAAAAAAAAGTTATTAAGTTATTTAAATACAGTTTAAATTAGAGGTAGAATCTATCTACGTTGGATTATATTTGATTGAGTTACTTTTAAATTAATTTGAATTAAATAGTGGAAAATCTAAGGAAATTAAAACTCTTCTTAGTCCTTATCTAAATAAGACTTTTGTAAATCCCGTGATTTTTCAAAATAAATATTTGTAGAATTTCTGAATTTTAAATAATTATTTATTGACTTATTATATAATTTATATTATTTTACATATATTTAGTATAGTGCTCATTAGTGAATTTAGTATAAAAATATATAAAGCTATTTTTTTAGTATATTAAGGATCTGAACTATATTATACAAATTTTTTTCTCAAACTTTTAAGATTTATTTTATAACTTTTATTACTTTTTTACATGTTACTTGTATTGTACACTATTTACATAATATAGAATAAATGTCAATTTAGTATTAAATATTTTAGCTTGTATAAATGAGATTAGATAAAGGTTGTTTAAATAGATATTAACTCTATTTATTATCTATAGTAATTTTAAATAATGTTATAGATAATTTAGATAAATATGAACTATATTTAAGTTAATCATAATCCTAAGTCTAATAGGAAAGCATCCCTATCTATATCCTATCCTAACAAAGCAAACTCCAATTTATTTAAATCAAATCCTATCTAATTTAGGAGATAAATCTGAAATAAATAACTATATAAACCAAATACATCCCCCTTCTACCAGCCATAATTCGAAATTATTTTTAGTCCAATAGAAACTCTAAAATTCGTCATTAGAATTCAGTCCCGCTTTTTAGTAGCAAGAGCAACTTGCAACGACGATATCTCCTAGCTCCGAACTCCGTTTTGCCTCCAATTTTTTTTAAAAGAAGCATATCAAGGTAAGCTTTCCAAAAACACATTTTAATAGAAAAAATTCATTATGTATATTTTTACAAAATTGTTTGAATATCTAGTGTCCCAAAAATAAATGGGTTTCAGTATTTTTGCGATTTCGGGAGATTCCGGAAACAAAAATGCGATCCGTTTAGTTTTTCGGAGAGCTAATACAAAAACCTATGCCATATCATAACTTTAGAATTTATTAAATAAATATAATAGGTGCAGTATTATTTATAATTAGATAATAGACTATTTTCAGCATCCGAAGTTGTACCTATACCTTCCTCTTGTGCGCTGCTGTTGATTCGTCGCCAGGACATCATCTTACCTCACTCGGACATCAGACAAGACACCTTGCCTTTACTGTTTAATTTCTTGCTCAATATCATGCATACTTTTTCTTTAGGTTGTTCTTTCAAAATTATATATATATGCAAATTATTATATTTTATGCAATTGGCTTAGAGTTAAGGGACCACCGTATGTTTAGTTTATCTCATAAACTGTCACGATGTGCCATGGGTTGTGTGTGAGTTGTTAGTCGCATATAGTTTTGGACTTGCGTACCGACCGTACATTGGTGCGTACAGGCCGTGCGATAGGATATAACTGCTAATAGATTATGTAGAAGACTTGGCAGTTAATAAGGATTAAACAGTATCGTGGTGTCGACATATGTATAGTATCATGGGGAGGGGGGAGACAGTTATTAGCGTAGGGGATACATGTTCAGTATACACATAGATTTAGGTCGATAGTGTCTCGGATGAGCGCTACTTACTGCCCCGTGGCCGATAGTTCTCGTATGAGAGCTACTTTCTGCCCATGGTCGATAGTGTCTCTTATGAGCGCTACCTACTACCACTCTCTCTCCATCTATGCTGAACACCTAAGCTCCTGCGTAGAACGTTGTCTTCTCAAAGTGTATATCACATAGAATGGTTAGGAACCTTTACTCATGCATACTTTTCTGTTGAGCTTTATTTATTCAGTTTATCGGCATGATATTATGTGTCTTGTTACGTCCCTCTGAGGACCTGGTTTTTCTCCAGGTGTGTGTGTTCATGTTTTCTACAGGTGTTCTAGCCAAGGCCGTGATCTTTCCCATTTCTCGAAGATGATTGCTCTTGGTTTGTTTTATCATTTTGTCGATCGCTTTCTTGTACATTTATATCATTGAGATAGTTGGTAGTGGACTTTGTCTCCGCCCAACGATTGTACCATAACTATTCAAGTTGATCCTACCTTTATTTTATTTATATTTGTGGATGAGAGTTAGCATGTCTTGGTTCTCTACATTTTACAGCTTATGTATATATACGAGTCGTATATTTACTCGTATGTATACAGCTGGCATGATACGTATCTAGTCTCAAGTATTGGGACTGGGGCGTTACATCCTTGCCCTTCGCGGATCTCTTGGCGACCTTGGGAGACATGGTTCTCAAAGAAAGAAGGTGAAGAGTTTTCTAAAAAATTTAAAGGGAAGGGAATAATGAACTTTCTCTCTCCTTCAGGGCCTATTTATAGGCACGGGACACTTCCTATGCGCCCACTAGCTGTATGCGCCCATGTGCCCATTGCGTTGTATGTGCCCACAATGGCCTATGCCCCCTCATAAAGAATTAGCTTCCTGTATACTATGCGACTGTTACTTGCTGATGTGGACGACGCATGAAGGATGGACCGCTTCAAATTCTACTCCGATGAATCTGTCAGTTCGGATTTCGAGAAAGATCTCAATAGTCATATCTCTTTGACAGGCTGACCAAACACTATGCACCCAAGGAGAGAGTCGTGTTATGCGCCCATTGCATCATGAGAAGACGATCCATGCTTCTTTCAAAGTATTTTAAACTTGTTCAAGTATCAAAAACTTTGAAGGGGGTCTTGTAGAAGCATAAAAAAAATTTAGCAAATGAAAGCCCCATGCGCCCAAGCTAGTAAAGCTCCATGTGCCCAAGTCAGTGAAGCTCCACGCGCCCAGTCAGTGAAGCTCCATGCGCCCAAGTCAGTGAAGCTCCATGCGCCCAGTCAGTGAAGCTCCATGCGCCCAACCAGTGAAGTTTCATGTGCCCAAGACAAGCTCTCCCGAAAGGAGGGCACATAGCCTGAGACATGGCTATGCGCCCAAGCCTGACTCAGTCAAAGTCATGATCAAAACGTGTACCGAAGCGCACGGCCACGTCAGTCTCCATGAGCAGTCGTACACCGAAGCATGCGGCCACGTCAATACCACGACCAACCCATGATCTCGCAGCCTGCATGTGCTACATCCTATGCGCCCAAAGCAGGACTATGCGCCCACATAGAAACCAGCGTGTTTCCTCATGTGGGCGCATAACATCATTTCAGCTCAAGAATGACTATAAAAGAGGGGCCTCATCCCTCTTCAAAGGACAGAACGGAGAGCATTTTTAAGATCCAAATTGCTGTACTTCTTGCCAGTGAGCCGAGAGTTAGCAATTTTCTTAGGTTTTCTTTCACTTTTGTAATCGGAGTGTCAACGGAGTAAAGGAGCAACTGCCGCTCGATCTCCATCGTCCCATTCTCCATAATTCTTTTTTGTACTCAGGGATCCTCAGCGCATAATCTCTCAAGCGTACTCGATTTGTGGTGCCTTGCGCCAATAAAGAAAAGACAGTATTTTCTTCTTCTTTTTTGTGTGTGTCCACAGCCGCATCCACTGTCCCTGAAGGTAGATGCTGCTGGAACATACCCAGAATGATAGGAGAAGACCTCCGGACAGGTGGAGGTGTACTCCCAAAAGCTGCAGACGCTCCTATATGAACAGAAACAAGAGCTGCTGTGGCCCCAGCATCTACAATCAGGCGAGGGGTGGCAGACCTCTCACCAGCGTCTGCTGGGCCAGAGCGATGCGATCATGTCTCAATCACCATCCAGGAGAGAGATCAAACAAGGAATCAATACTGAGATAGAAACGATAATTCAAGGAAGGACAGTTATTTCAAGGAAGCAATCTTCAACAAGAATTTAGATGGCAAGAATTCAGTTAAGAGTTTTTTTTCCTAATGTGATTGAGTACCTCAAAAATAATCATAATCCTACTGCAGGCTGTAGTGATAATCTAGTTCGAATACCACAACACAAACTCGACCTGCATAGGCCACCGCTAAAAATGTGTCACGATCGGCACCCAGTATAGGGGGCACGAGAAGTGGGTACGTCCAGCCTACGTCGCAGTGTCGGCGTTAAAACGCTATTCTAGGTCATGAACATAACTAACACAATATGAAATACTCTCCAACTGGAGGCCAAGTCACAGAAGGTACAACTCAATCAAAAATCTAGTGGTAGAATATAGCACGATGAAAAAATAAGAGGATCCTCAAAACTGAGGTACAACAGAGGTAAAATAATCAAGCAACAACATCAAGTCTCAACATCTCCAATAATATACAACTCAGAAACAAAACAACAAATGACAAGAAAGAAGAACAGTCTAACTATCTATACTATGCATGGTAGCATCCTCAGTAGCTGCCTGAACCTCCACAGGGGTCCAGGTCGCGAGTGTCATCTAGGTACGCTCCATAATAGGGGGTGCAGGGTTCCTCATCATCCTCTGTAATATTTTCAACAGGTCCAGTCAGGACAGGAGCGAGCACAATTGTCACGACCCGCACCCGCTTTTCGGGCGCGAGCTCGTGAGCAAGCCAGCTACGTATCGAGCGGACTCCAGCCCGGCTCGAGTACGTATAAGCTGTCAAGGTCATGGGTATCATGTCTAATCTAAACTATATCTCAATCCACAGGAATTATATAAAACAAGAATGAACAAGTATGGGTCGTGGTCTGCAGCCCACTAGCATATATGTCCGATTAGACTCCAAGAATAATGTGAGTCCATAAAGCTAAGCTGATAAGCAGAATATATCATAAAAGCACGAGAAAGATAATAATCAATATCACTAACAAAATACCTGAATAATGCGGATGAAGTCAACTACCACATGCTCAGCTAACTAACACCGTGCAATCAGCTACCTGAAGAGATCATCAGGTCCTTAGAGGACTAGCAAGATACATAAAACATGCCTACTAATATGACAGTAAATAACAGGTGTGGAGGATAAGAATACTGTAAGAAGAACATCTAAGGATGACGAGTCGTAAGAAAATGTAATACTAGACCTGGCTACCAATCAATCGATTAACCTCTATAGCTTGTAGTATAATGCAAGATACTCCCAATCTATAGTAGATTTTGACTGTAATACAATACAAGATAATCCCAGTCAAGATTAGCCAATTCTAGTATCGATCTCCTTTCCTAAAGGATACAAAGTCAAGTAGACTCCTATAAATCGTAGTACAATGCAAGATACTCCCAATTTATAGTGTTGCAAGCCAATTCAATCAATCAATCAATATATGCTATAGGTCGTAGTATAATGTAAGATACTCCCAATCTATGGCATGTCTCAAGTCAAGTCAATCAAGTGATATCAAGGTAGAAGAATCGGCTATAGGTCATAGTACAATGTAAGAAACTCCCAAGCTACAGTATGTCTCAACTGTAGTACAATGCAAGATACTCCCAGTCGAGAATGGTCAAGGACAGATATAGAAACTGACAACTCAATCACGAAAAAAGGGTAACACAAAGAGACCAACATTCTAGCAATGTCAAACATCCTATACGTGCATGTAATCTAGAACAAGTAAAATAATCAAGGACGAATCAATCACAATATGTAATCATGTGACAATATAAAAAGGACTACAATAAGGAAATAGAAACCAAGTAAATACTGTATATGTTCGGCAAGGTATACTTGCCTGGGGGTTGCACGGAGAACCAACAATGCATCGCCAATCAACAAGTCAGAAAGTCCAAGTCATCACAACTGTCTCCGAAAGCTGAAGAAACGGTTCTCAAAATGGTTGAGCGATCCTGCGGGAAAAACGTCGCAAAAATAGCCCGACGCATAGCTGCTACTGCTGCTTTTCCCTGCTCTTGCCGTGGCTTCTGTCGGCCAGCGGCCGACAGCCACGGCGGCGGCGCGGAGGACGCGCACGCGCGCGCGGGGGATGGGGGCGTGTCGAAGTTTAGGGTTTCCCTCGTCCTCGTTCTCTCTCTCGCTCGATCTCTCTGTATACCAATATATCTAAATCCTTCCTGGGGTCAGGCTTTAATAGCCTACTGCTGTTGTTGCTCTCTTGGGTATGGGTTGGGGGATTAAGTGGGCTGGGCTGATATTGGGCGGACTGGGCTGGCCTAGCCCGAATGGGCTGGGCTTTGGCTTTTGCTTTTCTTTTTCCTTTTTTTTTTCTATTTCTATTTGACAACTAATACTTATATATATATATATATATATATATATATATATATATATATATATATATATATATATATATATATATATATATTTGACAATTAATACTTATATATATATATATATATATACATATATATATATATATATATATATATTTTATATATATATATATATATATATATATATATATATATATATATATATATATATATATATATATATATATATATATATATATATATATATTATATATATATATTCATGTATATATATATATATATATAAAAAAAAAAAAAAAAAATATATATATATATATATATATATATATATATATATATATATATATTATATATAAAAAAAAATATATATATATATATATATATATATATATATATATATATATACACATATATACACATAGGCACGTATATACACACATATGTATTTATATTTCTATATACACACATATACGCCTATATATATATTTATATATATACATGCACATATATACCTATATAATATATATTTATATATCCATACACCTACTTAATATTTATTTATATACACGTACACATATTTATATACGCATACACACATATACTTATATACACACATATACACTATTTTATATATACATACCAATACACTCATATATAATATTTATAAATACCCACATTCCCATATATAATCTATATACACATATAAAAAAACATATATACATATCATTTATAAAGTAAATGATTTAATAAATATAAATCATTATCATTTAATAAAAACAAAATAATATTAAAATTAAAATCCTAATAACAATTAAAATAGCCCAAAATTCGTTTCTGATGGATGTAACATGCACCCTACTTATATGGCTCCAGAAGGTCATAAAAATTTTGTAAAGCCCTATTTAATAATAATAATAATACATATAATCTACCTATAACAATATTTAGAAAATAATTGCCAATTCCGAAAATATATACAAAATACTTACACTTACCAAACATGTCTACAAGGTCTTACTTGGTCCCACTACATGCCTACCTGGGCTTGGATTCAGTTCGGGTCCAGTTTGACTAGTTCAGTACGACCGGGTCACTTAAACGTCAAATAATATAATAATAAATAGTTAACTATTTACACTGGTCATGTCATAACTTGGCCTGGTTTTCCTAGTTAGGACGTCCGTACGGCTAGGTTTCCCCGGTCATGGCTAGTACACTAGTCAAAGCACGCTACTGCACTATCCGTGCCATAATTTCTAACCGTCTTGTATTTCAAAACTTAACTATGGCTAAAGTCTTCTACCGTAATAACTAAATAATTATTTATAAAATTCTAAAAATTACCATTAAAAACAAATAAATAATAATAATAAATATTTCAAAAAAAAATCGGGAAGGGAGGCTACAAATCTACCCACCTTAAAAATAATTTCGTCCTCGAAATTCAAATTCATAACTATTTCTTAAAATTCAAAGTCTAGTATTCCTTTAATATTCTCAAATTTAAATTCTAAAAATATTCTATAACCTTCTCTAGTCATTTTATAACTTCGAATACTTAAGGACTTCTACCCACCTTTGGTCACACTACTCCTCAAAATACGATCACTAAAATCATATAGTCTTCTAACTAGTTGCTAACAATTCTACCGGCAGATATCTAGGCATATGGCATCTATAATCCCTCATATCTATAAACAACCAAACATTCAATAGTCAAGCAATATTATACTATAATTTAAGAATTTCTAATGAATTCTAGACAGCGCGATCATTCGTCACCTCGGAATAGAAAGGGACGAGAATCAATGGTACAAGAAGACAAGGGAGAATAATCGAGAACGAATACGAAGTTTCAAAGACGGTAGAGAGATTTCTAAGAGAATTTTCAAGGCAGAGTGGATTGAGATTTCTAAGGTTTAGTCATTGTCGTAGGCTCGTACCAGTACAGTTACGTAACCGATACGATATACTCTGACCTGCATGGGCCACCACAATAATACATCTCACGCAGATCATAACAGGTTAGAAAATATAAACATGCAAAAGAGTAAGATACTTAAAAACTGAAAGAATGTACATGATGTAAAAGAGAGAACTGTAATAGAAATATCTACTATAAGTAGAGAACTATCAGTGATAGTGATGTAGAGTACAAAGTCGACATGTGAACGGCAGGATTTGTACATGAATATACTAAAGAGGCTCATATGGTTATACTACCTTGGAATTGTTCACATAAATATTTATAATCCCCCATACCCCAATCAATACACAAGGATCCAGACAAGTTATATTAAGCACATAATTTTCATATAAAAGCCCACAGATGGGTACACATGAGGTATAGGTTACACATGAAGCACATGAGAAACATAGTCATAGAGAGCACGTGAGAGTACACGAGCATACATGAATATATATGAAGCACATGAGTATACATGAATAACATGAGAGCGAAGAATACATGATGTACATGAAACACATGACATGAGTATCTGATGCTCCCGAGGGGGATAATATCTTAATGTAGGGATCCATATAGTACCAATCCGTGATAATATCATGACAGCATCAAGTAAGGTAATCTAGAGCAAGAATATAATCCTAAGAAAGTTATGAAACGATCAGAGAATGTACTCGCCTGCGATCTGAATGTCTGTGAGAATAACTGTCCGAGATGAGGTATCTGACTCCTATTTAGAGCAACACAACTCAAGATGTATACAGGAGATGATAAATGAAATATACAATGCATCTGCATGTTGTCTAGATCTAACTAGACTAAAGTCAACACTTGGTCAACTCTAGTCAACCACATTAGTTAAACTAGGTCAACTAGGTCAAGTCCTAGCCCAAACAAGTCTAACAAGTCTCACTAGGCCTAAGCATGTGTAATGCCCCGCTCCGTGCGAGGTATTTGGTTGGCTTGTTGGATGGGATCAGAATGTTGGACTGTGACTTGTATTGAAGATCAATAGAGTTGAGACTGATGCAGTCTCTCTTAGCTGGCTAGACGAAATGGGTATTAGAACGTGGCTCGCTGACAGAGCTACGCTTAGTGGGATTGGAGCAGGAAGACCGTTATGTAAGGCAAGTGGAACTGTCCTCCTTTCTTCTTATTCCTACATGCTTAATAAATAGAATAACATGATGCTATGAATATCTCCCTAATGTCTCTTACTTGAATGTTGAATAGTTGTGATGCGATGCTTTAGTTGCTAAATCGATAGAGATGCATATGTTGGAAATCGTTGAAATGAATAAGACATGAATATTGAACTGCTGAACGAATAACATTGAACTGCTAATGTGATTTGATGCCTGAGAATGAATTGATAACATTATCCCTTATGTTTAATGATGCTGAAACAAATGAAATACTTGAATAATGAGACGCCTTGTGAATGATAGAATAAGAAGAGAAGTGGCTATACTATCGACACAATGATCCAAATGAAATAATAAAATTATGTATCTTCTGCATAACTGTTGTTGTTACCTGTTTTCATATAAGCAATGAAATGAATGATATTGTCCCTATGAAATAAAATGCTATATATTTCTTGAAAAATGAATAATATGGAAATGCTTCAATGTGTCTATATTGCTGGAACAAGAAATGAATGATTGGAAACAATGAGAATTGATGAGCCTTGGGATCCTTGCGATCACCAAGTGAAATAATGGTGATATTATGAATAAGTCATTGAACATGACTTGAATAAGACGAATGATGATGCACTGTTGCCTATACTTATTTCAATATTTTACCATGTATTTTATGCTCACGATTGAGTCAGACATGCATTCGCATGGTCATAGGACAACTTATGCATAAGAGTTGGGGATATGTTTTCTCGGACGGTACCCCGGGACGTTAGGGCGACCGATCCGGCCTAGAAGGAAACATTGGCGTGCCAGTAGGGGCACGGGTTTTGCGAGGCATCCTTTGGGGCTAGCTACCTTCTCTGGAGTCATCGTATTACCAATGAAGACCTATATGGTAACATCCGTATGGTTAAACACCAGTGACCATGTAGTCAGGATGCACGCTAATAAATATTTTGTACAGGAAGAGTAAGTATATCTGATAACCTGTATTTGATACAGGTACGAGAGAATTGGCTATCGATAAGAAATCACTTAAGTGTGATATACTCAATATCTGTGTTGGTTTAACTTATGTGCTTAACGTTCCAAATAAATGAATGATGTTGTATGTAGCCTTTCAGTATGAGAACCTGCTTAACATGGTAAATTCAGTATGCTAGAAAGAAGCCATGCTATAAATATTGCTCAAACAGGACATACATGCTAAGTGATGCTTGAAGTGAGAATTGTCATAACATGTTTAAGCTATTAATGTTAACGATGCCTCAATGATGCATTTGTATGATAACACCAAGAATGCTATAATGATACGTCCACATGAATGTTGCTAAGATAACAAGTTTACATGCTTCACTATGGTTATTGCCCATGAACTGTAAACTGATGCTAGATCCCAAATAGAAAGATCATTCTAATAAATGCTTGCTTAAAAGATCACTTAAATGTTGGTTTAGGCGAGTGGGTTGGATTCTGCTCGCCAGTACATAGATGATGTGCTGACCCACATTTTGTGGGCAGGTGCTCGTGCTTGGGATGTTCTGTACACGAAGATTTGCTTGATCGGTCCCGCGACATCGAAAATTTGTTGGGCATGCAGAAGCTCTCCTTGTACAAGATAATGTCATCTATTTATAAAGGGCATAATGTATAGAACATTGTAATCAGTTGTACTAGTGAGTTATAAGCCAAGTCGGTATATCGAGTTGCAATCCAATGTATCCAAATATCAATGTAAGCTTTGTAGCGTTGTTCAGTTGCTTTCAATGTAATGTGAGAATTTTTGTAAGTATTGTACTTCAATACAAGTCTTGTACTCTTCTTCAATTATCAATAAAGAGAATAAAGTTCTATATATCTCTCTGTGACTTCAAGTTATCCTTTTATCTCCGCTGCTATAAAGAAGTGATGTATCCTATTCAATGAGAAAGTTTGTCCTCACTAACTTTAATTTATCTACTTCTGCCACTGCGATGTGTTCATATTTGAGAAAAATCACTTATGTACCATCTTTGCCTTGTACAAGTGCAATACCAGGCTTGTACGGCATCACGCCCAAGCGAGGACGATCGATTCCAAGAGATAAATTATGTGAATAAATGGCTCTACGAATCAGAACATGACAAATTGGTATCAGAGCACGGCTTCACGTCCTTGGTCTCTTCTTTGATTCGTTTCAAATTAAAGTTGCATCGACGATTAACCAAAGTTGCTTCCACGATCACTCAACGTTGCTTCCGCGATTAAATCAAAGATTGCTTCCGCAATTATGCTGTTGTTGTTCGATAATCACCCTGTGTTGTTGATGTCTGAAAGTTCGTTGACCCTCTTGGCTGCTCACCGGATGTTCCATACAATAAGTCTATATACATTGTGATGCCCATAAATGAATGATTATTATTGGTTTGGACACAAATAACCCAATAATGACTCGATGCCATAGTATGCTATAGTGTGAATGCTGTTTGGAATATGGAAATAAGGAAAAGTGGCTATATATGCTGTAACAAGTTGCAAAATTGCATGTGATATTGAAAAAGAATTGGGAACAAAACCATGGATGATGAGTTCAACAGAATTGCTAAGTTGACTCATGTGCGTTAGCCTTGAGAATTTGAGACCCTAAGAATGTTGGCTTGCGATTTGAGACCCTGAGATGTTGGCTAAGTGTTGTGATCATTATAGATCATAAATATTCGGAATAGATTTGAATTGGTATTGTTTAAGGATGGCTTCATTTCTGAGTGGTATATTGCCTCTACCACCTCAGAACGAGATGTATGTTGTTTCTATATGATAGCAATGAGACTATCTGTGGGTACTGGGTAGTACCGAGACTTGGCTGGGTGTCACGTATTGTTACTGGATGACTCGAGTGTCCCTTGATGGTGATGTTATGTTGGGTAGCGAGATTTATAGAAATTGTAACGAGTGGCTTGGTTAGAAATTGTTTAGTCGAGTGATGACTCAGACTAATAAGACAGTTAGTATGCTATGGGTAGATGGATTTGGCTAGAGAATGTGGTGGCTTAGAACATCTGAATATTGATTTCGATTGGTCGGATGCAAATTATATGTGGCTAAGATAAAGTTGGTTGCTAAGCTGAAAGTTTTGGAAATATTGACGGTGAACCAAAGGAATATTCAAAATCTGTGCCTTGACCCTAAGGTGTAATAGATGTTAATCCATCTTGATCACCAAAGAATAGTCGTTGCGTATGTGAATGTATGCTGAGGAGTTGAATTGTACTAAAAAAGTAACAAGTAGCAATCCCGAATATTTGTGTTGCATAGAGGATGGTTAATTGATACATGAATTGTCAGATTGAATGGGATAGACTACTCGACCCTTGCTGCATGAGATTTAAGAATGCCGTAAGATAGTTTGATGATTGATGAAATGAATGTGAACGAGAAATTGCAACCGTGTTGGATAATGTCGGTATAGGTGACTGTTGATTGGGATATAGATTGCTGGCTTATGACTTAGTTATGTGACTTCGTCATACCGACCTAATAGTATGATTCCATAGGTATGTTAAGACTATTGGAATTGATGACCCTTGAATAGTTAGCCTTGGCTTATTGGTTCGTGTGGGTACAAACGAATTTGAAATAAAAATTGAATCGTTAGGAATTTACTTGATGGATTATTATAACGGTGAGAATCGTATGTTAGGTTGGGATTGACCGTAATGTTGATAGATCGATCTTAGTCGATCGTTGAATAAGTCTAGAATGAGCCTCTGTGGGAATTATTTCCTTGAGAAAGACCCTGGATAGATAGACTTGACCCTAGCGACCAGTTGATGACTTACCAATTGTTGGCATAGTCGACAATGGCAATTAGTATTCCGACTGAGTTAATACCCATAGGTTTGGGTAGAGTTCCTTAGAACTGTCAGTTGCTTGTTGGCCCTAAGAATAAAGAACTAGTATAACCCTAGTAGCCGTCCACTCTAGGAAAGTCACCTGAGTGATTAAGTTTAGCTGCCAGTATAGCTAACTTTAGAGATTGACTGAATATTAGGTGACCATTGGAGACCCATAGAATGACCTTGTGGCATTGTACGAGATGGTGAAGATGAGTATTGACATAAGGAATTGTATGCTTCAACTTGTGCCTTGGAAATGTTTGACCGGTATCTATAGTCGGGTAGCTGGGTTAACCTTGACAGTTGCATAGAATTCTACCCTTGGCTCGGGTAATCGATAGTGGGTGACGTCAGATTGTATCTTTTATAAAAGATGAATTGCCTCGGTGAGAAATATTATTGGATTTGGGAAGGAATATGATTATATATTGTGAACTCTTAATATGATTGGCTCTAAGTTAGACCCTTGACCGAATGTTAGAAATATTATGCTTGGATAGAGAGCTTGACCGAGTTGTCCCTGATGTTAAGTGTTGTGGCCTGAAAGATAGTGATGCAAGTGAATAAAGTGATAAGTCAATTGAAAGGATGCTAAGTCGGATTTGGAAAAGAGAGTATATCGTGGCTGATCGAATCGCACTAACATAAAAGTTGGCTGAAGTACATATGTGTAACACCCAGTTTTTCAAATGAGAGTAATTTTGAAATTTTATAATTATAATCATTTAATAATGATATTTAAATCATATTGTGATTTTTGGTGATTTTTAATTATTTTAAAACTATTTAAAATGTTGAATTGTGATTTTGATGGTTAACTAGTTAAACCCTAGTTTTGCTAAGCCTAGAGACTAACCATGACCAAGGGAGCCTAGTCATGTGGTTAGAATGTCATATTACCAATTTTAGCCTAAGGGTATTTTGGTCATTTTGACAATTTTGTGAATTTGTAATTTATATTAATTAAATATTGTGCTAGTCTTTTAGTTAAGCCTTAAACTAGAAGTTAACCTAACCTAGATTAGTCTTGAGGTTAGAATTAAGGTTAGAATATTCCTACTAATTAAGGTTAGAATATTCCTACTAAGTGCCAAGGTTAGTAATATCTATATATTATTAAGGTAGGATATTTTCTTTTGAGATATTTGTAAAAAGAAGCCTTGAACCAATAGAAAAGCTTAGAATTGGGTGGACAACTCCTAGCCACTCATCTAGACCTAAAATCTAACCCTAATTAATCTATGGCAGCCATCAACACCCCCCTTCCTATAAAGTCACATTAACAAAAGCCTTAGCCTCTTTTTACTTCTTGCTTAGAACCCTAAAAGTTCTTCCCCAAATTCCTTCCCCTAATATCCAAATCAAGCCCAAATTGGCCCTAATCAATTGTATCCTCACCCTCTACCATAGTGGAAGCTAGAAGGGACTTGCTAGCTAGGATTTGAATCACTTTGATCAATTTAAATTCAAAGAAAAACCCTCATCAACACCCTTCTCATTGAGTTTGAACACTCAATAGGTAAAACCCTACAAACCCTAGTAAATTCCTGATTTCTTCCCATAGATGCATTCATTTAGGGTTCCCCTAGGTGTAGCCCAAGTTTGGTAGGAATCCGTGTCCATTTCGTGTCCGTATCGGACACGTATCGGTTTATTTAAATGTGTGTTCGACGAAATGTCACATAGAAATGGATTTTAGTAATTTTGAAAACTAATTACATGGTTGTGTAGCCCTATATATGGGGATTAATTATATATGTGACTGAGTCAATTTTACGCATGTTTGGATACTGTTTTAGCACTCGAACACGCAGCACGAGATACCGTACGGGGCTCGTACGGCTGCCCTGCTGCTCGGGTGTCCTAGCGGACACGACACGACTCGGTTGGACACCAAAATTGGTGGACACCTGCGGGCAATGACTGACACCATGCACGTAAATTTGAGACGATTCTATCGAGTGGTTTGAGAGAAAATCCACCCGCACTGGAATTGCAAACACACACACACACACGTGCACAGCTGTCCCCTGATACGGCTTTATGACTCGGACACGACACGACCCCGACTCGATTCAGGCATCCTAAGACCTAGCCCTAGACCTACCCTAGCCACGTGCATGAGCACGAGACTCCTCGTGCCACGCGTCGGGCTCTATCCTCCTCGATACCTCTGCACGAGGCAGCCCCAACTTCCAGTTCTGACAGTATGGACATTTGATTTCTTGGACACTTCGTGTCCCTATTCCTGGACACATTGGGACAGACGGATGTGTATGACATGTCCCCATGTCTGTACCCCCTGACACACGAAGGTTTGGTTGGGTTTTTGATTTGGTTTTAGTTTAAAAAGAGGGTTTTTTCTGATACTTATTTACTGAATTATTTTGTTGAGATTAAATATACTCACCGAATTACTGAGAATTAACCTAGAGATTTATTATATTCATCTGGGTTTAAATTGCTATAGAATTCATGATTTGTGTTGGTTAGGTCAATATGGACACATCTCCACACTGTCATATGTTTCCTGAGATTAACACACTGTTTCTCACATATATTCACACTGTGTCCCTGTTCTCTGTGAACAGAGAACTAAACCTATGATACTCACACACACCACTGCACTTGCTCTATACACACATACTTAGACACATTCATGCCCTTATTTACGCTCATTAGACACACTCTGACACATCCTGTAGTGCACTACACTTGTTGACACTCTCTTGCATTCACACTGAACACTTGCTTCACATAACACCAATTCACTTGATACTCGAGCATGGTTAATGACAGATAGGTGGTGTTCTGCCCCTATTTCTCTCTTGTTTAGTCTGTTATATGATGCTAACTCCTTGTTCAGGCCTATATGTTATCCAGTCACCCTATGAGTAGATGGCTCAGTCCACATTTCCATAATGGTTCAGTCTTGGATATAAATGGGTATGTATCAGCCTTGAACTTCATTTAGTTCAGTCCCCTGCACCTAATTTAGTTTAGTTATCACATGATCAGTCCCCAACCTATCTGTAGTATCAGTCCTAATTCACTAAGGTTCAGTCCCTATACTTGCATCCTAATTTCAGTCTATATGTATTCCAGTTACCCTTACCTTCACCTTGATCAATCCCCCTTTATATAGCAGACATGTCCTCTTTCAAATTCATTACCCAAATGAACTTGCTATATGATATCTTGTGGAGGCATTGTCCTATTCTTCGTTCTGTCCACATTGTATTCAAGCTATGCATATCATCTAATTAGTAGCAGTCGGTTATGATATCATATAGTAGTCTCTTATTCACTCCATGTATCATAAATTGGGATATCATCAATACTTGTTCAGTCCATTGTTTATGGTCTAGTTCTCTATTACATTGGATGATGGATACTTTTAAGTATCAACCTTCCTTCTACATTCTGTTTTGACCACATAACCATACCTTGACATTCACAACCTGATCCACAATTGTAACCTACATAATTTATTTCACTACCATATTGCATACCCATCTGCATACAGTAGATAGATTTGTCTTACATTTGTAGTGTCCTACATGTTATAGGTTGTCTTGATTGAGCTAGTGAGGGAAGGGAGAAGAGGATAGTAGTAGCAGAAATTATAGGGAGTGGTTGGAGTAGTAAAGTTTAGGAGTATACCAGATATTAGTGAGTGGTATGTGTAGTCTATAATTGACTTTAGTTCAAACTAGGACCTCCAGTTGTGACCCTTTTTCCCTTGCATTTCCTTCCCTTCACCTCATTACATTTCTCATACACCTTAGTATATGTGCTTATGATTTGTTATGGGTTCACATGTTACATTATGGACATTGGGGTAAGCTAGCATTATATAAGTAGTAGTGGCATGTATATATTGTAATACCTATATATATATGTAGATAAATATATGTATGATTCCTATGTATATAAACTGGATATATAGTTGAGGTATATAATGTGATAAGATAGGTATATGTGTGTGGTTTGTTTGATAGGTTTATATATGACTAGGGCTATAATACATTGAGTATATATACATTGATATGTATATATGATATATATTATGGTATCCTAGTCTATGGTTTGGTTTGATTTAGCCTTATAGAGATTGACCTAGATAGTGACCCTTGCTAGCCTAAGTTTGACTTAGATTGACTAAGATAGTTGACCAGTTGACCAAGATAGCCTTGTTGTCGACCTAGTTGACTAGATGTTGACTTGGTTTGACCCAGAGTTGACCAAGTTTGACTTTGACCTAGATTGACCTAGAAATCATGTAGATTGCATCGTAAACTTCATTTACCTTATTTTAAACATATTATAACCCATATTGCTCTATTTAGGACATTGTGACTCCGGTGCAGACATCTGATATTATACTACTCTATTCAGAGTATCAGACGAGTATATTCTCTGATAGTTTTTTCATTTACTTGTCAATTACTGTACTTCAGTTCTAGTTAGTTTTATGAGATTCTTACAACACGTATGGATATTTCTGGATTCATATATGCGACACACATACCATTTTGTCTGGCCTCTATTTCTGGAATCACTACTGGCATCACCTTCTGGAATCACTACTGGAATCACCTTCTGGAATCACTACTGGAATCACCTACTGGAATCACCTACTGGAATCAACCTGGAATCACTTGCTGGTATCATCATGTTTGGCTGGACTCATCTCGATTCTGTGTCGTATTCTGGATTCACTTGTACTTGTTAGGCGGGGAAATATTGGAGTAGACATGTGAACATTCCCAAATACTGGAACCACTCCCTTGGAATTATACTTGAATGATAGCCATCTCACACTTCGCGAGTGTACGATGTGCCGTATTACTACAGCCGTTTACATGTCGATCTCGATATTTTAAAACACACTGTTCGAGTATTATCTGGACTCACCCTGGAATTATTGATCACTGTCTGGACTCATCTTGTACTGGAATCATCTGGTATTAGATTTACATTGTCTGGACTCACATTGGGATTACACTTGACTCATATTATACTGTCTGGACTTATATCATGTTACTCTAGTTCAGCTAAATTATATTTTACAGTCTTCATTGCCATATTTCTCTTCTTGTTTAGTTACCTTACTTTCCTTGTACCTTAACTGTTTCTCTACATCATTACTCGTACAAACTGCCATGTTCATCAATACAACTATCTATAACTGCTTTATAGTTCTCTGTCATTTACTTGGGATTTCTTGATGAATTATACTCATTCCTGTCCTGACTGGACCTGTTGAAAATATTACAGATGATAGCCCTGAGGACATTTGCCCTACTTGTATTGGAGCAGGCGATGGCTTAGCTACCTTTGGCCCCGACACTCAGGAGTGATCGGGAGACTAGCTAGTAGACTTGGTTTAGTTTTCATGTTTTAGAACTTGAATTGTAATAACTTGAGATACAAGTTTGTATTTGAGTTTGTTTGAGATATTATTATTTAGTAGTTTATAATTGTTGTTATTTAGTCTTTAGTTATAAACTTCTGTGTTATCTTATCGTGCTTAGACTGTGATTGATATTTCATTATATCTATACTTGTCCTCTGTTCGGAGTTGAGATTTGAGAAGTACATTATATAATTGCGTGAGTTATTGATTAGATAGTAACCTAGGACAGCGTTCTACCGCCGACACTGCGGTAGGCTGGACGTACCCACTTCTCGTGCCCCTACACTGGGTGCGGGTCGTGACAATATATTTTGGGGACGCCTAAAGTATATGTATGGATCCAGCTGAAGTGATAGGTTGACTGAGATAACATTATGGGAAGAATTTATCGCACTAGCACGGACTTTGGCTGAAATGTATGTTTTGGGACGCCTAAAATAAGTGTATAGATCCAAACAAAGTGATATGTTGCGACCAGGATTGGAATGCAAGGAAAATATTGGTGAATCAATGGAGAGTTGCAAGTAATTGAAAAAGTGATAGACAGATCGAATCGTTGATGGATTAAAGTGGTACAGTTGGATAGCTATTTCGAAATGGTCGGGTATGATGTACTGGATATTGAATTGAAGCTAAAATATTGAATTGAAGCTAAATAAGTAACTTGTTGTGACTAAGTGAATTAGTAAGATGAGTTGTTCACTTAAGTTTCGAGGACGAAACTTTTTCTGAGTGGTATATTGTGTAATGCCCCGCTCCGCACGAGGCATTTGGTTGGCTTGTTAGATGGATCAGAATGTTTGACTGTGACTTGTGTTGAAGATCAATAGAGTTGAGACTGATGCAGTCTCTCTTAGCTGGCTAGACGGAATGGGTATTGGAACGTGGCTCGCTGGCAGAGCTACGCTTAGTGGAATTGGAGCAGGAAGACCGTTATGCAAGGCAAGTGGAACTGTCCTCCTTCCTCCTTATTCTGTATGCTTAATAAATGGAATAACGTGATGCTATGAATATGTCCCTAATATCTCTTACCTTGAATGTTGAATAGTTGTGATGCGATGCTTTAGTTGCTAAATCGATAGAGATGCATATGTTGGAAATTGTTGAAATGAATAAGACATGAATATTGAGCTGCTGAATGAATAACATTGAACTGCTAATGTAATTTGATGCCCGAGAATGAATTGATAACATTGTCCCTTATGTTTAATGATGCGAAAACAAATGAAATACTTGAATAATGAGACGCCTTGTGAATGATAGAATAAGAAGAGAAATGGATATACTATCGACCCAATGATCCAAACGAAATAATAGAATTATGTATCTTCTGTATAACTGTTGATGTTGCCTGTTTTCATATAAGCAATGAAATGAATGATATTGTCCCTATGAAATGAAATGCTACATGTTCCTTGAGAAATAAATAATATGGAAATGCTTCAATGTGTCTTTGTTGCTGGAACAAGAAATGAATGATTGGAAACATGAGAATTGGTGAGCCTTGGGATCGTTGCGATCACCAAGTGAAATGATGGTGATATTGAGAATGAATTAGTCATTGAACATGACTTGAATCAGACGAATGATGATGCAATGTCGCCTATACTTATTTCAATATTTTACCATGCATTTTATGTTCACGATTGAGTCGGACACGCATTCGTATGGTCATAGGACAACTTTATGCATAAGAGTTGGGGATATGTTTTCTCGGACGGTGCCCCGGGATGTTAGGGCGACCGATCCGGCCTAGGAGGAAACATTGGCGTGCCAGTAGGGCACGGGTTTTGCGAGGCATCCTTTGGGGCTAGCTACCTTCTTTGGAGTCATCGCATTACCAATGAAGACCTATATGGCAACGTCCGTATGGTTAAACACCAGTGACCATGTAGTCAGGATGCACGCTAATGAATGTTTTGTGCAGGCAGAGTAAGTATATCTGATAACCTGTATTTGATGCAAGTACGAGGGAATTGGCTATCGGTAAGAAATCACTTATGTGATATACTCAATATCTGTGTTGGTTTAACTTGTATGCTTAACGTTCCAAATAAATGAATGATGCTGTATGTAGCCTTTCAGTATGAAAACCTGCTTAACATGGTAAATTCAGTACGCTAGAAAGATGCCATGCTATAAATATTGCTCAAACAGGACATACATGCTAAGTGATGCTTGAAGTGAGAATTGTCATAACATGTTTAAGCTATTAATGTTAACAATGCCTCAATGATGCCTTTGTATGATAACACCAAAATGCTATAATGATACGTCTACATGAATGTTGCTAAGATAACAAGTTTACATGCTTCACTATGATTATTGCCCATGAACTATAAACTGATGCTAGGTCCCAAATAGAAAGATCATTCTAATAAATGCTTGCTTAAAAGATCACTTAAATGTTGGCTTAGGCGAGTGGGTTGGATTCTTCTCGCCAGTACATAGATGATGTGCTGACGCACATTTTGTGGGCAGGTGCTCGTGCTTGGGATGTTCTGTACACGAAGATTTGCTTGATCGGTCCCGCGGCATCGAAGATTTGTTGGACATGCAGAAGCTCTCCTTGTACAAGATGATGTCTTCTGTTTATAAAGGGCATAATGTATAGAACATTGTAATCAGTTGTACCAGTAAGTTATAAGCCAAGTCGGTATATCGAATTGTAATCCAATGTATCCAAGTATCAATGTAAGCTTTGTAGCATTGTTCAATTGGCTTTCAATGTAATGTGAGAATTTTTGTAAGCATTGTACTTCAATACAAGTCTTCTACTCTTCTTCAATTATCAATAAAGAGAATAAAGTTCTATATATCTATGCGTGACTTCAAGTAATCTTTTTATCTCCGCTGCTATAAAGAAGTGATGTATCTTATTCAATGAGAAAGATTGTCCTCACTAACTTCAATTTATCTGCTTCTGCCGCTGCGATGTGTTCCTATTTGAAGAAAATCACTTATGTACCATCTTTGCCTTGTATAAGTGCAATACAAGGCATGTACGGCATCACGCCCAAGCGAGGACGATCGATTCCAAGAGATAAATTATGTGAATAAATGACTCTACGAATCGGGGCGTGACACCAAGCCTAGGATAGCACTCACACACATTCACAAGGCTACACAGTTAGCAAAATCCAACATATACATGTATGCATTCCAATTGGCATAAGGCAAGGCACCTAGATAACATATATACCATCATGCTTGAACAAATATACCATATATATATAGAGAGAGAAAGAGTGAAAGAGAAAGAAGTGCATAATGGTTAGTGTAGCTTAGTTAAGGACAGTGTACAGAATTTAAACAAGTACATGTGTGTGTGTACAATAAACTATCATGTGAAAGTGTCAGAGTTGTGTATGTGTGCAGCAATATATCAAGTAAAGTAGGGTCTATGTAAGGAAGAGTTCAGGTTCATGTTACAGATAAATTCAATGCTCAGTTAATAGGAAGGTAACCATGTATCCATATGTGTTCAGGTTATGACAAGGTGTTCAACTTCCCAGGTATGTGAAGCAAGTTTAACTTGTATTCAAGTTCAAATGTAATGTGTTTAGCAATATCCAGGTTCCAGGTTTCAGCAATAGGATTCAACCTCAACATCAAAACAATTTACCAATCTCAAACTCAGATTTCAGATAACATCACAAGGCTTATAATCCAATTATTCTCAGGTTATCAAGCTTTCAGCAAAATGGGTATTGGGACTAATGTATAACATGTCAATGGGGTTTAGCATAGTTCAGTTTTTCAAGACAGCAAGGTTAGCTATTGTGTGTGTATACAAGTGGGGAGTGTCCCAGGTTAGCATAGTGTGTGGGTGAGGAAAGGGAATACATGGCTCTGTTTTAGTACATTTCAGTCATGCACAGGAGTGTCAACATTGCATTGCATTGCATTACATATATATGTAGTGTATACATGAACTTCATTATCTAGGAAATTAAATGAACGATCAAATCTCAGTATCAGAATATTAGACATGCTTATCATCAACAAAGCAACAACATAACCCTAAACAAGTCTCAGGGAAACCATATAAGTATGCATGAACTCAGAAATTCCTAAGAGGTATCAGACCTCTCCTCCTTTCAAGTGTCAAGCCAACCCAACACCCAAAAACAATCGAACCCCATCACAATCGAACCCAGTTGTATAAACTCATATCCCAGCCATATAACATAGATAAAACATGTGAATCAACATTTGAATTTGCATAAAAAAAACAATCTAAAAAATCTCAGAAACGTAGTTTGAAACACACAGGTATCAATATGTGAATTCGAGTGTCAAAAGTTATTTGAAATCCCACAACCGAATTCAAAACTCTTCACCATTGAACCCAAAACATGAAACCTATATCTCAGTCATGTCATTTATATCTCAGGCATTTTATTCATGTTAACATTACTAAATAATAGTAATTATCAATTTAATCATGATTAGCTAAGAAAACAGAACTGAACATGTGTCAGCTAACTCAACATGCATCATAGTGGTTCTAGTTCATGAAATCATTAATTCAGACGTTGTATGCATGTAGAATAACATCTAGTTAACATCAATTTAACATTTTAAAGCAATTTAATTACAAATAGTTCTCTGAAACACCCAGCAAGAACATGTATCTAAGAAATGTAATTTCGAACCCAAAACCAATTTAACATATGAAAATCAAATTAAATATCAATTAATGTGTGTCAGCATGTAGTGCATAATTATTCGTGCCAAGGGTGTGTGTTCGTGTCCAAGAAACTGGACACGAACGTGTCCAAACACAGTAAAACCGTATCAGAAAAAACATAGCACAGATAGTGTGGTGCGCGCGTGCCTTATTTGTGCACAAGACACGAGTCGAATCATGACACGTGCTCGTGTTCCCGTGTTCGCCCAACGTAGGGCAACACGTTCGTGTCCCTGACACATCACCATGACGTGTCCACGAGGGACACGAAGTCCGTATCAGATGGAAGAGACATGCGTGCACAGTGCAGTGTGAAACACGTGCACACGCATTTCTCCCTCGATACGAAACTATATTGCATGAAATTTCTTGGGTGTCGTGTCAGACATGTGCTCCGTGTGTCCAAGAAATATTGTGTCAAATCGTGTCGTGTACAGTGTGCACGACACCTCGAGCAGCAGGGCATCGAGCACACTGTCGTACTACGTGTCCAATAAAAATTGGACACGAAGACGACACGATTTGTTCAGTGCAAAACAAAATCAAATCACACATATATAGCTACAATATTGTTTAAATAGTTTTCAAAAATACGAAATAAAAGTTCTCTTTGGCATTTCAACAAACACCTACATTAATGTACTGACACGTGTCCGATACGGACACGAAATGGACACGGTTTTCTACCAACTTGAGGGACAGCTAGGGGACACCTAGATTTACACACTCATGCAAAGAAATCAAGATTTAATGATAGTTTGAGATGTTTACCTATAGAGTATCAATCACAAGGAAAAGCCCCAAATAGGAAGATTCCTCTTGCAAGTCAAAAGCTCCAAATTGTGCAAAATCTGAGATTTCTCTCCGTGAACAACAAGTAGAGTATTTAGGTTCTAATGCAAGAGACTATAGTCAAAAATGAATTAAAATGAAAGAGTTATGGATTGAAGAAGAAAGACCAATACCTCTTTCTTGCCAAAAGTTGATGTAAAAAGAGGCAAGAACTAGAAAGACATTAAATAGGGGGATTTCCTGGGGGGCCATGTAAGGAAGAAATTAGGGTTAGGGTTGTGGCTAATGGGCTTGGGCTATGTTTCAATGCTAAAAGAATCAATCCATAAGTCAAAAGTCCATGAACCTAAATCACTTATTCTCTATATGAAACTTGATTCAAAATAACTCAACTTGGGTTGACTTAAGTTGGACTAGGGTCCCACCATGCTAATCAAGTCGCCATAGCTAAAATCAACATCTAGGTTAGTCTCCAAGGTCTCAACTAGCAAAAGTCAAAAATAACAATCACCAATGCAATAAATATCAAAATAATTCAAAGATGTCAAATGACTAAAACACCCTCAGGCCAAAATGACAAATAAAACATCCTAATCACATGGTTGGGCTCTAGGTCAGACAGTCTCTTGGGTTTCACTAGCAAAACATCAAAATCACAAGTTATGGTTTTAAATAGTTTTTTTAAATAATTTAAAATCACCAAAAATTATATCATGATTTAAATGCCATAAATAATGATCAAAATTACAAAATTTTAAGATTATCCTCATTTTAGAAAACTGGGTGTTACAATTTTTATTTTTATTATGTGAGTCTTCCATCATTTCATTTCCGTTATGTGACTGCTCTGCTCCCGAAAAGATCGAGGAGACTTGTCGACTTATAGAGACATGTTAGCAATGGAACTTGCATGTCATTATCCTGCGATAGTTCATCTTTAACTAAATTCATCTCAATATTGTCGCAAATAGCGACGACCATCGATTTTATTTAGCTACCCATATGTAATTCTCTCTCTATCATTCTATATTGAAATGTCACTGTTGGTAACAATTAACAACCAGTTTAATTACCTTATTGACATCAAGGGCATGTTTGGAAAATTGACACTTAAAATTAATGTATTATAAAATTTGTTGATCCACCATCAAAATGGAAAGTTGTGTACATTTTAGTTTCATCCAATGTATAAAAAGTCATTTGCATTCATTATGAATCAATTATTTATTATTTGTTAAATTTTCAAAATTAGACATCCACTTTTAACCCTCTATATAAATTATAACTACTACATGTAACAACTTTGTTAATTAATGACTTATTTAAAAAATTAACCAAGTTTGTAATTTAAAAAAAAAAAAAAAAAATTGTTAAACAATCCCAATTGTAACACGTCAACTTACAGGATATGTTGATTTCCACAGAGATAATTCGACTTTCACAATTTTGTAGCTTTCTATTATGTATAATTTGTATGTCCATTGAGCTATATATATACATCAAGGGCAATTTACGTTAACTTTTTCTATATTTTATATTATTAAACAAACTTTATTGTTTTAAAAATAATTACACAGATGTCTCCTATGTTTTATATATTATATAAAATTTATTACATTAACCATTTTTATTTTTAAAATAACACAAAGTGTTGGTGTTTTGCCTTTGGAATTAAAAGATAGTCCCACATTGCTCACACCAAAAAGTGAGTATCTTATTATATAGCTTTGCTTGTGTTGAGATGTGCATATGAAGTGTGGTGAGGCCCGGGTGCAATGTGGGGGTATTTTTCTAGTGGAAAAAGTATTACCCTCCTCGATGAAGCATTTATGTCTTTTGTCATTTCTCATGTCCATGCGACTCGGACTCGGACGCAAAGTGGCGCTTTATTGTTGCGCTCGTCTTTCGCGCGAGTCGCATGCGCTAGACGCATGGACGGGTGCTGGCGTGGGAGCATAAGCGGGCACATGCGCGGGCTATGCGTTTGTCATTTCTCATGTCCATGCGACTCGGACTCGGACGCAAAGTGGCGCTTTATTGTTGCGCTCGTCTTTCGCGCGAGTCGCATGCGCTAGACGCATGGACGGGTGCTGGCGTGGGAGCATAAGCGGGCACATGCGCGGGCTATGCGCGTATGCGTGTTTATGCGTATGCGTGCATGCGTCATTGCATGGCTGCGCGCATAGACTGCTACACTGCTGGCTTATGCGCACAAGAGCAGCTGCGGTTGTGCTGATGGGACGCATAGGAGCAGAAAGCGTGGTTGGCACATGTTGTCGCTGATTGCGGAAATTGAATGGTTTTGGAAAGATGTGATCAAATATTCAGATCCAATTTTTGGGGGATTTGAATTCAAATCAGTCATATTTTTTCGTAATCCGTTCGTGGCCAGGATTAGGTTTAGGGGTTCCATCCAACTCATTATATACTCTTTCCGTGCCTCTTTGAGAATTTATTTCGAAAATAAGAGAGCCGAAGAGCAAAGTGCTGCTGCCGCCATTAAAGTCCAGAGGAGTTCTTGAGAGAACTGACGGCGAGTGTTCCAGAAATTCTGCGAGAACTTGTTGGTTCCTAGGAGCAGTTCGTGTGGAAAAAATCTTGCTTTGAGATTGTTAGTCCCGAGACTCAAACTAAGTTAAAAGAACTGTCAGAAACTGAAATTTAATGCAAAACAAGATTTATAATAAAAAAAAAGTCCTTGTAATACCTATGAACATAGAAGAATTAATGTATTTATTTCATTAAACATTTCTTCTTCGTGTCCTAAAACCTGTGTTACACTTTAAACAGCAAAGGGTAACAAGGTGCAAAAATATAAAAGATTACAATTATGCTATTTGGCTCCCAAAATTTTTGGGTGATACCATCTTCTATTATGTGGCATCTGCTGTGACAACTGACATGGCAGCTGATATGTCATATTTTAACCCAAAAATTAATTATCCAAATTTTTTATTGTTAATGTTAATGCTAATTTTAATTTAATGTTAATATTAATTTTATGGTTAATATTAAAATTAATGTTAATATTAATGTTAATATTAATATTCATGTTAATTTGATATTAATATTAATTTTAATGTTAATGTTAATGCTAATTTTAATCTAATGTTAATATTAATTTTAATGTTAATGTTAAAGTTAATATTAAAGTTAATATTAATGTTAATGTTAATTTTAATATTAATGTTCATGTTAATTTGATATTAATTCTAATTTTAATATTAATTATAATATTAGTTTTATTATTAATTTTAATGTTTAATGTTTAATTTTGTCATATCAGCTGTCATGTCATCAGTCATGTTATATATCACATAATGGAAGATAATATTATCCCAAAAAAAAAAATTGGGAGTCAAATAGCATAAGTTAAAGGCATCCAAGTGCAAGCTGATCCTACTACAGCAATATTTTTGTCCATTTGTACGTAAAATCAGCTTATAATAGGGCCCATAGAATAGAATCAGCTTTCACGGGAGCATGACCATCTACCCCATGCCAACCTTTAGTTTAACAACAACAACAACAACAACAACAACAACAACAATCTCAAGATCCAAAATATAATAGTAAGATACTGTTGGTTTGTGGTCGTCCTACATTTGTATTCTACTCTACGGACAATTTTATAGGAAACGAGACTTAGCTTCATTTTTTATTTTTTTTCTAATCAACCGAGTGTTGAAGTAGACCCCATACACACCGACACATAGGAACTCGTGAAACCCATGGATTGGATTGATCGGTCATATACAACTGAGTGCGTTCCAATCCCACTTGTTTGTGCTTTGCAATGAGTATGATGCCCAAGGAATTGGAACACCAAACCCACGGTTTAAAATTCCTTAGGTCTCGTTTGGTTCGCGGAATCTTTCGGTTGGAAAAGGAAAGTGATTATTTTTCTATGTTTGGGTGTCCAAGGAATTGAGGAGGAAAGGAAAGTGATTTTCAATGGAAGAAAAATTAGGGAGGAAAGTGATTTCATCCAATCCAAGGAAGGAATCACTTTCCCACATTGAAGTATTCATTTTCCTTTCCAAATTTTTTGGCATTGCCAAACATCGGAAAGAAAAATCAATAGAAATTAAAGTTTTTCAAAGGAAAGAAAATGACAAGGAATTGATTTTCTTTTCCTTCCATTCCGGGAACCAAACGAGGCCTTAGTGTACGTGGGTCAAATATGTTCGTCTATTTTTTTATTTTTTTTTAACACTTCCAACTGCTAGCGAGAATGGTTGTTTGGTTGTCCGTGACAAACAATTAGAGTGAACGGGAAAAGGAAAGTTCCAATTGTTAATTTCACATAAGTTGTGGCCTAGTGGTAAACGGATTCCGGCATGGAAGACGCAAGTCGAAATCCTCCCTGATATGGAAGACGGAAATTCACAAATCCTTCCTGAAAGTTGGTCGTCAAGACATATGAAAAGGCACCTCAAAAAAAATAAGGATAATTTAGCAAATGCCCCCATTCTAAATGTTGAAATTAGCATATACCTCCACTATTTTATTTATCTAACAAATACCCCCATTTTTTGATATAAAATAATAAAAATTTAAGATATACCCCCACTCTTTTACATAGGAGTGGGGGTATTTGCTAAATAAAATAAATAGTGGGGGTATATGCTAGTTTTAACATTTGGAATGAGGGTATTTGGTAAATTATCCCAAAAAAATAAGTGTATTATGCGAAACTTAGGCTAGCAAGGGTCAGTGGTCAACTATTGGTCGACTAAGGTTTGGTCAGCTAAGTCAAACTTAGTCAACCTAGGTCAATTGGTCATATTGACTCAATGTTGACTTTTGGTCAACTATAAACCTAACCAACTCATATACATATCTATACCATATTTAAACATAGACAACATCATAACAGCCTATAGGGCAACACTATACACTAGGCCTATGTATAATATTACAATATACAACCTATATACCAAAATCCTATATTATAACTTAGGCTAATATAATACATACTAGCATACATTACTTCATACATGCTTGCATACATAAATTCAGTTTTATACTATATGTAATCTAAACTCTCAAGTTCCCTCCCCTAAACTCTAACATTCAATATACACAAACTAGACACACACACTAGACAAATACACACCATGGGAGATTGGGGGGGGGGGGGGGGGGGGGGGGGGGATGGGCTGCCAAAGGGCTGCCCCTGCTGTCCAAGGGGGCATCAACCCCCTGCTGCTACTGCAACCCTGTCCTTCTTCTAACCCTTTCACTCATTCATTCAACCCATCTATCCATCCATCCCATTCCTTCATCTCTTCACTCCCTCTAACTTAAACTCAGGAATTATAATGAACCTTCTAACCAAATTAGAAAAACCAACAATCAACCAAAACCTAACCCAGAAATCTGAGGTCACCTACCTAAAGATAAAACATATATATAGATAACTATAACTCAGATTAGATATATACCTACATATGAATGAATATTCATTCAGATTTGAAGATAACCTTAAACCAGTCCTAATAACTAACATACATAAAAACCCAGATAATAACAGGGAACCCATCTCTCCAAAACCTCTCACTGCTTACCTATTTATATACACTCAGATTTTACACTATATGTGAATATATACACATTCGAAACCCAATATAAATCATGAAATCAATTTGGAATACAAAACTAAATGTCAGGTATAATGTAAACCCCTTTTGAAATCGAATTTGAACATTTGAAAAACATTAGAAAACAGTGAACAACATATATAAGCATGTATCAGTGAAATCTCTTTGAAACCAAAACCAATTCGAAATCCCATTCCTAACTAAATCTCAGGTTTAACTTCTTAGCAACTCATCTCAGTTAACAGTTTAAAATCGACTTTCTCAGTTATCATTTAAACTCAGTTCATGAGTATAAGAAGAAAAAAATGACAGTTAAAACCCAAATCCACATTCGAACACCAAAACAAATCAAAACCAAAAATCAGTCGTGTACAGAGGTGTGATACATGTGCACATGGGTTACGGGGATGATTTCGTGTCCACATTGCTGGACACGAAGTGTCCAAACAAAATTTCGAACACAGTCGAAACAGTCAGTGAAGACTGCCTCGTGCAGTGAGGACACTGCATCATGGACACGACACGAGCCACGACACGTCTCGTGCTCGTGTCTACACGTAGCCCAACACTAGGGCTACCCATTTGACACGACACGAGGGTCTCACGGCACGTGTCCGCGCGACACGAAACACGTATCAGTGGCCAATTTTCGCCTGTGCACAGTCTGTGTAAAAACAATGCGCGCGTGTTTTCTCACTCGACACGACACGACACCACCTCAAACTTTATGAGCACAGTGTCAGTCATGTCCCCGACCTTCCCTTAAAGTTTTGTGTCAAGACATTGCGTGTCGTGTCCGCAATCAGTGTCAAGCAGCAGGGCAGCCGCACGAGCCCCGTGCGGTGTCTCGTGCTGCGAGTTCGACCTTGTTTTGGACACGGACACAAGTGTCCTCGTGTTCAGAGTTGGAGATTATTAATCCCTACCTATAGGGCTACACTACTATGTAATTAGTTTTCGAAATTAGTAAAATTTATTCCATTCAAGCATTTCATCAAACAACCATTTAATTACACCGATACGTGTCCGATACGGACACGAAATGGGCACTACCTAGCCCCAAACTAACCCTACAACTAGGGTATACCTATATGCATGCATTTATGAAAATAAAACATGATTTCATATGGTTTTATGGAATTTACCTATTGAGATTGAATCTCAATGAAAAATGGCAATGATGAGGTTTCTCCTTAAACTCCAATTGACCAAAGCACTTCAAACCCTAGCTAGCAAGCCCCTAATAGCTTCCACTATGGTAGAGGGTGATGTTGCAATTGATTATGACCAATTTGGGCTTGATTTGGATATTTAGGGAAGGAAATTTGGGGAGGAACTAATAGGGTTCTAAGAAGTTGTAAAAGAGGCAAAGGTTTTTGCTAAGGATGTTTTATAGGAAGGGGGGATCCGATTGTGGCTGCCATTAGATGATTTAGGGTTAGGTTTTAGGTCTAGATGAGTGGCTAGGAGTTGTCCACCCAATTCTAGGCCTTCCTATTGGTTCAACTTGTCATAGGCTTTCTTTTTCACAAATATCCTAAGAAGAAAATATCTTTCCTAGAAATATCTAGATATTAATAATCTTGTCATTTGCTAGGTTACCCTAATCAAGGTTCTAAACTCAAGGCTAACCTAGATTAGGCTAAGTTCTAGGTCAAGTCTCAAATAATTAGCTAGCACATATTTAATTAATATAATTTACAATTTCACAAAATTGTCAAAATGACCAAAATATCCTTAGGCTAAACAGTTGTAATTAGTTATCCTAATCACATGACTAGGCTCCCATGGTCATGGTTAGTCTCTAGGCTTAGCAAATTCTAGGGTTACACTAGTTAACCATCAAATCACAAGTCGTGGTTTTAAATAGTTTTAAATTAACTAAAAATCACCAATAATCATATCATGAATTAAATATCATTGTTAAATGATTATAATTATAAAATTTTAAAATTACCCTCATTTTAGAAACTGGGTGCTACATCTCCCCCCCCCCCCCCCCCCCCCCCCCCCCCAAATGATCAAGCCAATATGAGAAATTTCGTCAAAGCCTACACAAAATACACTTGTTCTTTACTGTCACTGCATCCAAGGCTCTATGGTCGATGCACATACGTACTGACACATCTTTCTTCGGCACAAATAAAATTGGTGCTCCCTAGGGTGACGCACTAGGCCAAATATATCCTTTCCTCTCCAATTCTTCTAGTTGAACCTTCAGTTCATCCATCTCCATCTTTGCTAGTTTATAGACATTAAAAGCTATGGGTGCCACTCCCAGAATCAACTCAATAGAAAATTCTACTTCTCTATCTTGTATAAGTCATGACAAATCATCTGGAAAGACGTCTTGAAAGTCAGTTATGATATGAAGATATGTGATGTCTTCTATTGCCATTTGAGCTACATCTGCAGGTTGGTCATTCTTCTCTGTGGATCCTCTAACGCCGATTGGCCAGGCGGTCTGAGTATAACACTACCTCAACGACAATCAAGAGTGGCATGATACTGGCTCAACCACTCCATTCCAAGAACTACATCGAAGTTTGGTATAGGAAAGACCAAAAACCAAGTTCTTGTCTCCCTATTAAATATAATTACTGAACATTCTTTACAGGTGTCACTAACATGTATTATCCCATCTAGGCGTATATATGAGCTACTTTTCCTTATAGTTATCACTGCATCATTACCAGAGCTGCGAAGATTTCATAGTTACCACAGTTTTCCTTATCGGGACTGTGGATACATCATAGGTACTGGAGTTTCCTTACCAGAGTTTCGGAGTACACCGTGATAGCTCAATGATATCCTCAAGTGCATCTCACACAGAAAGTGAAATAACATAGGATGGTTCTATAATATGAAATCATTCGGATGGTTTTAGAGTATATATATATATATATATTTTTTATATATTTTTAGAGTATATATATATATATATATATATATATATATATATATATATATATATATATATATATATATATATATATATATAAAGGATGAATATCCAAAAACTGTGGATCGGGTTGTGTATGCCTGTAACTTCGTTTATTTGACATTTTAAGTTGGGGCTTGAAAACGATACTGGAATAGAACCTACTATGGTCAACTACTATTGCAAAAAATGTAAAGAGCTTACTTTTTTTTTTTGGCAGGTTCAGTCCAAGAAGGAGATTCCAATTTTGTTTCTTTTAATAATTTTAATTTTCTTCTTGATTACGTGTTGCTGACTCGGATTTGACAGCAATTTTACAATTAGTGGTAATAAATAAACAAATAAATAATAATATTTGCTTTAAACGTGACCCTTTGCGCAAGCCTACAGCCACTCATGCAAAATCCAAACAGGGACAAGTGTAATTTATTTTATTTATCCAAAAACAGTTTTCCTATTTATCTATTTCATTATCTACCACAAAAAATGACCAGATAAAAAGTTAATTTCGAAGGCCGTAAATTTCATGCACCTACTACGGGTGGACCCAGCCTCCTTGGGACCCACTCAGCAGCAGGGTGGTAAGATGGGGGTTTCAGGTTGGTGGTAGAAGTATGTATCAATTGATTAAATTAATACCTAGACATTTTGCACCTTAATCCTTAAAATTCCCATTACTTCCACAACAAGTTCTCTTTATAATAATAATAATAATAATAATAATAATAATAATAGAGGTGGAGGGAAGCAGGCGTATTGGAGATCTATATAATAAGAGATGGAGAGAGCCGTCCAATCCAAATGTTTAAAAATATAAAAAAAAAAAAATTGTACCAAATTTTAAAAACATATGTAGTCATCCCAAATTTTAAATAATGACATGAATTAATAAAAAATTCCCTAATAATAAAACATCCATAATAAGACCACCTAGTTGGCAATGAAAAATAACTTGGAAATGGTTTCTTTATCTCTATCTCTACTAATACTAACTAGTATATATGCAGGTGCAACTAGTTTATAATACGTGGAAAGAGCAAATATTTATTTTTTATTTTTTTTCTATACATAACTATTCATATTAAATATAATAAACAATTTTAATTAACAAATACAGACGAAGGTATTTTTGGAATAAAAATTTTCATGATGAAGCATGATTTTCTTATTATATAATAAATATAAAGTGCCTTAAAAATGGCCCAAATTTGAGCCGTCTAATCCTCAGTTAATTAGTTAAAAACTTACAAAAAATAAAATTCCAAAATTAACTTCCTCCCAAATTTTTTTCTTTCTTCATATATATCCATAACAAATTATAATTAAAATATAATTAAATGCATAACAAATCTTTATAAGATATAAACATTTATGTCATAAATCTTAATTCAAATATATTTAAACTATTTTTACCAATACTAAAAAATTATTCTATGTGGAACACACCTGAATTTACTAGTGTAATAAAAACAGTAATAAAATAATTTAATTATTGTATAATTTTATTTGATTATCTCAAAAAAAAATTATTTGTAAAAACTAAATCATTAGCAAACACTCTTCATCAAATTGTACATTTGTGTTTTGGGTTGTCAAAATACAATTCATTGAATCAAAGGTCTGGTTCAAAGAAGATTAATTATGCGGAAACAAAACAATTTAATACATTTTTTCTTTTTTTACCAAGTAATAGATATATATAATAATAAAAATCTATTATCACATATAATTAGTAACATGAACTTTTCTGTTTCAATCCATAAATAAATCTTATATCCACTTTAGCCCAATGTAACCACCCACCAAACACCTTAACCGCACACCTACCGAACACCGTCATTCTTAACTACATGGACTAGAAGGCATAAATAAAAAACTAATTTAAATTTATCAAATATCTAAAAACTAATTAGAGAGTTGACACACTGAATTGTAAAATAATAAAAAATTAACCTAATATCTAAATAATTATCTAAAGTTAATCCACCACCTCTATAAAAACAATACAGAACCCCTCACCCTTCCATCTCATTTCTCTCCATCTCTCATCTTACATATATTCTCTCTCTCTCTCTCTCTCTCCAAGAAACCTTCTTCTTCTTCTTCGTTTTTTTTTCCTCTCTCTCTCTCTCTATATTTAATTAATTGATTGATTGATTGATTAGTTAATTAGTGAAATAATGGGTATTGGCAATGGCAAGAGCAGCAGGAATGATCTGATCATCAGCTTCGGCGAGATGCTGATCGACTTCGTGCCGACGCAGTCGGGAGTCTCCCTGGCGGAGGCCCCGGGGTTCGTGAAGGCACCGGGAGGCGCCCCCGCGAACGTGGCGATCGCGGTCGCCCGGCTGGGGGGACGCGCGGCGTTCGTGGGGAAGCTCGGGGAGGACGAGTTCGGGCGCATGCTGGCGGGGATACTGGTGGAGAACGGCGTGTCGGACGCCGGGATCTGCTTCGACGCGGGGGCGAGGACCGCCCTCGCCTTCGTTACGCTGAGGGCCGACGGAGAGAGGGAGTTCATGTTCTACAGGAACCCCAGCGCCGACATGCTGCTCACCGAGGCCGAGCTCAATCTCGATCTCATTAGGACGGTACGGTCACTAATCATATTTTTTATATTTCTTTCTTTCAAATCACAAATCGTGGAGAGAATAATAATATTATGATTTAAAAAAAAAAATTCTTAACTCTCTCTTTTTTCTAATTAATATTAAATATATACATTAACCCCTTATTTTTTTTATGAGTATTTACAGGTTATTTTAAAACTAGTTAGGGACTACCCCTCCTTTATATATAAAATAGGAATATAGTACAGATATTGTACGTTAACTATTCCTATATTTCATATTTGTTATACTAATTTTATATTTTTTATAGATATTTTCTATAAAAAGTTATAATACTTATTCTATGTTTTATTTTTATTTTTTACATAAAGGTGAGGAATAGTCTGTGTAATTAGTTTTAAGATAGAAATAGTTTTTGTAATTAATTTTAAAATAAAGGTAGTTTTTGTAATGCTCATCAAACGTGGGGGTAAACAAACAGAAACCGGTCCTGAGCTCATGGATGCCCAAGACGAATTTTCAGAATAGACCCCCAAGACAAATTTTTAAAATAGGTCCCCATATGTTATCACCAAGATTTTAACTTAGGACCTCTAGAGTGTAAGACTAATTGTTAACCACTACACTACAATTATTTTATATTAATTACTATACCACAATTATTATTTTATAACTGGCAACTTTCATCTTAATTTTGGAGCTCCAATAAATGTGGGGTCCGGAACGGGTTATAACTTAATGTAGAGAATATAAAACATAGGAATGGTTCTTTGTAATTAGTTTCAAAGAAGTAATAGTCAGTGTAATAGATATGAAACACAGGAATAATTTAGGTAGATAGGTAGAATGCCCAATTATTATTTTATGCTCTTATTTTATTTGTTAATTTCTAGATTATGTAGTGGCTGTAATACTAGAATTTCATTGTGCAACCAAGGATGTTTCTAAATTGATCACTAACACTTTTTCAACTTTCTTTACCAAAAATATCATGGATAAAAAAATATTTAGTCATTTATTAACTTATTTAAAATCGTTACAACTCTTTCTGTATATGTTCTTCTTCTACTAGTGGTTACACACTCAAGTATGCCCCGAACACAGATTTTAAGGGGAAAAAGAAAAAAAAAACTTTCAGTTTTGAACTTAGGCCTCTTTTGGTTGGCAAAATCAGAACTTAGAAAAGAAAAAATATTTCTTTTCTTTTCAGTGTTTATGCAAAAAAAAAAAATTAGGAAAGAAAAAAAAATTCAAGAAGAAAAAATGCTCCCCCACGAGGCCTTAGATATCTAACTACAGAATTAAGAAGTCTTTTGTCTATCATACAACTTGGACATAGATTAATTTCTTGTGGATTATATTTATTGTGTAGTCAAGATTCCCATGGGTCAGGTTGGTCTCAATCTAGGTTTTAAATGAGCAATTACTACGAATACGAATAGGAATAGAGAATACCGTGCAATCTTCACGTGCAGATCATGTGCTTGCTGAAATCTAGGTCCAAGTCAATAATTTACGGCAGCAGAGCAGGCCAGTAGAACAATCTTTATCTATATTATTGTGGGGGAAGTTTCTGGGATTGTAACAATTCAAGAAATTAACACACAGTCACAGTCAGGAAAAATTGGCAGCCTTGCAATGAAGAAGAACATGTGCAGCATGCTGCTGCTGCTGCTTCATCCTCATTTAATATTTCTACTGGTTTTTTTTTTTTTTTCGTTTCTTTAGAGTCCATTTTTTTCACCCACTCAAATATGAGATGATGTACACCATTTCATTCAATAATTGTCACATATAATTTAATTTTTTTTTCTTCCATTATCATGAGATGGGAGAGATTCAATAAAAATAAAAGTAGAGGTGAGAAAAATTAAATTAAAATAAAAGTGGTTTTAGGTTGACACTAAACAACCAACAATGAACGTTATCCAAAAATTAAATTAAAAATAAAAGTGGTTATTATCAGTCAGGTGAGAGAAATTAAATTAAAAATAAAAGTGGTTTCAGGTTGACACTTCACAACCAATAATGAACATCATCCAAGTTTTGACGTGTGAAAAAAAATGGACTCGGATTCTTTATACATAAACTGGATCAAGTTCATTGAAATTGTTTATGGGTAATACCATGAAAATATAATAACACTGCTGACTAAGCACTAGAGGAATATACTATTCTTCATAGGAATATACTACTGTCTTTTTTCTTTTGATAATTGATCTTTATAAGTGTACTTTTACAACATCATGCTCATTTCATCTTATTAGATCTTTTAATTTAGAAAAATAATATATGGTTCGCGGTCTGTAAATGCGGACCACATGTCGCGATCCCATTGGCGTCATCCTATTTTTTTTGTCTGAAATTTCAGTCAATGGGACGCTAACACATGATCCACGATCATAGTCTACTGTGACTGTCACAGACTACAGACAACATAGCAAAGTCCTTTAATTTAATTTTGACTTTTAGCAAAATCGACATGGATCTGACTCAGCACTAGAGGAATATAATATTGTTCATAGGAATATACTACTGTTTGTTTATTTTGATAATTGATCTTTATAAGTGTACTTTTGTAACATCCTGCATAGCTCATTTCATCTCATTAGATCTGGATCTTTTGTTGGCACTTGCAAGTTAATGTATCAATTTGTGGGCGTTACCAGTCGGCATCCCATCCTCATAGTCACAAGTGTTGATGATAGCCCTACCTATATAATCTTCGGTCAGAACAACAATTCTAAAGGTTAACCCCCTTATATTTTGTGTTAAATACACGAATTACCTCTAAAATTTATAATTTATATAAAAAAAATTGAGTTATTTGTATTTACCCCTCAATTGTTAATCATATCTCCGCTTTTCCTCCCATTTTTATTTTAACTAGTGTTACCCCCAATCCTTCGGGTAAAGATTTTACACTGACCACCTCTACTTAAAAAAAAAAAGGACAGAGATGTCAGTGTCTTTATTTTTAAATTATGGGAGGTCCGGTTAGTAAACAGAAAACACATAGGCCTCGTTTGGTTCGGGGAATGGAAGGGAAAGGAAATCAATTCCTTGTCATTTCCTTTCCTTTGGGAAACTTTAATTTTCATTGATTTTTATTTCCAATGTTTGGCAATTCCAAGGAATTCGGAAAGTAAAATGAATACTTAAATGTGGAAAAGTAATTCCTTACTTGATGGATGGAATCACTTTCCCCTCTAATTTTTCTTCTATTGGGAATCACTTTTCTTTCCTCCTCAATTCTTTTGGCACCCAAACATAGAAAAGTAATCACTTTCATTTTTCAATCCGGAGATTCCGCGAACCAAACGAGACCATAGGATGTCAGTGTAAATAACCCTAATTATAAAGTCTTATGGGCACCTCTTTTAATTAATAACATAAATGCAAAAGAAAAAAAGTGAAACCAGTCTAAAGTTGCAGATTTTGTTAGTTGATGTGTTTCTATGCAAAATTTCCTTGTGCCATCTTAACTATCATCACTAGTCAATTCCCCCTGGCCCCCAGTTGTTGGAAAAAGAGAGGCCTCTTCTTTGGATCCCTTTGCCTTTACTGTATGTAGGTGGTTGTTGGTGGGGGACTCATGGAGCCAATTGCTGTTCTCTCCTGCTCATTTGTGGGAAAACTTGGATCTCCTTTTTGGTAGAGTTTTCTTTGATATCATAACTTAAAACTCAACCGTCCGATAATCAATTTACCCCTTTTAGTATTATATTGATCTCTCTCTCTCTCTCTCTCTCTCTACTCATTCAGCCATGTGATCCAAGCACAGGCAACTTTCCTTTTGCCATTCTTTAGTCATATACACCTGCCCATCGCCATTACGTCTACTAATCCCACAATATGTTAGTTTAATTGCACATGTGTATCATATGCTTATATTCTCTCTACTTTTTGATTCATTGTTTCACAGGCTGCAGTGTTCCACTATGGGTCCATAAGCCTCATAACAGAGCCCTGCAGATCAGCCCACCTGAGGGCCATGCAGGAGGCCAAGGACGCCGGGGCGCTGCTCTCGTACGACCCCAACCTCCGCCTGCCCCTGTGGCCATCGGCCAAGGAGGCACGGGAGCAGATCATGACCATATGGGACCAGGCAGACATCGTCAAGGTCAGCGACGTCGAGCTCGAGTTCCTGACCGGGAAGGACTCCGTGGAGGATGAGGTGGCGCTGACGCTGTGGCGCCCGACTTTCAAGCTCCTGCTGGTGACCCTCGGGGAGAAGGGCTGCAACTACTACACCAAGGTAGCTAACTCACCAGCAAAAAAAAAACAATAATTGAAACCAATACCGCCATCGTAGAATAGTCTGTCATGTAGTTGTGTTCGTGTATCTGTAGGATTTCCGAGGTAGTGTCGAAGCATTCACTGTCAAACAAGTAGACACAACAGGAGCAGGCGATGCGTTTGTCGGAGCAATGCTGAGCAAGATTGTTGAAGACCAATCCGTGCTACAAGTGAGTAATATAAGAAGTGTATATGACTGAATATATCTTGCGCTAGAATTTCCCCAACAATGCTAATGACATAATTTGGTTGCAGGATGAGAAGAGACTCAGAGAGATCCTGAAGTTTGCCAATGCCTGCGGCGCCATCACCACCACCAAGAAAGGAGCAATCCCTGCCCTGCCCAACATCTCAGAAGCCTTGGCCTTCATAGAAAAGGCATAAAAGCATCCAAAGAACCAAAATGTGTTGGTTTCCATGTTTTGTTCAACCTATTGTACTTGCATTTCAAGAAGTGTATTGGAAGTCTTTAGCAATATTTTTTTTATCAGTCTCTTCTACTCTTTTCACAATGGAAGGTTGTTTGTACTCACTACTACTTACCAGCGAATGGAAATCACATTTATGTTATGCGAACAACAAGAGTTGGAAACATAAAAGTATTATGTCAGATACAATTCTTCAGCTATAATACTACAGATTGTGAATGGAATTCATATGCCTCCATTCGCATGTCTGCCCACACCTGTCTGCATCTCTCGAATCTAGCCAACATGGAAGAAAGAAATGCTTCGGCCCATGGCTCCTTCTCCATTCGCAGGCTTAGATCACAGGGAACTGTGAAGCTGTCAAATTTGCACAAAAATGTTACGTTGGTTCTAGCAAACTCTAAGATAGTTGGTACATGCCATCATCTATGTGCAAAAGCTACAGGGAACAAAGAACAGACTAACAAGTCTATGGATCAAATTATTTGAAATGTTGGCGTTGAAGCAAGACTGTGTATATTGCAGTAACCATGCCAGCCCCCAAGCCTCGTCTTGGTTCAGCTTACCTGGTTGGTTCTGCTTAAGTCTTTTATTTTGAAAAGCAGCACCGAATGTTGTATGGTAACAGCAGCTTCTGCTTGGACGGCTTTCTGACAGCAGGGGGAGCTGGTTCTGCTTTTTGAAATGCAGCAGCATCACTAACCCAGCCCAAGTGTTTTAGTGATTGGGATTTACCCGAGCTAAATTCCCAGTTGATACTTATGGCGCATGTTTATCTCCGTGTATGTATATGAAGTTTCTTGAAAGTAACACGAAATGTGAGTGCCTGTGTGCAACTCTGCTTTTTATACAATGCAATAAATATTAACTTTACGTCTACATGAAGATACAACCTACAAACTGTTCAAAATGTTTGAAGTCTCGACGTTTTCTTATGTCTTGGCTGAGAAGCCCAGGCTATATCTCGATAAAGTGCATGTCAGAATATATGTATGATTCATTTGATACTTGAGGATCAGGGTTCCAAGAGAAATTCATGTAATTAATCAATGTTTACCTCATCAGTTCTTCATCGTAAGATTCTCTTCCAGGAATTTGTTTCCTGCAAACAAAAAAGTGCATTCATTGCTTTACTTTATTTTATGACATAAAGGACAATAATCGAAATTAGTTGTATCATACCTTCTCACGATGATCTTGTACATGTTAAGAGATTTGACGCTGAGATTGTAAAGAGAATCAGCAGCATTGTCCTTCCTGAATAAGTATACCACTGGATAACCAAGGAGCCATCTGGTAGTAATCACAAGGACAAAAATACAATATGTGAAACGGGAAAAGCCAATAAGCACGAATATGAATGTCAAATCTCTGCTACCACATGAAACATTTATCTGATAATGTTGATTGTAAGAGAACAAGGTACAGTTTGTGGTTTGCTCTCTGCCCCAGATTGTGCCGAGTGACGTGCATTTCTATAGAGATACTTTGTTATCTTTTGTTTCCCTTGAATGATTTTCTAGCTCAATGGTATTCTTGAAGTCTTCCATCAATTGCATAAAGCCAATATCTGATAATGAGAAGGACTCCAAATCCTGCTAATAAGTTTTACGGAATGCTACTGTGTGCATAGTTCACCTTAAGAACTTGGCAAAATTTTAACTAAAAGGTTGGTCAAATATGTTTTGAAGCCCCTTTACTTGAACTTAACACTACAACCAACTGTTGAAAGGAAAAGCTCAGATGGTTAGTACTATTATAAGATTGTAAAAAGTGGAAATCAAACTAGCACATATTTGAGCATGACAAGGAAAAAATATATTAGCAAGAAAGAAGACAAAACTCAGGCTTGATAAAGGTTACATCCAAAAGCAAGAAAGAAGACAGAATATCGAAAGGAGTTTGCTAGGTGAACACCTTTGACTTCCCAAAAGGGTTTTGTTGGTAGTTCCATCGTAGTAGGGATGATGACTGTACGCATAATATATCCAGAAAAGATGCTCACTTTTTTCTTGCCCCTACGAGTAAATTTGCTAAACATCACCGGTTGGTTCCACTTCACTGATACAGCAATACAGGCATCCGCATGATAGGTAGTAGAGGTTCGCAATCTTTTTCGGCATATATTCTTGTGCTTCATATATACTTAAATTTAGAATCTGGAGTCTGTTTGGAATAACAATATTGGAAATAAATACATATGTATTCTCTAAAGTGCCACATTTTGCTGTCATTTCCAAAACCTCTCCACCAAGGTAAGTGGATTCAAATCAAAGTCCACGCTTTAAGAATACTCTTTCATCAGCAAGCATATAATTTTAAACAAGGAAATTGTTTAACTAAGCTGGATTCGAGATAAGTTGGGAGCACTAGAAGCTAAAAAAAGTTTAAGAGGGTCTAAGACCCAAGTATATAAAAATGACAACTTACTGAATGCAACAATAGTAATAAAAAGTTATCCTTAATATTTGGTTTCAGTAAAATGCATCTTTTTTTTCTCCGCTCAGTCGTCTTCAGGAATAACATCTATCAAAAAGGATTTAGACAACGCAACCACTAAATATGAAAACTGAAAGCAAGATATCAAGGATATGGCCAGGTATGAAATAAAGTTACAAAAGTATGGAATATAGAATATGGATGAGGTAGAAGAGGGGCCAAAATAAAATGATAAGACAAAGCCAAAGAGCACGTGAATGAATCTCATGCAATATAAACATATAAAAAATTAAGAAGTTCATAAAATTGTATGCATGTTGCTGACGAAATGCAGTAAGCCTTGGACAAAATGCAGTAAGCCTCGAACGTGCAAAACAATAAAACAGAAACTGATGCATCTTAGATTCCAACATTTCTAACCTATTCTCTACTCTCACCAACCAACACAATATAATCAACAAACATCATACATTATACCTCCTTCTGGATATCCCTAGTTCATTCATAAACTATTGCAAAAAGGTAACTAAAGCAGGTATGAAATAACGTCTCAACGTTCATCCTTAAGCCAATGATAATAGGAAATGATTTACCACCTCCTCCAATAGTTAACACGGTTGTCGTAACTCTATCATAAATATTCTTAATAATCTCAATATAACTACTAATTTTTTTTTTCTTGAAAGTCTGTCGCATTATCTTCCTAGGAACTCGATCGTAAACTTTCACTAAGTCAATAAAAATTATATGTAAATATCTTTTTTTTTCAAAATCTTTTCCTTAATCTTCTTAATGAGTACATGACTTTCATAGTAAATCTCTCCAGCATGAAAACAAATTGATTATCTGAATTATCTTTTCTTAATCTTTGCTTAATAACTCTTTCTTATAGTTTCATGGTATGACTGATAAGCTTAAGTCCTCGATAGTTATTACAACTATGTATATCTCTCTTGTTCTTATATATGAGTACTATAATATTGCTTCCCAATTAATTCTACATCTTTTTTGTCCTTAGAATTTTGTTGAATAAATTAATAAGCCGCATAAATCCTCTCTTCCTTAAACATTTCCAAACCACAATAAAAATATCATCGTGTCATGCCACTTTTCCATTTTTCAATTTTCTTTAATGCATCAATAACTTCAGAAATTCTAAATTTACGAAATAGCAATATGACTTATCTTGAACTAACTCTAAATCTAAGTTTTTTTTATGTTGCTCTTATCAAATATCTTAAGCAAATAACTCATCTGCCTCTCCTTAATATCATTTTCTTTTAATAATACATATTCGTCCTCGCTCTTAATACACTTAATATTATCCAAGTTTTTACTCTCCTTTTTCCTACTCTTAGCAAGTTATAAATATCTCTTCCCCCCCACTTAGTTTCTAACCTCTTATATAAATAATTATAGGTCATAGTTTTAGCTTTACTAGCTGCTTAATTTTATTTTTTACTACTTTATCTCTCTCAAAGTTTCCCTCAATTTTAAACACGTTCAACGAATCTAATTTTGATAAAAATTTAGGCTACTAGGATCAAGTTAATAAAGGCTCAATTTTCATATAAGAAATGATAAAGACAAAAATGCCAAAAAGCTATCAAAACTAATTGACTTTTTGACAGCCGAGTGTTAGTAAAATTTAATACATTGTGTGTTTTTTGGTGTTATGAACAGAGGTTTGAAGTATTGGCGAAACTATCTGTCATATCATATCGTTTTGGCCTATCCCAAACCTATAATGAACTACAACGATGTCGGTCTATACCGTTACTGGTGCTCTATTCTGGTCAATTCAATAAAGAAAAATTAGAAGACAAAGAGTGAAGTGCAAAAAAATTAGTGTCAAGACAAAGATTCAAACATGCTACGATGTGATTGTTGGTTGTATTTTTATAATTTCACTACGATCGCCTATCTTAAAATTATTCCATCCAAAACTATATTGCAGGAGTACTTTGTCTAAATGCAAGTAAACAAAAAACTCTATTAAAAGGGCGAAGGGTCCAACAATGTTGATTATTATTTCATTCAAAACAAACGGGAAACAACAAACAATAGATAAATTATACCTAAATGTATCAAATATTATTGATCCTTTAAATGAATTTTTATTATTATTTCACTTACCGGAAACCAAGAACTCCAAAAATCAAATCCGAAATCATCGTAACTACCAAAACCACTGAGAGAGATACTCATAAGAACGGATCGAAACCGTTTCTATTACCAATACCATTAACTTTTGTTTTGAACTAGGTAGGGTTTTACTTGACCTCGACCATAACAAACCACAAAAATTCAAGTTTGGTGCTACGGTCTAGAGATAATCAAGGTTTATTTTGCAAAGGAATTATTGTTTGGGAAAGATAAATTTGTACCTCAACCCATAAACCGGGACCCAAGAACAACCAGACCTAAACACAAACAGAAGCCTACATGATATATACTCAAACCCCTCAGACCGGGACCCAAGCACAACCGGACCTAAACACAAACGGAAGCCTTCATGATATATAGTGCAACATAGGACTTTTTTAAAGATCAATTTGCATCGTCTTAGGACTAATTTATTGGCTACATAAATCTTCTTTAGACGGATAAAAAAAACTCCATAAACTTTTTATATTTTAGTATTATTGTGTGGAAAAGCTAAGCTCAAAATAAAATAACATCATGTTTGTATGAGATACATAAATCACATAACCTAACTCGAACTAGACCAACTAGGTTCAGCAGGTCAGACAAGCAACGAATCCAACAGTTTCTTTTGTAGAAGTATTGGAGGGTAAAGTTATTGGGTTCAAGCCAAATGTTAAAACTACTTTCCACAAACGTGGGCCGTGTCGGGCGGAACCATATCAGATACTAACTGGATACTCTGAAATACGTTAGGACAACAAATTTGGTACCATATCCTCGTGTTCTTGGTGTGTCGTGTCATATCCGTGTCCATGCAACATAGTTCCTTCCATAGATTTTGACATGCATCCTCATAGAGAAGGGTCTCCAAAGTAGTTTGATATATTGGGAGCAAAATAAACTCAAGTATGTCTTAGACATGCAACCAAAAAAATAAACTTTGTATAAGGTTTAGGATAATTTTATGTAGAATGGAGGAATTCATGGCTAAAATAACATATGAATTGACTCCTTGTCTTAAATTTGAAGGCCATTACTTAAAAAAAATGAGAAAAACCAATAATAGTTCCTTAGTCCCAATCAAGGTTCATAATATCGGTATCAGAATTGAAATCGGTATCAGACCCATCCTATGAGTATCGGTATCGGCACTATCAGCAATTTCGGATCGGAGTATCGGATTTTTTTGGTATCGAAAAACAAATAATTCTTAATAAATTCTTAAAAATTTAGAATAAAATATTTTATATATTTAGGCATAATTTTAAGTATTTTTTGTGTTGTTTCTTAGTAACTTTGGAATTAAATGAAATAGTAGTCACCATTGCCGGTTGATTTACCTACGATGGACAAGTTTTCTTCTTTTACATGCTTTTACAATCTTAGTATGCTTTTACACCCTTATTGATTGGATTTTTTTCGTTCAATTTTCTTTGCCGAATTGATTGAAAAAGAGAACCCCGATGTCGGTATGGGTAAGTATCGGTATCGATCGATATCGGATTGGGACATGTCAAACCGTATTGGTATCGTCCGATACTGCAAACTATGCTTTCAATCCTCCATAAACACAAACCAGAGAATGAGGATCAGCAAGGTAAAGATTATTTTAAGCTCTGAAATGAGCTTATCATGATACAAAGATTTCAGGACAATGTGGTAAAGAACAAACGAACCAAACTCTATATTGAATGAGAAAACAAGTAAAATCTAGGCACAAGAACTATTTGTCAGCTGTATGCACCAAATTGATATAAAGAAAAGCAAAAGAAAAAGAAAAAGAAATAGAATAGGTTTCAACTTCTCTGTTATGTTGTTAGTGCTAACTGAAAAGAGAAGCCAGAGGCAGAAACTGCTAAGCTACTGGAGGTGTTAAAGTGAAGACAAAACAAAAGATAGATTAGAAAGAGTACAATCGTCCGATGCAATGTGAAAGGTGGAAGAATTTTACAGAACGTTTATAATAGGGAAAGTTACACGTGTTTAGGCCTGTGTACCAGTGCTGTAATGCATGCATATCCAAAAGAGGTAGGCCTGACGAGAGAAGGAAAACTGAAAGAATATTTAGGCCTCGCGGACTTTGAAAGAAGAAACATACTTCATAAGTAAGCCTCCTTTTCCTAGTATTCGTGTACAAATGCATACATCCTCAGCGTAAGAAAATTACTTCCAATAATTGACAGGTGTGGGAAACATCAAAGTTTACTCTATACCAATAGATAGGAAGCTGGAAGCATCCTCAATCAAAGAAACTACTATATGAGAAAAAATTAGGAGCAAGAAATTACCCATTGAGGGTTGGTAAGGTCAGTTGAGTACTTTCTACAGTACTACTCAGATCAACAATCTCGAATGGTTGACTAGCAGTATGCTCACTAACAGAAGATGGATCCACAGCCTTGCATTCTGATGATTCTGCGTTGACGTCGTCAGCAGAGAACGTAGATGAAATTAACTTTTGGATTGTCAAAAGTTCCAGCACGACTATGTTCTCTTTATCCAACAACATCTACAATTCAAGTCAAAAAATATTGGACCGTGAAAATAGATAGTGCTCAATTTAGATTTATGAAATAAAGTTTGTAAAGTATATGCTTAAACGCAAGACGGAGAAAACCTTAGGAGGATCTTGTTCTACGTCAACAAAAAGAAGCTGCGGCTGCAAGCTAAGACTTCTCAATGCGTGCTCAGCAAGACCCTTACTATGAACTATATAAATCATATCTTCTATAACCATTACTTTCAGGGGAATTAAAATGCTGAATTCCTGTAAAAAGAAGTCTCATTTACCATAATAATAGATTAATGAAGTAACATAACCTACAATGTCAGATAAAAGTGTAATAGAAACTAATTAACGACAGAAAGAAAAATGATTACATATGATAGTATGATATAGGCTTATCATCTTCTCCTCACTGGTGGCACTTTCAAACTTCTTGAAGTTAGTACTTCAAACTAGATTAGAGCAATACATTGACATTTATAAGTTGAAGATGTACAAAGACTATACTTGCCTGAAAATGTAATCACCGGATTCATATAACTAGGAGAGGTAACCTAGAGGTCATGAACAAGATATTATTTAACATTTGGTCACAATACTTGGGAACTTCATCATTTCATAAAATAGGGGCTTGAGGCACCTCAATGTCACGTTTATGATGTTGGATTACATGAGTTTTCCTTGATATAAGATATTTATATAATAAAAAAATTGAAAAACTCTCAAGTTTGATATTAATGGAAAGGAGGACCTCATTCTTCTGAAAAGCAAGCTACCAGCTACATGGATATAAACTTCTGCATTCCATCTCATGAAGTAGTTAACTATTCATGTGAAGGGGAGGGCCTTATATTTCCCCTCTATGACAACCTATACCTACTTCAACGTATAAAGACAGGGGAAGTAGGAAAGGGCCATGACCCCCCACCCCCCTTTCTCCCCCTTGACATTTTGCTTTCGTATGTATATGCATGTTTGTTAACTTGTATGTTAAATAGCCTCTTCTCTAAATCCTAAGTCATACAAAAGAACGATACTAGAATAGGAAAATATTAGTGCATTTGAACTTGAAAGCTAGGCATACAAATGAACCTAGCAGCTTGCAAGCTCAACTAGATAAAAGCTCATTTGGGTTTCATTAACAAGCTAAGCTTGAACATAGAAATGAGTTTGATTTCTTTAATCAACCGAGCTTGAAAGCGCAGTTCATGAGCTTGCAAACAAGCTTGACTTGCGAAGTTTACAAGTACTCGTCTCAAGTTGAAACTTGTCTAGGAGACCGACGAGACTAAAATTTTATATACTTGTTTTTTAAGGACATACAGGTCCGGCCAGGCCAAGACATGACCCAAAACTCAAATTTTAATGCCACAAGCCCAAACTACTGTCTAATAGTTTCTTTTCCTCTATATTGCATTATAGTACGCTTAGATGACTAGAGCTTGGGTAGCTTGTGAGCTTATCTCAAGCCAAGCCGAGCCCAAGTTTGATAACGTTTTCAAGCTTAACCCAAATGATTTGGTGGTTTACTTCTTCATATTACAGTCATTGTAAGTTTATAAAGATTGTTGTACAAAAGTGATGACAACCGTAGTAGCATTTTTTTTAATAAAAATGTTTTGGCCCCGCCATACAGAAAATGGTAAGTTATATGGGCACATCAAAATATGATCATGGCTAGCCCATTTGGAACTTTGTTTTATTTACAAGTTTGCCATTGAAGAATATGATCATGGCTATCCCACTCTTTGGTATAAAAGTCACTTTTTCTAATTTTGCTCTTCTTCTTCCTCAACTCATCCAAGATGAAGAAGAACAAGAAGAAAAAGAAGAGGAAGAAGAACAACAAAAATAAAAATTTCGATGAGGTTTAAATCCTAATTTTCTTCCTCAACTCGTCCTCACTATCTCCAAGTACAATGGGGTTTAAACCCTAAATTTCTTCCCATTCGAATTTCGATTTTCAATTGATGGAGAAGAAGAAAATGAGAAGAAAACACTCAAAAATTAAACCCTAATTTACTTCTCATTTCCAATTTTGATGGCACCTAAAGGCTCCTCATAATGTACAAACCCTAATATTGGTGGAAACCATAATATTGCTGTTCAACTAGTGTAAACAAGGACTGTCCAATTTTTTGGCAGTCCTACAAATTGAATGGACTGCCAGAAAACTGGGCAGTCCTAAGTCACAGCATGCGAAACAAAGGACTGCCCATTTTTCTGGCAGTCCTTACTGTGTGTAAGACTGTCTAGTTTTTTGGCAGTCCTACATACAGTAAGGACTGCCAGAAAATGGGGAGTCCTTTGTTTCACATGTTGTGACTTAGGACTGCCCAATTTTCTGGCAGTCCATTCGGTTTGTATACTGCCAGAAAATGGGACGGTCCTTGTCGACGCAGAGTTTTCTCGTTCGTTCATACTTGGATTTAATTTAAATGGGTAATTCCCCACTCTGAATGTAGTTTAATTCAAATGGGCTACAAACAATTGAAATAAATAATGTAATGAATGCTTGAATTTTTCAAATTAATTTCTAGGGTTTTGGAAACAAATAGAGAAAGAATTTGGATGTCGTCGGTCTTCTTGAGAAGAGGAGGATGGTGGAGGAGAAGAGGAAGATGTTGGAGAAGAAAAGATTCTAACTTCTTGGTTGGGGATTGAGGAGATGTGGAGGAGAAGAGGAAGAAGAAGAAAAGGAGTGAGGGTTTTGGAAGAGAATAAATTTTGCAAATGAAGGAAAAACTATGGGTTTGGGGGGTGAGTTTGGGACAGCCCAATGATCAAAAAAATGGGTTGTCCTGAGTAAAATCCACAAAAAACTGGGCTAGCCACAATACGGGCTAGCTCTGATCACTTTTTGATGTGCCCATATAAGTTACCCAAAAAATTCTGGCTTTGCTGTAATTGGGTAAAACTAGTCAACAACCAACAAAATTAGCTAGTTACAACAGTTATTTTTCTTTGAGTCAATTTGGAACTTCTTTTGATTTAGGTATAAATTGTTTGATAAAAAACCGAACGTGTAACTTTGAAATATCTTATTACCAAGTTTACTGCAATAATTTATAAGTACACAAATCTGGTTTATAACTTAACTTATACATACAAGATCGACCTATAGTCATGTTAGGATTAGGGTTTACAGTTTGGATAGTGTCCAGAGGATTATAACTCAACTTGTTGGGAACGCGGTGGGACCCAAACCGGAGTTGGCCCATGAGGTACGATATTGAATTGGGCTCATATGCCTTGAATTCTCATGTAAGGCCTAAACCAATCCCAATTATCTACGCTACATGATTCCACCTCCTAACCGATGTGGAACTAAATTACCAACTCCATTGTCACCCCTTCGTTTGAGCGCTCAACCGAAAACGAGATACAACTCAACAATCTCCACCTTAGCTCGTTTCGCTAGCCGAATAACCTTAGTATCTTGCTACATTTGTTCGTTCCCGCTAGCCGAACAACCGTAGCACCCGTGCTACCTTTTTGTTTGTTCCCGCCAGCCGAACAACCTCAGCACTCCTTGCTACCTTTTTATTCGTTCCCGCCAGCCGAGCACCCAGGAGATCCAACATATTGACATCTCGATCCGTTCGACCACAGAACCAAACCGACACGTTCATCTACACCACCATTGTGTGCCAACCACAACGTCTTGCTCCACCTTGGGCTCATCAAACCCACCTTTGAAGCCAATTCGTGTAGTTGATGCTCATACTCCAACCTTGAGAAAGAGAGACTGTATATCCGTGTATACGCATGAACGTTCAACACCGTCTGTCTCGAACTAATTAGAGCCGCTCAAACAAGCCCCATAACCATGGGCTCTGATACACTTGTAGAGAACGCGGTGTGACCCGAACCGGAGTTGGCCCATTAGGTGCGATATTGAATTCCTAAATAAGAATAAAATAGGAATCCTATTATACCTAAAATATTCCATCAACATCATATTTTAGATCATAATAGGAATTCCTAAAATAAGAATCCTATTATATCTAAAATAGCACAACACCAATTATAGACATCCAAATCTAATCAAATCAAATATTTAACTAGATTTGGATTCTACAAATATGTTGTTACCAAATCCAGACTGAACTCCAACAATCTCCCCCTCCAATCTGATGAGAGGGTGTTAACCCCATGGGTCCTCAACTCGATATAAGTCGCACACACCTGAGGACGAGCTTCTCACCAAACTCCGTCGTCAAGTGCACATCACCGATGCCTACAACTGCAGTCGTCCCCTTGTCGTCCATCTTCACACGTCCAAACCTGTCGTCGCGGTATGACGTGAAGATCCTCCTCTGCGAAGTGGCGTGATACGGCGCCCTCGTATCCATGACCCAGTCGCCGTTATGACACATGTCACAAGGTTCCTCTGCGTCGGTCGCTACGATGATATCTCCAAACGTCGTGAGATCCTCATGATCGTCCTTGCCTTTAGCCTTCTCAGCTTTGAGCTTCATTCAATTCCTCTTGATATGACCCCTTTCGCCACAGTGATAGCAATCCTTCTTGCGGTCCACAATCGCAAGATTCCGAAAACTCTCACATGTCCTCGCCTGTGACTTGGGTCTTTCCTTCCTGTGGGAAACCATCAGAGCGGACTCCTGCGACGATTCTACTTGCTTGCGCCGGACCTCCTCATTCAACAAGCTACTTTTGACTGCCTCTACTTTTGACTGCCTCTATCGTGACAACTCCATTAGATGCGAAGTTGCTCACCGACACCACCGACGTCTTCCAGCTTTCCAGCAGATAACTCAAGAGCAGTGGAGCCTGAAGCTCATCATCAATTACTATCTTCATTGCAGACAGCTGATTGGTGATACCCTGAACCTCGTTCAGATATTGTGCTACTGGAGCACCCTCCGTGTACTTCGAGTTGACGAGATGGTAAATAAGAAATGCCTTGTTGCCGGTCGTATTCCTTTCGTACAGCGAATGCAGCTTCTCCTACAATGCTTTTGCAGAACTCTCCATGGACACGTGGTAGAACACCAAATCATCCAACCATTGACGGATGAATCCAACGGCCTTTCGATCCAGTCGTTTCCAATCTTCAGCAGCTTTGTCCGTTGGCTTTTCGTTGTCGTCCTCCAACGGACCATGCAAGTCCTTGCACCAGAGTAGATCCTCTATCCTTGGCTTCCAAATCGTCCAATTTTTTCATGTGAGGGTGATCATACGAGTGTTCATCTGCTCCATAGGCATAGTTGCCAGAACCTCCAAAGCTCTGATACCAATTGTTGGGTGCGTGCGGAAGCGTTTGCCAACCCACTTGATCAAAACCTACCCCCGTCTAATGGACACCAAGCACAAGATGAAGATATGTATATGGTGGCGACGTACGTCACCTGGACAAATTCCAACCTTTAATAACTCAGATAAAATTACAAGATTGACAGAACTCACGTTGAACCCTTTGTCCTATCAAGAAGAAAAACATAATATTACAATTGAGATCACTCACCAACCTGTAGCAATCTCCCTAACCGAAATTGACGACTCGATTAGATCTTCTTCCTTCTGTCTTGGATAGCGAAGTCCTAAAAGCAAAGTACGGACTTTCTCTTAGATTTTCTTGTGGACGAGCACCCCGAATCTCCACTTTGTGCTGTGATTTGTGCCTCCGCCCTCACCCCATATATATAGGATGAGAAAATCATATTCTAGTTATAAGGATTTCCTAAATAGGAATAAAATAGTAATCCTATTATACCTAAAAATATTCTATCAGCATCCTATTTTAGATCATAATAGGAATTCCTAAAATAAGAATCCTATTATATCTAAAATAGCACAACACCAATTATGGATATCCAAATCTAATCAAATCAAATCAAATATTTAACTAGATTTGGATTCCACAAATATAATGTTACCAAATCCAGACTGGACTCCAACAGTTATGATTAGGTTTAGAGTTTGGACTGTGTCAAGGTTTAATAGAGATGGAGGCTAAGGCTATGTTTATTCTTTTCTTTGTTGGAAAATTTTATAGGCGGTCAAAAGAAAACTTGCTCGGATACCATGTTGAGATAAAGATAGTCAACTCAATGAAATATTTATTGACATGAACTAATTACATATTTATAGCAGGTGGCCAAGAGTTGCCACAGCATTAGGCACTTAGCAATGTGCAAGATACAAATGATGCTCGAGGTGCAAAGCGCAGGGCCTGGCATGCACCTCATTGAAGGCACACATTTTTAAAATTTATTTCAAAAAAAACCTACAAAGAATACAACAAAATAGATAACATATCCTAGTTATAATAATATGAATATTATCCCTCAACACTCTAGAGTTATAACAATATGAATATTATCCCTCAATACTCTAGAGTTATGGTGCAAGTGATAGAACCTGTATTTTTAAAAACGCGCAAAATGGAGCCTCAAATCAGTCCAGTAGCAACGCTGAGGCCTAGGGGTTCCTAAGGCCCTAAAGGCTTGCGCATGTTCGAAGTGGAGCCTAATCCAGCTTTTGGATCGAGCAGACCTGTTTTGATCCCACCTGACCCTAAAGTTAAAGAAGAAAAGAAAGCCCTACCCCTAGCCCGATCATTCCTCCCTCTCCCTCATGGTCTCCTATCATCTTTATCCAAGCCGCCTCCCTCACTCCCATCTATCATCATCTCTGTCCAAGACGTCGATGCTTGCCGCTCGCTAGAGACCTGTTGACCATCATCGCCCTATCGACGACCAGTTGCCAACAATCTGAAGCAATCCATGTATTTCTTCTTCTTTTTTTAATCCATGTTCTTTATTGTGTTCTTTTGTTGTTTGTTTTATATTGTCATTTTTTTTCTGGTCCAGGCTCCACTCCAAGACCAGGTAATATTTGCATTTAATTTTTCCAGTGTTCTAAAAATCGGCACGCCTAGGCGCTAGGCGCCGGCCCACCGCACCTAAAACCCCCTAGGCGGTGGGCTAGGCGACTAGGCGGGCCCTAGGCGCCCCTAGGCGGCCGTGTTTTTTGATTTTTTTGATTTTTTATTTTTTTTATTCTTAGTTGTATTTTGGATATTTGTTTGGGTTTTAAGATAGTATTTGGATTTTAGAACATTTAAATTTCAAATTTCAAAATTTCTAAAATTTCAAAAATAAAAAAATCTAGGCGGCCGCCTAGGCGGGCTAGGCGCTAGGCGGACCTCCGCCGCACCGAGTCCGTCTAGCGATTTTTAGAACACTGAATTTTTCTTTGTTTTTCTTTTTGGCTCCCTTTTTGTGATTTCTTTCCCATTTATCAATTAAGATTACTATTTTAAATGACTAAAGTTTCCCCCTATTTTCTTTGTATTTTTTTACTATTATTTTGTTGTTTTATGGTATATATTTTCTTTCTTCTTTGAATTTTTCTATTTTTTACAGAATTTGTAACTGTAATGGTGTTATGAGTTTGTTTATTACTATAATATTTTCAGTATTTTATGACAATGTGTGCAATACTTTGCTGGAGCCTGCGCCTCCCCGTGCACCTGGTGCCTAGGCTCCAAGAACCTGTGCGCCTTGTGTTTTTTAAACCTTAGCAGGGACTTTGACATGGTATTATAACAACTACATTTGAATCTTTAGGCACGCATTAATTTCAAGTTGACTTAAAAAATATTGTTGCATGAATCTAGCTCTAAGCAAAAAAAATTGGACCTTCCACCTGCGGGAGGCTAGGATACCCGGACTCGACACTTTAGGCCGAAGTACCAGGGTCGACACGACCTGACACGGGTACGAAATCCGGGTCGGGACTCGTCAAGGTGACTAGCGGACACAGCTTGAGAGAATATATTCGTAGAACAAATAAATGATAAAAATTCAAAGAATAGGATGATTTCTAGTAATAAATCCACCAAATATAAATATATATGTATGTATAATTTCGTATGAAAAAATATGTTGGTGGTCGAATCTACCTAATTAGGGGAGAGAGCAGTTGTGGAGACGTTCTTCTTCTTCTTCGTTGTTGAAAAAACTCTGTGATAGAGAAATAGGCGCCTCCTCCTCCTCTTCTTCTTCTTCTTCTTTCTTCTCCGTTGGGTGGGTTGAATACTGAAAGAGAGAGAGAGAAAGGTCCTGTGCTTGGGTGCTTTGGGTTTGAGATGGTTTTGGAAAAAGAGAGAATAAATGGGGGGAAGATGAAGAGGTGGAATGAGTTGGACTTGGGAAAAGAGGGAATAAATGGGGGAAGATGAAGAGTTGGAATGAGTGCTTATTCTTTTCTTTTTTTAGCTTAGGAAAGTGTATGAGAGGTGTATGTAGTTGGCAAGTATGCTCCACTTCTTACACATAATTATTTACGTCGGTTATATTAACATGGCCCAACTTTACGTGCCCTACTAAGAAGGAAAGAATAAAGTAAAAAAAGGGAAGTAAGCTTTTAATAAATTATATCTGTTGTTGACATGAAAATATATTTATCCACTGCAATCACAGATGGTTAACCATTGTACTTGGTTTAAACTTTCAATCAAACAATGTTGTTCGTTATAAAATGGAGTCAATGGACCAGTGCTTGTTATAAAATGGACCAGTGCAGGTTAACCATTATCCTTGTTATTTTTCACATTAGGCAGTAAAATTTAGCATATGTAGTTATTATTTTTCTATGTTATGTATGATAGTTAATTGTCATAATATATCTATCATGAATTTGATTTCAATTAACCAGTGAATTTTATTTTAATAGTCGTATCTCCGTACCCGTATCCAAATTTTGGATCCTTTTTAGCCGAGTCCGCGTGTCCTTCAATTATGATTTTGAAGAGCCCGACTCTTGGATATGTACCCGTACCCGACACCCGTACCCGAGTCCAGGTAACATAGGCGGGAGGCATGTTAGAATAATATAAATATTATCATTCAACCATCACCAACACTCTAGAGTTATTGTGCAATTGACAAAGACCTTAACAATCATAATCAAAGTTTATTGTGTATACAACTTTAAAGAAAACAAAATGGAAAATAATTTAGAAAAAATGCAAATTTTGAAAAGATAGTGAGAAGGATTGCTCGACTATGGTATGGATAGTTGTTCCTAAAGGAAGATAAGTGGTGGTGTTCATGGTGGACAGTTTCATGTGCAGGGTTGGAAAATTAATTCAAAAGAAAATTTTGTAAGCTAAAAGACCTCATTTGAAGAAGGTTACAACACTTTCGCAGTGGCGTTTCGTTAGTACAGAAAAATCAACAACAAAGACTACATTAAAGAATACAAAGAGGAAACCACCAAGAAACAACTTGAATCCCTCGAATAACAAGCTAGAATTCAACCGAGAAGGGTCAACAATGACTGTTGGAAAATTAGTTGAAGGTCGAGACATGAAAAATGGTGGAGAGAGAATTGGGAAAGTAGGATTTTAAAATTACAAGTCAATATGTCAGGACCAGTATGCACGAACATAGGAAAATGTTGTATGTATTCATCGTATATGAAATGGTATTTGTGTCCTTATTCATGTAGCATAAGGGGCTATATACATGTACCTATTTGAAAATATATATATCTTGTATATGTAATGTGTCCTTACACATAATTATGTCACTATTTGTGCAACATATAGTATGGATAAAGACTATGGGTTTAAGATTGATTTAAAACAAAATTAAACCGACAATTTCCTATTAGGTTTCATGAGGCAGTGCCTCAATGTGCCTCACGCTATGAGGCAAGTGCCACGTATGAAGCGCTGTGCCTCGCGCTGTGGAAAGGCACCTTAGTAGAGCTACATTTTGCCTCACCTGTTTGAACGTGCCTTGTTGCGCCATTCACAACATAGGGTCACCTTCCTGTTTAGTTCGTATCCAATTTAGGACCAAGGTTTACAATATCGGAATCGACTCCGGCTTCAAAACCTTCTTACAAGTATTGGTATTGATGATTTCAATAGTTTCATAGAATTTGGATCGGAGTTTCCGAAAGCCAAAAAAAATACAACAAGAAAGCCATTATCTTTCTTTTTCTATATATATATATATATATATATATATATATATATATATATATATATATATTGCAAATGACCTCTAGCCTAGTGGTTAAGAGAGATGCATGCGGCCCGAGTGGTCAGGAGTTCGAATCCCAGTGGAAGCGATTCCAGAAACAATTTACCTGGTTCCAAATATATATATATATATATAGGGAGGGGATCAGGTGACACATACAATTTGACATCTAAAAAAATACGCAATCTCAGCCGTACATCATTTGAAATGAATGGTTCATATTTAGATGCATATAAATTTACATTCATGTAAGCCAAATTTGACATGCATGCTAATTAATAGTAGGTTGTATTAATTAGTGACATTCAATTTGGCATGTCAGGGCCCATAAATTTGGGGGGCCCAAAATAAAATTTTCAATATATATATATATATATATATATATATATATATATATATATAATCTTGTATCGAACATAGAACTAAAATGTAACATGACCCTCCTTTATCACAAAACAATTGTGATGTAGTGTTAGTATGTTAAGCTTGCACACAAGAGGTTCTAATTCAATTCTTGGCTGCAACATTTTTTAAAATTTACTTTTAGTTCATTTTTTTATTATTATATATGGGCCCCATTTTAAATGTTTGCCTAGGGCCCCCATGAACTCCGGGTCGGCCCTGTGGCATGTATGTTAATTAATACAGATTACTCTATCAAATCTGAACCATTCATTTCAAATTATGTGCGTCTAAGATTGGTGTTTTTTTAGATGTCACATGATCCCCATATATATATATATATATATATATATATATATATATATATATATATATATATATATATTGAAAAAAGGATAAATTTTATTCCAAAATCAACTCAACTCATACAGGTTACAGTACATCCCATGGACCTCTCACCCTACTAGAGTGACATAGCATTTACATCAAACTCTATATTGTGAAGAATGCCAATAGGGGGAGTGGAGAGCCCCTCAAAGATACGCCGATTTCGTTCCCTCCACATATTCCAAACCGAGGCAGCTAATCTCAATCTGGCGGTCTTGAACCAAACATACCCCCTGCCTCTCTGGCCATGAATCCATGTGATGATGGTGCGAACGTCTCTGCCAGTGTCACAGCCACCCAACGATATGCGGCACTGTTCAGACCAGATATACCAGGACACATTGCACTCAAAGAACAAATGTCTCATGAATTCATTTTCTGCTTCACACAGCATACATTTAAGGTTGGGGATGGGAATCCCAAACGTAATGAGCGTATCTCTCGTCAGCAGTCGTCCCAACATCAACCTGTAGATGTAAAGTTGCATCTTGCGAGCTAGGCCCTTGCACCAGATGAAGTCGTAATCCTCGCTCCTGGGGTTCGTTTGGCGAACCAGGTTGTAGCAGCTCTTGAATTAAAATTTTCCTGTAGCTCCAGGATTGGCAGGTGGATCCCAAATACATCTGTCAGCCAGCTGACTCGGATCAATGTCTACCGTCCGAATAGCCGCTCCAAGCTCTGTAGTGTGGCGATATAACTTTGGCCTCCATTCACCGTTCATGATGATATGCTGACACTTCATCCCTCTACCAGCCTCCCTGTGAAGCTGGTCGTCCAATATCTCTAGCAACGATCGCCGCTCCACCCAGGGGTCCAGCCAAAGGTCAGTACCTGTCCCATCTCTCATAATCCGCCGAATAAAGGATTTAAGAACAATTCTGTGACGGATGATACTTTTGAAAGTCACCGAGTAGTAGTTGTTGTGGGCACAGGTCCAGTGGTTGCCCGTCTTCACATACCGACAGGACATCTAGTCCGTCCATAACGATCCGCCTTTAATGAACCTCCATGCCATCTTCAGCTCCGAGGCCTCCCTGACTGCCAGGAGTGGTCTGAGCCCCACCCTACCCTCCTCCCGAGGTCGGTAGAGTTGCTCCCAGGAAATCGCATATATGCCCCCTCTCCAGATGAAGTTGGCACATATGCTCTCCACCTTCCTGATAGTGGCCACCGGAACTAGGATAGACTGGAGCCAGAATAGCGCCAGGGCAGAGATGACTGACCGCACTAGCTCAATGCGACCCCCAAAGGATAGGCCAGCTGCCTGCCATCCTTCACCCTCCTCTGAGCATACTCCACCAAGCCCTGACAATCCAAATCCCTCGCATAGTTAACTGTCAGGAGCACCCCCAGGTATTTGACTGGCAGCTTCCCTTTTTCAACGCCTAGGATTGCCGCTCTTTCCTCCGTCAGCGTACAAAGAGAGCTGAAATAGACTCGACTCTTATCTCGGTTCAGTTGAAGCCCAGAAAGCTTGCCGAACTCATCCATAGTCCCAGATAGCGTGGTCATCCCTCCTATAGTCGGCCGAAGGAAAACCAGGAGATCATCCGCATAGATGAGGTTGGAGACATGTGGCGAGATTAGCTTGTACAAAGGCACAACCCGTCCACTATGCACCGCCAAATCCATCAGGCAGGTGAAGTACTCCATGACAAGAGTGAACAGATAAGGGGACAGGGGGTCCCCTTGCCTCAATCCTCTGTTGCTGTGGAAGAACCCATATGGGATTCCCTGTATGAGTACTGAGAAAGTAGGGGTCGAGATGCACTCCCTAATCCTCGATACCCATACCTCGTCAAACCCCATAGCACCCATCAGGTGGCACAAGAAGTCCATGTTGACCATGTCATAAGCTTTCCTCAGGTCCAGCTTCACACACGCCTTCTCGTCCCCCGGTTTGTTGAACTCCCGCACCATCTCATGAGCGAGCAGGCTGTGCTCTACAATCGATCTGCCCTTGATGAAGGCCGTCTGGTACGGGAAAACCAGATCCTGTATAATCTCCTCTATGCGCCGACACATAAGGTGAGTAATTATCTTATAAAGATAATTACAACACGCAATAGGACGGAAGTCAGCCAGCGAAGTCGTCCCTTCTTTCTTCGGCACCAAAGTCAAGAACGTGTGGTTGAGCTCTTTTAGTAGGTTTCCCTCCGCGAAGAATTCGTGTACTGCTTCAAGAACTGGCATCTTCAAGGAATTCCAGTGGTGCTTGTAGAACCCACTGCTAAATCCATCCGGCCCTAGGGCTTTGTTCGGATCCGCCTTCATTACAATAGCCTCCAACTCCTCCAGCCTGACCGGCGCCAGTAGCTGGTTGTTGCCATATGGTGTCACCAGCTTATTTGTGATGATATCAGGAAAGACAGATAAATAGTCAGTTTGGAAATATAACTCTGAATAGTACCTGACAACCTCCCTCTAGATCGCAGTAGGGTCGCCAACCAGATTGCCCTCTCTATCAATAAGACGAGAGACACTATTTCTGTGTTGTCTGGTGCGGATCACATCGTAGAAGAACTTGGAGCAGCGGTCCCCCTCCTTAAGCCAGGAGCATTTAGCGTGTTGTACCACACTGATTTCCTTCTGGAGTCGGAGAATGTTGACTTCTCCTATCAGTTCCTTTTTCCGTGCCGCTAAAAGCCTATCCAGAATATCAGATTGCATGGAGTCCTAAGTAGTCCCGAGTTCAGCCTCCTTGTCCTCCAGAGAAGGTTGGGGCGTGTTCTTCACCCAGCTCCAGATAGTCCTTTTAGTGTGCTTGAGAATGTGTACCATGCGGAACTGAGCCGTTCCCTCCTGCTGATAGTGAAGCCCCTCGTCCACTGCCTCCATATAGCCCTCGGACAAGTACCAGCTGTTGTTGTAGCGGAAAGGACGCGATTTCCAATTGGGTCGTTTAGAGAAGCCAACCCTGATCGGGGAGTGATCACTAGTCCCAGCCGCAAGTCCCTCTGCCACTGAGTTTGGGAAGCAACAGAACCACTTGCTATTACCCAGGGCCCTGTCAAGCTGGCAAGCAACTCTGTGGTGCACTGCTTTATTGTGCCAGGTCCAGATGTGCCTCGTTCTCTCCATCTCTCAGGCCAGACTTCAGGAGACACCCTTGGAAGTCGTATAGGATCTGATCGAGAACAGGACGGCCTCCCACCTTCTCGTGCATGTGGAGTAGAGCATTGAAGTCACCCAAAAGAAGCGAAGGGAGGTGCAGACTGTCCGCCAAAAGGTCCACCCGGACGATATCCCTCCATAGACCCTCCCTACGCCGTCTGTCGTTGTGACCATATACCGCACCAAGCATGAAGCGGAATCCTCTCCTATTTGTGAACGAAATCGCAATAAGCTGATCCGACATCAGAGTCAGATCACCATCCCAGCTGTTGCTATTCCATCTGATCCAGATCCTAGCCATGTCACATAACGCCAGATTGTGGAGTTGTGCCCAATGGGAGGGAGTCCGTCGGGCTAGTGTCCTCTCCTTTAATCTTAGTCTCCAACAATACAGAGATGTCACACTTTTCTCTAGGTAAGACCTCACAAATCTATCTCCATCTCCCTAAAGAGCACGCACCTCTGACGTTCCAGGCGATTACCGCCATTAATTATTAAGAGGGCCCCCCCCTGAAACCCTTCTGGACCAGTACCCGGAGATGGTACCACGTCCGTCGTCGTCATGTCCTCCTCCAAGCCAGGAGTAATAGTATGTTGATTCGCTGTTTGAGTGAGCATCAAGGCCCAAGCCGGGTTGTCCACATATAGCGACTCGCTGTAGTCAGGCATACGGCCTTCCTCTCGAGGGCGTCCGTCGCGAAGTGGGCCAGCATGTCTCTTCCTGCTGTAGACTCTCTCCTCGGACACACCTTCTCTCGATGATCTCGTCCCGACGCCGTCATGCCTCTGGTGACCATACTCTTCTGGGTGGTAAAAGTAACCATAACCCCACTGGACTGCTCCGGCTGCGACGAGATAATCAGACCCAGTCCACTGGCGTCTTCTATCTGTCGTTCTCCTTCCTGCAAGCCACCCTCTACCCTCTCTTCTACTCTAGTAGTCCCAGCCACACTGGTTGTTCCAGGGTCCGTAGCTGTCTCCGGAGGAGGCACAGTTTTCTGAGCTCCATTCGAGCATGCACTAGCAAGGTGACCGAAACAGACACAATGGAAACATATAGGCGGAACCCATTCGTACTCAACTCTCTAAGTGAGAACCTTCCCAGACGAAACATCATACTCCAGCAGACTCGGGAGCTCTCTATCGGCACAAATCTCCACGAACATCCGGGCATACATCAGCCTCGACCGAAAGGCTGTAGCATCATCAGCCTTAATCAGTTTGCCCACCAGGCTGGCAAGTCTCATAAGAAGGGGTATGCTCCAATATCTAACTGGAAACTCCGGGAAGCAGATCCAAACAGGAATGCATTGAGGACATCATTCTCACATCGCAGATCCGGAGTCCACTCTTTCAAGATGATCAGTCTACCATCAAACATCAAAGGTCCTCCTTGGGTGACCCTGGCGACATCCTCCGCAAGTCCAAACTTGACATAGAAGAAACCATTCTCCCTCGCATAGATCTCCATGCTTCCTTTTGGCTGCCAAACACGTATCGCATACGCCCAGATCTGTCCGTAGAAGGGTTTGTTCCCCAGCACATACAGGACCAACATGTTTTCCCAGAAGGTTGTCACCTCCGCTATCTCTTCCGCAGGGAACGAGGCACGGAAGCTACTTGCCACCTTCTTTGGCGGCACATACTCCATAGACGATGGACTTTTCGATCCTACTGGCTTGCATATGTCAGCCCAGGACTTTCCCATCGGGCGAGAAGACGTCCCCTGAGACCATGGGGTAGGTTGAGGGTACCCTATTCCCTGGCCCCACATGTCAGAAGTACTCCCTTTCCCTTTTTTCGCCGTCGTCGCCTTGGGCCACCGCCCCGTTGTCCGACCACCAGTACTAGTCCCTGCCCGTGGTGGGCCACTTAGGCCAAGAGATGACTTCCTCGCCCCCGATCCTGCTCCCGACCTCCTGTCGGGGGTGGGACGCGCCTTCGGGTGGATCTGTCCTCTACTCACTTCTTGCCGCGTACCGCCATCCTTTCCCACACTCCTACTACAGCGACGTCTCGTAACCGTCGTCCAGCCACCGTTCTCCATCTGTCCCCCCTGAGATTCGGGTATAGATCCAGGTTGGAAAGCCGACGGTCCCGACAGATCTGGGACCCATCGATCGGGGCCAACAGCTGTTCCTCCCCCCGTCATCGTCGTCGAGCCACCTATGGTGTTACCACGCGGGATAACCGCCGCTCCACCCGCCGCTCCGCCCGTCGACGTTCCCCCCACTGCCACGCTCCTCCCAGTCGCGCCACATCCGCCTGTGCCACCGCCGCCGACGCCTGCAACCTTCCCGGACACACTGCCTCCGCCAGCGCTCGTGCCGCCTCCGCCTGTGCTTGCGCCTCCTCTAGCGTGCACACCGTCCACTCCGGCGTCCGCGCCGCCCTTGGTCGGCCCGCCGCTGGAGGCGCCGGGGTCCCAGGTGAGGGACCCCCTAGGGTTCGAACCTAGTCGCCCACGCTCTCGATCGCCCATCTTTTTCTATAATATATATATATATATATATATATATATATATATATATATATATATATATATATATACAGACACACACACACACACACAAAGATTTCATATTAGGCATATAATTTTATATATTATTTGTTGTTTTCATATTGAATGAAAAAATATACATCATCGATAAATTGTTGACCCATTAATATTATTTGTTTACTTACTTTTAGTTAAAGTACTCCCACAATAGATAGTTTCGTGGGAATAAATATTAGATGAATGAACAATGTAATTTTTTTACATATACAACTTCGATAAATGGTAATGGTTACATATTTACAATATTTTGCTAAGGAATCTTACCAACATACTATAGCATATCGATCTTCCGCACAACCACATCATTGTGCTTTGACATTGTTTTTTCATACATTTCTCTTTTTCTTTTATTTGTTCTTTGTAGCATTTACTAGGAAGGAGCCAAGGAAAATGATCCCAATGTCGGTCTCAGCCGATCGACACGTATGAGCAGGTTTAATATCGGATTGGGACATGCCAAAAGCGATACGACATGGCCAACACCGCAAACATTGTGTAGACAGAGAGTATGAAGAGATACTAAGTATGGACATACAATCATAACAACAAGAATAAGTCAACTTAGCATATTTGGTTAACTGATCTAATAATAGAGCCTAATCCTCTCAACCAATGTTCTACAGAAGCTTGATAGTGAACGACCTGACCCACTATTGAGGTGCTTCCTACATAATGAATTTATTTGTTAATAAAGCCTAATCCGGTCAAGTTAATTCGTGTTTGGTTTCCTACATCAGTTACTAAATTTTATTTCCGTTCCCTATATATTATGGGAGAACAATGAAAAATCATAAAGGTCTTAGATAAGTCATGAGAAGGGCCTCTCAGTTTGACAGAATAAGTCAAAGGATTCTCATTTCTTCAATCAATTAACCTCAAGGGTATAATGATATAAACCCTAAAAATGAAAGACGTAAGGAAAAAAAAACTGCAGCAAACAAATTAATAACTCAATCATGCAAAATTGTATCAGAATTAAGAGTTTGCCAGCATGGAGATGAAGCATACAAGGTAAGACCTTTCTCATAAGCCTCAACAGATCATATAGATGATCTTGAAGTTCAGGCATTTTCCCACCATAGTCCACCATTATGACAGCCCTCAATCCAGTGCACAAAGCCAAGATATCTGTCAAAACAATTCCTAGCAATTAAATCTGGGAGAAGTCATATGTGAACCAACAATTAAAGAATAAGACAAACAAAAATCCAATATGTGAAGGTATTCTCTAGAGTCCACATACAAGGCACAGTGATTCACCAAAATCTGAGAACTCTAATACTAGAATACTATAAAATGTGAAGTAAGCATCTAAAGGATCGAAGTATCGGAATCGGACCATTCCTATGAGTATCGGTATCGGCAGTATCGGAGGTTTCGGATCGAAGTATCGAATGTTTTGGTATCGGAAAGCAAATAATTATTAATAAATTATTAACATTTTAGAAAATATATTTTATACATTTAGAAATAATTTTAATATTTTCGGTGTTGTTTCTTAGTAGTTTTGAAATTGAATGAAATAGTAGTCACTCTTACCGATTGATTTACATATGATAGATAAGTTTTCTTCTTTTGCATGCTTTTATAACCTTTCTATGCTTTTACACCCTTGCTGATTAGTCTTTTCCATTCAATTTTCATTGCCGAATTGACCGGAAAAGAGATCCCAAATGTGGGTATCGTTCAGTATCGGGTATCGGTAGGTATCGGATCGGGACATGCCAAACCGTATCGGTATCGGCCGATACTGCGAACTATGAACGATCAAAGGAAAGCATTCTCCATACCTCAATTTAATGAAGCATTAAAATAGTGTAAAAGAATAAAGCTGCTACTTTTAATGTAAAAAGGAAACTCGTATCAAGATGAAGGTAGTTGAGCATTCCGCATAGCAGTATACTATTAATTCCACATAGCAGTATACTATTACGAAATAAAAACTAATAATCACCCAACTAAGAGTACAACCCCTTTTTCAGTTTCCTGTTAAGACCCAAATATGTGTATGTTAACAAATTGTTGAATATCTGACATTTCTATTCCTAAGAAAGTAGACTTTAATAATGATCATGCCTGTAAAGGTCCAACAAACATAAAGAATAGGAAGCATAGACACTCCAATGTTGTTTTCTGTATGTGCATGTTAGAATGTCATGATCACTACAAAACATATTCAAAATTGCCAAAACTGGTGTTGTATCCAGGTCAATGTGTTTGTATTATGTTGAATCAGTGTCCATCTCTGTGCGACATGGATAGATAACAACAAAAACCATGTGATGGAGGACTGGCCAAAACTGGGGTCTAATTTTGAGATTTAAAATTTTGGACTTCGGATTTATTTTGGGTGTATCATACATTACATATGCATACGGGTGCATATGATTTCTAATTGTACCCATTGGTGCACAAGATTTTAATTATGCACATGGTTGATTTTAAGGATTAGTTATCTTTAGTATTTCTTAGGATTGGTCAAATTTGGAAAAATGTTAGTTGGCTCTAGGATTGGTATTTATTGGAGGCCAAAAATTCTATGGACATATAAACTCATGTACTCTCTACCTTTTATTCATTAAAGTGATTAGATTTTTATTTGAGTTAGGTTTTAATGTCTTGCTTAGAGTGGGTAAGTTCTTTCTCCTTATTCATCTTATATAAACAGTAACCCCAAATATTATTACCTTCCACTCAAAGTCGAGTTTCTTTAGACCTAGACGAAAGCTTGAACGCGTTATTCATCTTCTTCGTGGAATGAGATTTGATCCATTTTGAGTGGTGGTGCAACTTGCGATCCTTTGGTAAATTTGAACCATAGCTCTGAATTTAAATGATTATTTTTGTGATCTTATGGATAATTTAATTTAGGAATTTTAACTTTACAATTAAAGAAGATATTTAGCGGTTACTCTGTTGTAGTAGTTTTAGACCTATATCGAGAAAACTCTTAGAAGGATGAGTCCATTGCCTATATATTGGCCTCCTCATTCCCAAAATCAAGTCAATCTAGTTGAGTCAACTTCTCAACATGGTATTATAGCATGGGTCTCTTTTAGACCTAGTTCTCGTACCTTTCCCTAAACCCTAACCTCACTAGCCTTCATCATTCAATATAACCCTAACCCTATCCTAGCTGCCAGTCCTAACCCTAACCGTAACCAACCTCTCTCCTCGCCCCCATTCCCGTCTCCGGCTGCGATCCAGCCATCACCTCCACTCAAGTGTGTCATTGACCTTGTGGTGAACTCAATCTGCTCATCATTGCTCGACCTCGACGACTGGAACTTGTGGCAACTCCAAATCTAGATCCAGATCTGGATTGGCCTGTTAGTGGCCATTGCAGACGACTGAAAGCCACATCTTCTTCTCCGATAATCTTCATGTTCGTCTCTAGCCAGTAATGGCTTTGCCAACCTTTCCAGTACTCTTTTATAGCCATTAGTGGCCATGATGACCTCAAAGCTCTGGATCTACAGATTCGGATCTCTACCATTTATGGCAGGATTTCTTTCTACGAATTTGCCGAGGGAGTTCTCCTCTAGTTTTGATGGACCACGAGGGTGTCTTCTACTCCGAGTCTAGTACCTTGTTCTTGTTCGGTCTAATCTTTGGCCAAATCGTCTGCCTACTAAGGCAAAGTCCTTCACCGGGGCTGGCTAACGGAGTTGGACTCTGGTTTTGTCTGTTCTGGAGCACTGGTACGTTTGGCTCACTGGTTGTAGCACTGGTTTGTAGCACTGTTGTGTGGCAGTGTTGGCCTCTGGTTTGTTGCATTGGTTAGTGGCAGTAATCGTTGGTTTATTGCACAGGTTGTAGCAGTAATCTTCAGCTCTTGCTTTCACTCCTTCGACAATTGAGGATTGGTATATTCTGCTCCACTTCTTTATGGTGCTGATGGGATATTCTTGTGGTTATTATGACTCTCTGTGGACTTCATACTCTTGCAGGACTTCTTGTTATTGTTGTTTCTTGTGTTGAGGATTAGCACTCTCTCTTGATTTCTCTACGTTGGTATTGATTTCTTGAGGCTTTGGCTTGTATGGTTGGCATTTGTGCTTGGCTATAGCACTCGTTCCTTGGCTGTTGTTACTTTTATCCGGATTATAGTTCACTATTTGGGAATTGTGGTTCATCCTATGCCTTGTCAGATATTTCATCTATATATTTAGAGCTTGTGTATAAGCACAATTAGTTTATGGAATTGTTGTTCATGCTACGCCCTTGTCAGATATTTCATCTATATATTTAGATCTTGTGTATAAGCACAGTTAGTTTATGGCGCCTGCATCGGTTCAAGGTTGCAAGGGAGTACATTCTTCTATTGGACTAGGGGTGAGCATTATTCGGTGTTGGACCGAAAACCGAACCGAAGCAAATAAGAGATTCAGTTCGGTTTGAAAAAAATTCGGTTCGATTTTGTTTTTGAAAATATTAAAATTCCTTATGCGGTTTCGGTTTTCGATTTCGGTCCAAAACCGAAAATCGAATTAGACTTAAGCAATTATATAATTATCCTCAATTTTATGCATATGTTATGATTAAAAATGTTGTTAAGTGTTACATTAGAGTTATTAGTTAATGGACTTTAGTCCCACATTGCTTAGAATAATAAGAGAGGGGCTAGCCTCTCCTATGTATATGTAGTCTCTCATCAATAATAGACTATTATATTATTTCCAATTCTACATGGTATCAGAGCCAAAACCCTATCCGTCACCCACCACTCTCTCTCTCTCTCTCTCCCCACAAAACCCTAACCCTAACCTACCGCCCCTCTCCCCTTCTAGCCGCCACCCCCACCTCTCCTACTGTTGCTGCCACTGTCCCTACTGCTACTACAGCCTACTGCTCCCCCCCCCCCTCCCGACGTCAGCCGACCAACCCCTTTCCCGCCCCCACCCCTTGCTGCTCCTGTCGACCCCCTGCTACTGCCACTGCTGCTCCTGCCGACCCCCACCCCTCCTATCGATTCCCTCCCACCCGCTGCCGACCCCCTCCCCCCTTTACATCAGCCAACCCCCCACCCTCCATAGCTCAAAACCCTAACCCTAACCCTAACCCTTTTTCCCTTACATCAGCCGCCGTCCAACCCCTCCAAATCCTTAGTTTCAAAAAAAATGTTGGAATTCTCAGAGGGCAAACATATGTTTGCTGGAACCTTTGACTCTCAATGAACATTTCGGAAATTTAAACAAAGAGCAAACATATGGTTTGTTTTGCATGCATCTTTGTTTCTTTCCTTGATCTTCACACCAGAATCCAACAGAGGTTAACATGGGTTCTCTTTGTGTCATGACTTGTGATTCACACTCTCTGCTTCCTATGCGCGTGTGCCGGTTCTGATTTCGTTTTTAGCGCATTGGCAGAGTTGCTGTGATTATCAAGTTGGAAAGAAACAAATCGACAGTCGAATCAGGACTCCTGAAAGATGGCAAACTCTACGGCGAATAGCAATGTCGTAGATACTAGTGTCAGCAACACACTTGCGGGACCAACAGGCACTAGAACGACGATTTTCTCCATTCGACTTGTCGATCGACGGTTGGAAGAGCCAGAGGGCTACTCGACATGGAGAAAGAAGGTCGAAAAGACGCTTCGTGGAATGCGGTTGTCCAAACACCTGACTGACAACCCTCCAGCAGAAGATGATCCCATACTTGAGCAATGGGAGACAGATGATAGTCGATTGTTTACACAATTGATGAATTCAATGGAACCATCGACGGAAGACATGGTTCAGAATACGGACTCAGCGAAGGAGTTATGGGGGGTTGTCTCTCTGTCATGGCTTGTGATTCACACTCTCTGCTTCCTATGCGCGTGTGTCGGTTCTGACTCCGTTTTTAGCGCATTGACAGAGTTGTTGTGATTATCAAGTTGGAAATAAACAAATCGACAGTCGAATCAGGACTCCTGAAAGATGGCAAACTCTACGGCGAATGGCAGTGCCGTAGATACTAGTGTCAGCAACACACTAGCGGGACCAACATGCACTAGCACAACGATTTCCTCCATTCGACTTGTCGATCGACGGTTGGAAGGGCCCGAGGGCTACTCGACATGGAGAAAGAAGGTCGAGAAGACGCTTCGTGGAATGCGGTTGTCCAAACACCTGACTGACAACCCTCCAGCCGAAGATGATCCCATATTTGAGCAATGGAAGACAGATGATAGTCGATTGTTTACACAATTGATGAATTCAATGGAATCATCGATGGAAGAAATGGTTCAGAATACGGACTCAGTGAAGGAGTTATGGGAGGTACTGGCAGCGACATTTCATGGAAAACGTGATTTGTCTCGTATTTATGACTCGGTCGTTGGTGTAATACCGAGCAAAATAAGGAGACAAATTTTATAAAGACCATTTTCGGGCCTTTAAAGCTATGTTTGATGAGATCGACCGTGTATTACCACTTACGTCGGATATTAATGAAGCAAGGGCTCAACGTAAGCAGCTTCATGTCATGGCTTATCTTGTCTCTCTCCGTCCTGATGCGGACTCCGCTCGCTCTCAGATTATTGCTGGATCTGAAGTTCCGTCCCCGTTGGAAGCGCACTATCGTGTCCTTCGGACAGCAAAAGTAGTTGAGACCACTCCGGATGATACTCCTGCTGATCGTTCTGCTCTTGGTGCAGCTCGTACAGGATTTCGTGGTGGTCGTGGTGGTCGACGTGGTGGCCGAAATGCTAGTCGAGATGGGGGACGTAGCAATGGCGGTCGTGAAGGAGGAAGACCGCGCACTTGCTTTAACTGTGGTCAGCTAGACCATTTCTATTGGCAATGCATTAAATCACCTACTGCTAATATCACGACTGTTGCTCCTGATGATGGTGTCCGATCTATTCAGATGACTTCGGACTCGTATACAGAGTTCCTTGATTTCCAGGCTCAACGTCATGGTAAAGCTTCCACGTCTGGATCCACAACCGGATACTTAGCAGCGTGCATAGTGAAACCCAAGCAGTGGATAATTGACTCGGATGCGTCCTCTCACATGACTGGTGACGCAGGTATGATACAGGACTATGTACTTGTTCTTCGTGTTTCTGGTTTACTGTTGCCAATAGAGGTTCCCTGACAGTCCGAGGACGTGGTAGTGCCAATCTTTCTTCCGGACTGTCACTCAATTCTGTATTACTTACACCTGGGAACCCGTTCAGTTTAATTTTTATTAGTCAAATTACTCGTGAACTGCATTGCTCGGTAACATTTTTTTCTAATGGTTGTGTTTTTCAGGAACTGAAAACTGGGAAGACTATTGGTAAGGGGCATGTGGCTGGAGGCGTGTACCTGTTTGACACACCTTCTTCTGTTGTCTGTGCCGGCATGAAACTCGATCCTTTCGAGTTGCATTGTCAGTTAGGCCCATCCATCAACCCAAGCTCTCCAGAAAATGTACCCCTCTTTAGATATTTCCGCTTCTTTTCATTGTGAGCCGTGTAGTTTAGCTAAGCATCACCGGGTTCCCTATCTGGTAAGTCAAAATAAAATTGCTTCCGCTCCTTTCGAGTTGGTGCATTCTGATGTATGGGAACCTTGTCCGATTGAATCAGTAATGGATTTTAAGTACTTTGTTACTTTTGTTGATGATTACTCACGTGTCACTTTTGTTTATCTGATAAAAAATCGTTCTGAATTGTTTAATATTTGGTGCAATTTTCATGCCGAAATAAAAACACAATTTGGTATTCCAATCAAAAAATTTCGGAGTGACAATGGTCGTGAGTATTTATCTCGTGATCTCAATAGTTATTTGGCCCGCAATGGCATCATCCACCAAACTTCTTGTGTGTACACACCACAACAAAATGGTGTGACCGAACGCAAGAATCGACATCTCTTGGAAACAACACGTGCTCTTATGTTTCAAGCATGTACTCCCAAGAGATTTTGGTCGAAAGTGGTTCTTACTGCTTGTTATCTTATTAACCGCATGTAATCGTCAGTTTTCAATAGTAGCACTCCCTTCTCTCGACTTTTTCCCGAACGAAAGCTATTTCCTCTACCTCTCAGAATCTTTGGCTGCTTATGCTATGTTCGGGATACCAGATCAACTCTTTCTAAATTAGATCCTAAGACAATACAATGTATTTTCCTTGGGTATCCTAAAGGTCAGAAAGGGTATCGGCATTATTCTCCCATCTTAAAGAAATTTTTTCACTCGGGATGTTACTTTTGTAGAAATTGAATTTCCTCCACTCCCGCAATCAACGGATCCGGCTCCCTAGTGTATCCAGAAGAGGATTTTCTGTTATTTTCTGATCAAACACAATAGTCCCCCGTACGGGTGCCCTCCCTTACCAAGCCAGTTTTTCAGACCAATGGTCTGAATACACCGATTCAGTCAGTGCCGACATCGCCCGCAGAATCATCCTCCTGCGCTGAAGAAGACGACATAGGGAACAATAAGGAAGGACCAGGACAGACAAAGATACAAACATGTGATCAGGTCAAGAATCCAGGGATTTAGAGGATACGAGCAAAGATCAAGGGCGAGTACTGATTGAGACATCTATTTTGTAAACCCTCACATATCTTGATTTACAAGACCTGTATGGGCCACCACTTAAACCATGTAATGCCCCAGAACCAGAATACTGGAGAGCGGGGGCGAACATAGCCAGCTACGTATATTGAAGTGCAACCCACCTCGCTATACGATCACGGCTGTCTAAATACATGAGGGTTTAACTACAAGCCATCGGTCTCTTATGGTCATGGACAAGCCTATTGTCTCAATCTCAAACAAGCGATAACTGTTAGAAAATGTCAGAGCACCAAATATACAATAGTAAGACGTCCGATACATTACATATTTGGATGATCATGAAGCTAGTCGTACAAAATGTCAAGACTAGCAAGAGTTTCAGTCATACATGATCAACCCTAGGATTTGTCAATCATGTTACAGCCCGTAGGCAGACAGTAAATAAGGTGCAATCAAGCTAACAAGTGCTCGTCGGCTAAACGCCTCAAAAGAATATTTTTACAATAGAGTGAGAGAACAAAATAAAACCCACTCGTTGCCAGGGTTACGCCTGGTGGTCACCATCTGACTGGAAGGTAGGTAGATCCTCTGGAGCTGCTCCGATATCTGGCCATACAAAACCAGCTGGGTCAGACCCCAGAAAGAGCAAGTGCCACAAAGGAGGCTTCACTTAGGAACTAAAACCAGCATATAATAAATGGATATTAAAGATAATTATATAAGAATCTGATAATAACAGTGACAACAACAGGGAATTGAGTACGAGGAAACTATTCAGGTAGTCAGGTCGCAACCCTTAAACCAAACAAGAACCGGGGTTGTAACCCTTCACCTGAATAGAAACCTGTCTCAAATTCTTGTTGGTAAAGTAAAACATGACGAGCATGACGTGGGGTGCAATAAGACAATAAACGAAGAGAGGACACAGAACTGCTCCGGGATCCAGGTTACAACCCTTAAACCAAACAAGAACCGGGGTTGTAACCCTTCACCTGAACAGAACTTGGCCCCTGATCATTATTGTTAAGGTAAGCATAAATAATCATGTTATTGAAGTAACCAGGTACCGGGACAGGACAAGACTTAGACTCCATCCAACATTCACGGCCAAGCAAATAAGTACGACTTTATACTTTAACTAACTAGGGTTATCACAGGCCTAGTTACTAGCAAGATGCAATGAGATTATTCCAACAGCCACAAGTCCTGCAGACCATCCAGGTTATCCAGACGCAATTAGGGGATTGAATTCATGTGGGTACATCGTCCAAGAATGCATGTACCCTTTAAGTAGCTTGGTGGGTGCAACACATGACAGTGTGCTGGAAATGTGCCCTACTCGACGGTAGGCTACAAATTCCATGATGGGGCGTCCAGATAACGGGATTATCTGTAGCTGAAAAATCTCTTTATGACTACTGGATTATTCTAGTTATTAGCCTTAGTCAAATTCAGTAGGTACCCATGACCGTGGTACTCAGGGGTCCCTGTCCTAGACATGATGCTAAACAATACTGGTTCACTTGTACAAACACAATCGTTCACGGTGTCCAAGCCATTCATTCTTGTCATGTCATTCTTGTCGTGCCATACTAGCCGTCGCAACAGCTTTCAATAGTTTCCATCATGCTTGTTTGTCAAGTCATGTTAACTTCATACCATGCCGTGTACAATTATCATTTCATACATATTAAGTAAATTCGTGATTATCAAGTTATGACAAAAAGGCGTAAGGATATAAAAGGGTAAAGGTGTACGCCATAGGGACTCAAAGTCTCTACGCGCGTACCTCTACGCTAGGCCAAGGGGCCTCGAGCGTAGAGTGGCTCATGCTAGCAAGAGCAAGGTGAGATAGCTCTACGCGAGCGAGGGCGCATGCGGGTAGGGTTTTACGCGAGCCAGGGCTTTACGCTAGCAAGCCGTAGGCAAGCAAGGCTCTACGCGAGTGAAACACTCGAGCAAGACTCTACGCACGCGAGAGTCTGCTCGAGCGAGGGTTTTACGCGAGCACGATTTTACGCGAGCGGGAGGGCCCCGAGCGTAAATTCGAATGAACTCGGCGTAGAACAGAGTATGCTGGCACGCAAATGCGTGTGCGTAAAAGGCTGAATAATACGTTGTCACGTAAAACGTGGGCGTAAAAACTAAACACTACGCTAACACGTTAGAACGTGTGCGTAAGGGCTGAAACACTACGCTGGCACGTAAAACGTGGGCGTAAAACTTCATCTTCTCCCCATGGCCAAGACAAGCAGGCGTAAAAGCTCACGAACTCAAGCAAGCCCTATCTCGGTCAAATCTCGATGAAATCCAACCATTCCAGAGCCAAACTTGCGTAAAATCGAAATCCTACTACATGGAACTCTCCATTTCGAAAACAACCAAGTTTTAGAAGATCAAAACCATGAAGATCAAAAAATGCTAAAACCTAGATCTACATGTAATGAGCCATGAAATTCGAAAATGCTAAATACTAAAGTGACTTAGAATCTCATGAGGAAGACAATGGAACAACAAAATCTGAGTTCCTCCATGAAGCAAGTTGCACTTGCCTAAACCTCTCTCTGGTCGGTGGAGAGAGTTAATGGAGGGAGGAGAAGAGTAAGGAAAGAAGTGAATGAAGAGAGAGAATGGGTTGGTGGGTTAATAAATGAGGGATGATGGTAGGTAGGGGTTGGTCCACATGCAACAAAACCGAACCAAGCCGAACCAAGCAAACCAAACCGAACCAAGCAAATGAATGCCAAGATAACCATGCAAGGAGACATGCAAAATACGTACATGTATACCAGAATACGTAATACGAACTATGGTCGTTATACTCCCTGCCGCCCCGCCTGCACCCTCCCCCTCCGCCCCTCCCCCCCTCCCGCCCGCCTGCACCCTCCTCCTCCGCCCCCCCACCCCCACTCCCCTCCACCATTCGGCCACCCGCACCCCCCCTCCCGCTCCCTCCCCTCCCTCTCCCGCTGCCCTCCTTTCCCGACTCCACTATCGCCAAAGAGGGAGGGGGGGCGCCGCCGCGGGAGGGGGGGAGGTGGTTGCCGGAGAGGGAAGGGAGGGAGATGGTCGCCGGAGTGGGGGATGGGGGGAGGGGAGAAGGGGAGAGGGAAGGGATTAGGACATTTTGGAAATTTTTAAAAATTTAGGTATCAAGTTTGAAAAAAATAATGGTTGAGGTTTTAAGTTGTTGAGTAAAAAAGTTTATGGTATCAACTTGAAAAAGCGGAATAGTTGAGGGTATCAAAGTACAATTTAGCCTAAAAGTTTTACATAAATTTCCTAATTTATAACGAAATTCTAGTTATTAAAAACATAAAAGTTTAAAAACTAAGTTTTATTAACTATTTTCAAACATTTCTTTTTCAAATGTTTATGGATTTACCAAATTGCCCTCAATTTCCTATTGAATTTACTTTTTAAAAACCCTCTCACTCCCGCGGTTTAAACTATCCCTGAGAATCGGTCGTGGCGACCAATTCTCACGTGAAACCACTCTTCCTTAATCCCACAACCTCCTCAACTAATCTCTCTTCCTCTTTTGCCTATTTAAGGACCCGCGGACCCCCTTTCCTTCTGCATCGTCCTAAACCGACGAGCCGATCCTCGGCCATTCAAACCCACCGACGATGTCGAAGGAAGACGACAAGAAGCTGGCTAAGGCCCCCTTCCTCCACTACAAAAGCCAAACCCAGGTCCTGCCTCGTCCTAAACCGACGAGCCAACCACGGATGACCGAGCCAATCGGCCTGCACAATACAGAACATGGGCAGTATCGCCATGTTTTAGCCAATTCGTAGGCCCATTATCGAGCGGTAGTATCTCTGCTATCGTTGCTCCATTTCAAGCACCAACTTCACCTTTGTGCAGCTTGACACCTCTCCTCCATGCTTGCCAAATTTCAAAGCCCAATTTTAGCATTTGATCGCCTGAACATGAGCTCAAAAACAGGTTATCAAATATTGTCCTAAAAATTCCTCCGATCGAACGTTGTCCTGTCAATCCCGCTCCAGTTGATCTCGTCGCGAACAGTTTGTACCAAAAGGCATGTAACATATGGAAATTAACATAATTTGAATTTGTCGACCAAATGCGACGAATTTAATTGGCATTCGTCGATTTTTACTGTATCAATGATTTTGCAATCTTTCTAATTACTTTTTATGTGCTCGTCAAACTGCAACGAGACTCGTTCAGTTGGAATTGCGGCATCAAAATACCCCTACATTGTATTTTCGTCCAGTTTTATGAACATGTTATGGGACGTCATTTTCGAGGCATGCTAGTTGACCCATACCAACCTTTCTCGACGGTTCTCGCGATCTAGGACTCGAAATTTGAATCTTTAAGTTCCTTTGGACTCGTATTAGCATTTCTGAAATGGACAATCCTTTTCGTTTCTCGATTTGAGGTTGTTTCTGACTTGGCACGTTTTCGATACAAGAGAGATCTGCCAATTGACCGATTTCAATGATTCTTGGGATCTAAAGATCAAATTTCGCTTCTGCAAGTTCGTTAAGATCGTATTCCTATTTTGGAATTGTGTAAACCCTTACTTCGTAATTTTTAACCATTTCTAACTAAGCCGTTTTCTGAAATCCTGTGGGGCCCGCTTATGGACCTGGTTTTATCTCCTGTGACACATTTTCGCATATGGCTATTTTGTACCATTGGATGGGTTATTATCATTTCTCTCTTCATTCTGGACTTGTTGATACATATATTAGATCGATTTTGAGGATTTTAGGCTAAGTTGTGGTATCGTGTCCTCTCGTGTCCGACACACGTCGACCTTCACCAAACTCCAGATAAGGCAAGTACATTATGCTTATTATTTAGCTTTGTATATACTATTATGCATGTTTATATATCTGCTTTTGACATCGTTATTTGTACACGAGAGATTTATTGTTTTGATTCTAGCTCATGATCAGTGATCACTGATTTTTACTCTTTTGATCATAACTTGTATCCGTATAGTTAGTGATCATGTTACTGTGAAATATGGGTAGAAGAATACGCTAATATGCATGTGATCAATCCAGATTATACCTACTCGTCCGGTACACGAATGATAGCCGGCATACACTACATGTATCAATGTACTTTATTAGCCCTAGCCATCCACATGCTAAACATGGTATTCTAAGTTACACGAGATGTTGATTGATCAAGTTACATGTAGTTGATAGACTATTTATTCTCTGATGTTGTCCGACTTGTCACTTGTATTTTATCACGGTGGTTCCATTATTGTTATTATCATCACTAGCCTATATTCTGCTTATTCATGGCATAGTCTCAGTACACTTCTCATGACAGATTTATATAGTATTGTGTAACTCAATAGTCGTAATTGTACTTTGCTCAATCCTGACTAGATGATGTTGACAGTTTTAGGTGAGGAGGACAGTTACCCTGCTTATAATGGGACTATTTACGGGTGCAATGGGCATCGACAGAACAGAGAGTCTGATTCCAGGGAATATTTAGTACAGTAGCTCAGTTCCTTTCCATTTCAGTATTTCTAAAGTTGGTTTGTTCTCGTGGTTTTCATTTTCAATATTGATTCTTTATTTCCTTTGGATTTTGTATAGATTATCTTATCAAATATTATTATTTTTCCCAAGTTATAGACTGTTGTTTATGTGGATGATCTAGTTTAGTTAATATTATTTTATGATGACGAGACTTGAGGTATAGACAGCGTACTACCGTTGATACACGGCGTAGGCTAGAAGTACTCACGCACTCGCAGTCTCGTACCCAATCAGGTGTGAGCGGGTCGTAACAGATTCTCCTTATTCTCTAGTGCACTCTGACATTTAGGGTCCATATATAACCACTAGTTTGTTTGGTATTTGCAATGTTGCCACCTTTATTGATGATTACTCCCGTATGAGTTGGCCATTTTTGCTCCGTAAGTAATCTGAAATCTTGCATGTATTTTACATATCTATCAGTAAGATTCGTACACAATTTTCTACCACCATTAAAACTGTTCAAATTGACAATGCTTGTGAATACGTTAGCAAGGATTTTCAGGATACTTGCGCTTAAGGTTTATTCAGATGAATGTACCTAAGGTGTATTGGAATTTTGCTATTGCTACCTCTTGTCATATCATTAACCATATGTCACCTGCAATCCTTGACCACAAATCTCCTTTCTCCATTCTATCTCCTTATAAAAATAATCCTTATCGGTAGTTACGATGGTATTTTGTTATACATGTTTTGTTCACCACTTTGTATCGGTTGTTGATAAGCTATCTCCCCACACCACCAAGTTTGTTTTTGTAGCTTACTTTTGCACTCAGAAGATTTATGTATGTTATTCGAGTTCTGAGTGGAAGCTTGTTACTTCAGTTGATGTAACATTTCTTGAGGATCAACCATTATTTCCACCACCACCATCTAACTCCCGAGACTCCTCATCCTATTCTCCTTGTCGATGAACCTCATGTCACTCTATCACCACCTTCCACCTCTTCTCCCCTCTTACCTCCTCATGGGCATAAGAAACAATCTCGCTAGACATACATATTCCAGGACCAACAACCCCCATTCATGTTGTTCCCGCTCTGGATGATCTTCCCATTTATCATGGTTTTATCCACACAGAGAAGTCACGTCTAGCTTCTAACAAATACAGTTTTGTATTACCTGTATATTACTGCATTTCCACTATTCTTCTCGATATTCTTATTTTAACTATGCCCATTCTTTGGGCATGTGTTTTGGGCCCGACAATAGCAATGGATTGTCTTCCAACCGTCTTAGAAAATTTTATTTTTAATTCAAGGGTAGTTATCTTTCACATGCATTCCATAATCATTTCTCCACTTCATCAATTTTCTTTCTATTCAACCATCAACATCCTCCTAATTTCTACCCTTACGATAAGCATTTCCTTCTATGAGCAACATCCTGCTTAATGCCGCATGCATGAAGATGAATGATGGATAATACGTAACAAATGATCAGCCATAGGTATCTACAATCAAAATAAAGAATCTCACTAATCCTGTTGCTACTCTCACTGTTTTATGAAGAAAACGGTGTGTGCCTAGTCTTACCAACTAGATTCCAGTATTAGATGACAAAAAATGTTCCAACACTTAGGCTGTGTTTGATAGGGCTTTTCATTGAAAGGAGATGCCATCTTTCACTGTAATCTATGTACCCAACCATACAATTGAACACCAAAATATTCATTACCAAGCGACTCTTTGATTACCACTAGATAAAAACGATTGTAAGCATTAGGCCGACAAAAGAAAACACAAAACCATACCAATTCCACAAATTCAAGAACCCACAACACAAATTTGGACCCAAACGCGAATAATTTCATACTCAAGAGAATTTATCTACGAATCCAAACACAAACGACTGTGGTGAGAAATAATTTATCGAAACGAGATATTGTCATTGGAATTATGAAGGAAATAGAGAGAGCGGACGAAGAAGGGACCTGTCTTGAGCCTGCGCTTGGAGGAAGACCTCAGCTTCCATTTCATTGTAGAAATGGAAGAATCGAGCAGTCTCAACATCTCCTCTGCGTCCCCTACTTCCATCTTGAATGAAGGCTAAGGGGAAAAAATTGCTCTCTTTGGAATTTATTCTCTCCCTGTTCTTGGCATATGTATCTCTCAAACTCGGTCTGATATTTGTGGTATTAATATTTGTTTTTTTTCTGAATATAGGCGTTTTTTAAGACAAATGTTATTAACACTACAACAAAAATTATTAAAAATTATTAGGAAACAACACACTTCTTCGAGCAATCCTAGAACTACTAAGGGGGTGCTTGGATTGAGAGTTAAGAGAGTTAAGTGAGAAAATTTTAATTTAGGGGGGAATAAAATAAGGAAGGATTTATGAAATGCCCAAAAATTAAAAAAGTTTTATGTAAAACCCACCGCTAAAAAAACTTTCATCGCGTGCCCAGAATTAGAGAAACTTATCCAAAGCGGGTTCCAAATGACCATTTTGCCCTTCCTTTTAATTTATTGAAAGCACCCACGAAACTGCTCTTAAAAGAAACGTTTCGATACTTCATCTTCTTCCATACGCTGCTCACTTTCGAATCTAGGTTTTCTCCTCAAAAATCTTCAAAAACTCGTCGGAAAATTTCGGAAAGACCGGGACAAACGGCAAAAGTGCTAAAACGGAGGTCCAAACATCATTTTTTTGCGATTCTAAAATTTCGGAAGGTCGTCTAACTATGAAGTTGTTACTTTCAGTCTCCTCGACGATACGCTCATTTTGCGACAAACGGGACCTCGTTTCGACCTCCCAGTCAAAAGTTATGGCTCTCCAAAGTTTCAGCTGACCATAAAATGCAGGAGAATGGTCATTCTCCGTGTTAGAACACGAAAAATGTTAATTTCGCATGAGGGTGGTCATTCTCCGTGTTAGTAACACGGAGAATGTCATTCTCCGTCTTAATTTACACGGAGAATGACATTCTCCGTGTTACTAACACGGAGAATGGCATTATTCGTCTTAATTTACATGGAGAATGACCATTTTCCGTGATAAACTACACGGAGAATGACTATTCTCCGTGTTAATTTACACGGAGAATGCTATTCTCCGTGTAGTTTATCACGGAGAATGGTCATTTCAGTGTTAAAACACAGGAGAATGATCATTTTCCGTGTTAATTTACGCGGAGAATGATCATTCTCCGTGTTAAATAAAACGGAGAATGGTCATTCTCCGTGTAATTTAGCACGGAGAATGGTCATTTCGGTGTTAAAACGCAGGAGAATGGCCAGAATGTCATTCTCCGTTTTAAATAAAACGGAGAATGGCATTCTCCGTGTTAATTTACACGGAGAATGGTCATTTCCAGTGTTAAAACGTAGGAGAGAGGAATAAAGAGTTTCGTTCTTCTTTCAAAGCGATGATAATTCTTATGGAAAAGAAGAAGAAAGATCTTCTCTCCACAATTGACGTCGATGAAGATGATGATGATGGTGATGATGATGACGAGCGATGATCTGAGTTCGACCGAAGAAAAGCACACCGAACTACGAACGATCTTTGCGATCTCTGCTGAAGATGAGAGCAATGGAATTCAGATTTTCCGTGAAAAAGAAGAAGACGAAAATTGCAATCAAGATCTGAGTTTTTTGAATTCAAATACATATAGATGACCAATTCACGCGGAGGGGTAGTTTCGGTATTATAAAAATAGCAGTTTCCAGCGGGTGGCATCTAAAAGGGAATCTTGGAATATCTAACGTGAAAATACTTAATTCTGGGCATTTCATAAAACTCATCCAGTGGGTGGGCATTTCATAAAAGCCCATCCCGAAATTGGGTTTCTCAGCAATTTCCAGATAAAATAATGGATCCGGCTATACACACCCCAAGACTTGCTAAGTACACCCCATATATATTTAATAAAACTTAAAACATACTAAGCACACCCCCACTCTTTGACAGAAATGCCCTTTCTAAGCACACCCCACTCTCCTCTCTTCTCAAACCAATAATCCTAAGTACACCCCATTCTATACAAAACAACACACCCCATTTCTATTCACCACTAACACTCCATTCTCTTCTCTCTCCCGAAGACCAAGCGGCCGAACCCCCCCTCTCGTTCGACGACAAGGAGTCCCGTTCGACGACAAGGAGTTTGTTTCGTTACAATGGCGGGCCAATCCGAAGACCGATCCCAAGATGAACCCCAATCCCAACAATATGGTGAGTTTTTCAAATCGAACCTCCCCATTACTTCGAATTGAGTCATTCGTTTAGGATCACTGAATTAGGGTTTCAAAAACTCGTCATTTTCTTCGACGAACATCTTCGTTTTCATTTTTTTTTCGATTTTCGTGTTCTGCACGAGCCTGGTTGGTCGGGCAGAAAATCGTACGTTCGACAACACGAAGTCGGACATTTGTGTAGACATTCGACAGACATATGTCGAACACTCACGTCTTGTTCGACAGACATATGTCGAACACTCACGATTTGTTCGATCCTGCGTGATCGAACATCCTGCTTCTGTTCGACCTGTATATGTCGAACAGTAGGTACTTGTTCGACCTGTAATGGTCGAACAGTATATATTTGTTCGAACAGTGTTGGTTGAACAGTTCATTTTGACTGTATAGATTGTTTAATTCTTGATATTTCATTCAATTTAGCAGGAATGACATATATGAGGAGACGACCTACAGCTTCTACTAGGAGGCGTCGGTTAGAAGAGTTGGCAGCTGTACGTAGCAGTCTTCAAGAAGGAGTAACAGTTGCTCCGATTCAAATGCAAGAGCAATATGCTGCGGAAGAAGAGGCAGCTGCACGTACTAGAGAAGAAGAGGATGAGGAACATGTTGAGGAAGAAGAGGAACAAGAGGAAGCACATGATGAGGAAGAAGAGGAAGCACGTGCTAAGGAAGATGAGGAAGCACGTGCTAAGGAAGATGAGGAAGAAGGTGTTGACAGTGATATATTGACGGGCCCTTGTCCCGGTGGACCTCAGGATCCCCGACTTATCCCAAGTTTCAAGACTCATGTGGCGTTCCAGATTTGGAATGGGATTGAAAGGCCCTTATTGAGGTGTTGGTGCCACACGACCAATATGGAGACATGAAAGTTTGGTCAAGGGGGTAATGAATTTAAAGAGTTGATCCATCGTTCTAAAATTCCAGACTTGAGATGGATTTCATATAAGACGCCGAACAGAAATCTAATTTGCGCGTTTGTTGAGCGTTGGCAACCGGAGACCAACTCATTCCATATGCCATTCGGTGAGATGACAATTACGTTGGATGACGTATTTTGTCTTACCGGACTCCTGGTTAGTGGATTACCTGTGGTTTCACCAGAGTCGACAAGGGGACCAGAGGAACCTAAGAAAATAATCAGTAGATTATTGGAGGTAACAGAAAGGGAGGCAGTCGATGCTTTTCAGGGCCAGAGAGGTAGCTCGGTCCGGCTTGAGTGACTCTGTTCACAATTTAGTGGAGATGTCACTAGTAGTGTAACGCCCCAGAACCAGAATACTGGAGAGCGGGGGCATACACAGCCAGCTACGTATATCGAAATGGAAAACACCTCGGTATACGGTCACGGCTGTCTAGAAATATGAGGGTTAACTACAAGCCATCAGTCTCCTGTGGTCATTAGCAAGCCTATTGTCTCAATCTCAAGCAAGTGTTAAGATTACAAGATGTCTGAGCATCAAATATATAAATACAAGGCGTCCCAAATATTACATATTGGATGATCAAGCAGCTAGTCTTACAAAATGTCAGGACTAGCAAAGAGTACATCATACATGATCAACCCTAGGATCTGTTCATCATGTTTACAGCATCAAGAAAATGTACATACGAGCTAACAAGTGCTCGCCGGCAAACGCCTCAAAAGAATATTTAATTTACATATGAGTGAGCGGTACAAAAATAGAAACCCACTCTTGGCCCCGGTTTCTTCTAGTTGACACCATCGGGCTGGAACTGCGGTAGATCCTCGGTAGCTGCTCCGAAATCTGGCCATACAAAACCAGCTGGGTCAGACCCCAGAAAGAGCAAGTGCCACAAAGGAGGCCATGCACAAGAACTAAAACCAGCATATCAAGTCGGAATGAAAATAAAGGTACAAGAAAGAAATACATGCAATAGGGCGATAACTGGTCATAACATGAGAATATTCCGGTCTCCCAGGTTACAACCCTTAAACCAAACAAGGACCGGGGTTGTAACCCTTCGCCTGAATAACGCATGCGCTAGACCATTTATCTAAAATTAAAATAAAGACAAGCAGGCTCGGGATGAGAGCCAGGTACAGGGACTAGATCAGGCCTAGGCAAGACTAGGCAAGCAAGACAAGGCTAGACAAGACCAGGCGCCAACCATTTCACAACGACCAAGCAAGTCCTACGGCTTGATAAATTAACTAACTAGGGTTGTCACAACCTAGTTACTAGCAAGATGCAATGAGATGTTCCTATCAGCCACAGGCCCTGCAGACTATCCAGGCTACCCAGAACGCAAGCAAGGAGCTGGGTTCAGGTGGGTACATTGTCCGAGAGACAAGTGTACCCTCAAGTACCATCAAGGGGTGCAACACCTAACAGTGTGCTGGAATTGTGCCCTACTCGTCGGCAAGCATCAATTCCCAAGGCCGTCCAGGTAACGGGATTGCCTGTAGCCGAGAAATCTCCATGTTCTAGTTTTGTGAACTAATCATTTACCTAGTCCGAATTCATGTGAACCTCTGGCCGTGGTACCCAGAGGTTCACGTCCTAGACATGATGCAAGACTGGACCAGTAGATTAATCAAGCACAAGATGCACACCCACGGTGTCAAGTCACGCAGCAAGTCAAGTAAGCCTGCCTCAGCAGCTCAAGTTGTCAAGTTATTATATTATCATGTCATGTTACAAGGAAGTGCGCCGCCGCGGGCCACTAGCAAGTTGTCAAGTTAACAGGTTCCAGTTATATAGTTCTAGTCACAATTTATGAAAAGTCAACTCAAATCATGTCAAGATCAAGAAAATGGCAAAACTCCAAGTTGTGTCAAAAGTGCCAAGTCGAGCCAAGTCGTGACGTGGGCAACAAAATCCTTGAAGCTCCAATTCATTAAAATAAAACCCAGAAATAAGCAGATACTGGGGGCACAAGGGATGCAGGTGCACCAGGGCAGGCCAGGGTGGCAACACACTAGAGTGTGCCAAAAAAAAAGGGGGAGGGGGGGTTGACAACACTCTAGAGTGTGCCTAGGTTGAGGGCACTAGAGTGCGCCTAGTAGGCAGCACCCTAAAGTGCGCCTACCATGCTCACTGAAGTGCGCCTAGAATAAGGCCGGCCCAAGTGCGCCTAGGTCATGGGGAATGAACCGCGCCTAGTTCATAGAATGAATTGCGCCTACCACTGATGGGACAGTATGGCGCCCAGTCTGATGGGACAGATGGCGCCTAGTCGAGGATGGCCGGCCAACTGCGCCTAATCAAAGGAGAAGTAGGCACCATTGGCCAACCGCGCCTAGTTCACAGAATAGGCGCCATCGACCAAGTCAAGGAGAACAGGCGCTATGAAGCGTTCTGTTTGGAAGAGGCACGCAGCGCTAAGGAGCGTGCGGCCAAGAGGCGCACTTGCAAGGGCAAGCGGCCAAAGTAGGCGCCATCGGACCTACGCAGGGGAAATAGGCGCCATCGGCTACCACAGAGTCATCTTCTTTCCAAGGAAGAACACCATGGCCGAAAACTTAGCAACATCACAACTCGGCCATCCGAGCTCCAAATCCAAACTTCCAAGGGTCCATCTTGGGTGAAATTTGATTCTCTACCACATGAGCACATCAAATCCCACCCAAGATCGGCCAAAACACATCAAAACATGTAAAATCCGAAAATGTAAAGTACAAGATTCAAGCTCCACAAAACCCCAAATCCGAAAATACAAAGAACTAAAGTTACTCCCAATGAGCTAAGCTAAGTGATGAACTCATGAAAGTGGATTCTCATGTTTGGCAAGATGCAACTTGCCTCTCTTCCACTAGGGTTTGGAGGATGGAGGAAGAAGGGGGTTTCTTGGTGGAGGAAATAAATGAAAGTAAATGTGAGGAGAGAGAGAGGGGAATGGTATTAAATGGTGGTGGTGGGGTGAGCTTGAGGGGTAGTATAGGTTAGGGTGGTCCAACAATAAACCAAAATAGAACCAAACCATGCTAAACCAAGTCAAACCAAGCCAAGTCTCCTCAAAAATAAAACCGAGCAAAATACGAGAAGCCAGGAATACTGCAAGTACAGAAAATTAAAATACCTGATAAAAATCAAAATACGCACAAAATACGAAATACGAGAAATGAGGGTGACAAGTAGGGATGAGAGAAAAAGAAGACGTGCAGCCCGTGCATATTTATGGTTCGTGCTTGGATGCACAATATTTGCAGACAAGAGTGGCACACGTATGGACACGAAAATTCTCAGTCTTCTAGAGACGGTCAACCGCGTCAATGAGTATGCTTGGGGAGCAGCTGCTCTAGCATACTTGTATCGACAGCTTGGTTTAGCATCTCGGAGTGGGGTGCGACAAATATGTGGATATCTGACGTTACTGGAGGTAGCTATCTCTCCTTCTTATATGCATGTTTTCATGTTATTATCTCCTTTTATGTGGATATTTATGTTTTGTTTATATGTCCGATATTTTTTTTAGGCCTGGATATACGAGTATTTTCCCTTCACAAGGCCAACCCATAATGTCAATTATAAGTTGGGCGATCCACTTGCTTTGAGGTGCGCCAAGAGATCCCATTCTGCAGGAACTGCCGACCGGGTATTGGCCTTGAGGGAGGTTCTGGACAATCTCCAAGTACATAGTGTGAGTGTTATTACATTCTTTTACGCCATTTATTAATGTGTTCTATATATTAGTAATTATGTTTTTTTATGATGTAGGTCAATTGGACACCCTACAATGGGATGAGGGACTCTTATCCTCGGGACAATGTCACTTTCTACCACGGATGCATACGTGCATTTGACTGTGTAGAGCCGTATCATCTCGACCGCGTGCTTCGACAATTTGGCTTACTCCAGAAGATACCTGATTTTACTCAATTCATTGTTCATTCTAGTGTCATTTGAAGAACTATAAAGAAAAAGACCCACACTTTACTAAGTTAAAAAAAATTCAAAAAATACAGTGCCCGACCATTACAGGTCGTACAAGTATCTTCTGTTCGACAGTAACAGGTCGAACGTTTCGAAAAACGTTCGACTTAAAAGGGTCGAACATTCCAAGCCATGTTCGACAACTCCTAGTCGAACGTCACTCTTATGTTCGACAACTAGGAGTCGAACAACACATGATATGCGCGACGAACACAGGTCGTGCATATCGCGAATTTTTTTTTGAAATTTTCGTTTGGAACGATTTTCATACTAATTTTAATACTTGAAAACGAGCAAGAAGGTAGAGATAGTACATACATTGTGTCTTTCAGATGGACCACCTTCCTCCATGATGGCTTCTCAACTTAGAATTTTTCTAGGATTTTAGGATTTTGTTGGAGAAGATGATGAAAGAAGGAAGAATGAGGAGGATGGTGGGATGTGAAAATGAGAGAAGTGTGTTTGGGAAGGCTGATGGGGTGTGGTGGGGTGTAAAAATGAGAGAAGGGTATATTAGTCTTTTAACATTGAAGTAATTTATAACTTAAGTTACTTGGGGTGTGCTAAGTAACTGCTGGGGTGCGTTTAGCCGTGCCCTAAAATAATACTTGGTTTGAGGGTGGAGGTTTAGGAGGGAGGGTTAAGTGGAGGTTTATTTCATCATCTTTTGTCTATTTTTTTAATCCGCCAAATCCGAGGGTTAACTAGAGGGATTGAGGAATTTTGTTTAAAAAATCATAAATATCCCTTATTTGTTCTATAAAATATTGTCATAATTTTTTTCTCCATTTTTCTTGTTTTCAATATGTTGTTCCGTACCGTCCTAATTTGTGAAGATATTTTGAAAAGTTCTAATTAAAATTCAATCAAATTTAATTTTATAACATATGTAATAAGGTTATTTTGGTAACTATCATATTTTTATTAATCATCATCTCACTCAAAACCCCCAACTTAATTCTTCCTTCATCCAAACAAGGTTCTATGTATTGACTCTACTCTCCCTCACTTAACTCCCCGTGATTTAACGCCACTTAACTATGCTTATTTTTTTCCCTTCAATCCAAGCATACCCTAAAATTATACTAGATTTGTGAACATCCAGGACTGTCAAAATGACTACCAAAATTTGAAAATCAGGACTGCCAAAATTTTGGCAATCCTAAAATAGCAAGGACTGCCAGTCTTTATGGCAATCCTAAAAAAATTGGACTGCCAAATTTTGGCAATCTCATGCATATCCAAGACTGCCAAAAAATTAGACAGTCTATACAATCAGAAATTTTGGCAGTCCTAATATGCACAGGATTGCCAAAAATATGTTGCCTCCTAGTAATTCTTGTAGTACCATTAATATTTGTCTTTTTTTTAGATCTAAGGCACCAGATCACTTGTATGAATATAGGTTAATTTGCGCTTAATATCTTAAACTATCAACATTTGGTAGTATAAACTTTCTTTGGAAAGTTAATTATCCTAAATTTATGGTTTCGCAACGGGGACTTATGAGGATTATTGGAGATATCATTGGTTCGACTGTAAATATAAAAAATAAAAATAAATAAAATTAGGTTTTGGCAAGTCGTAGTTTGAGATTTTTATGCCTCTAAACAATTAATTTATTTCAAAAAAAATAATTTAATTAAAAACTGTTAGTAAATTTATTGTACCATGTCGATTCATGAGATGAAGAACATAAATAAAATTACATAAGCTTACCTGAATCCATTGGTAGGCTTGATGGATCTTGAAGCGGTCGTCCTTTTATGGGGTTCGATCTTCCAACTTGCTACGACCCTTAATGACAAAGAGGAATCTGAATCCTTTGTCCCTCTCTTTCTGTTGATGGGGATGCAGAAGAGAAAAAGAGAAAACCTCTCTTTTGGTGGCCGTATAAGTTGAGGACCATAACCATAATGAATACATATATTTATATGTAGTGATATTTCTAATTTGGCCCCTCATCAAATTAGACTTATCTCCGGTATCTACACATTAATTCCATGACAATTATACCCTTAAGCCAATTTTCTAAATAGGCCACTTTAATTTGGCTTAATTATTTAGATAGTCCAACACAATTAATTTTACATTGTGGCCCATATTATTGAATAATTTCAACAATCTTCCACTGGAACACATATGTAACCTTATAATTGTGTTAACCTTAGTGAGCTCATAAATTGCTATCTTAATCCTTAGGGTATATCCGGACAATCTCGTCCATTAACCATATCAACATAGGATCAAAGCGGCATTCGTCACATATAGCGTAACTAAACCATCAATGGTCACATATACCAATATAGCTAAACGACATAGATCAATCATGGATGCGTAGCATGGAAATTACACGCAATGTGATCAATACATGTCTATTTCCAACTGGTCCTCCTTAACTTTAGTGAGATCAAATACTTTTAACATAATAAAAACAGAATGAACTGAATTTTTCATATATCTGACCAGATAAATATCCAAAATACTTTAATACATAAACGTGTCCAAAATCAAATAGCACCCAAATACATAAAATACAAACTCCCACCGTATTGCTATATTCTTAATTAAGATAACACCCATATGAGCAGTATACTCATGAAAGATCCTGGGTGATAATGCTTTTGTGAGCGGATCCGCTAAAATATAGTTTGTCATAATATGTTATATGGACACTTTAACTATTCTGAATTCTTTCCTTCACAACTAGAAACTTTATGTTAATATCCTTGACTTATACAAGTTTTTGTTGTTATTGGAATACAGTACTGTTGATTTATTGTCACACCATAATTTATGTGGTCTTTCAACACCGTACTGTAGGCGCGGCCTTGTGACAAAATTTTGCAACCATATTTCCTGAATAGATGTCCCACAGCATGTTATAAACCTTGCTGCCATGGTGGAAGAAATTATGAGTGCATATTTGACATTTATCCAAAATATATCTCCATTAGTCAGCATAACCTGAGGTGGATCTCCTGCTGTGTTGGCATCCAACAAAATCGGAGTCGGAATACCTTATGATCTCCAGAATTATTCGATCTCCTACAAAGAGCATATAAGTTCTTGTTCTCTATTAATTACTTAAGTAGTTTGGCTGCTATCCAATGATCCATCCATATTTGCTTAAATATCTGCCTAACATCCTAATATGTACGCAATATCCTAACGCGTACATACTTGAGCATACATTAGACTCCCTACAACTGATCATGAAGAAAAAATCTATTGTATTTTCTTAATTTTAAGGCTAACCTTAGGACACTTGATTGAGACCGAATTTGTCTCCTTTAACGAGAGGTGTCACCTGGTTTGCATTGAATACTTTAATCAATATACAAAACCAGAAAATTATTCCTACTTCCACTGAACTTGTGATATACACAATCTTCAACAGTGTTCATCTCAAAACCAAACGAGATAATCACTTGATGTACCTTTGACGAGAAGCTTGCTTGAGTTCATAAATAGATTTTGTTAATTTACAAACCATATTCTTTGGATCTTTCGACACTTAGTTTTCTGGTTGCACCATATAAACTATTTCATCAATGTTACCATTGAGAAATGTCGTTTTGACATCCATTTAATGTAATTCAAGATCAAAATGTGCAACATGTGCTATGATTGTTTTAAAGGAGTTTTTTAAAGATACCGAAGAGAAAAAACTCTTTAAAATCAATCCCAAAATTTTGAGTAAAGTCACTAGCTACAAGACGTACTTTATACCTCTCCACATGACCCTTCGAATCCTTCTTAGTTCTAAATGTCCATTTGCAACCAATGGACTTCATACCTTTTGGTAATGGGACAAGTTATTAAACTTTCTTGTCTTGCATGGACTTATACTCCTTATTTATTGTATCAATCCACTTTGAGAACTTGAACTTTTCATGGCCTGGCAGAAGTTGATTAGATCATCTTCCAGTATCCACTATCTTCCTCACGTTCCTAGAGAAATATGACAAATATTATCCGAAATTATATTTCTCCTTTCTCTGGTGGACCATCTTAATATTACCTGTTCTTGAGGTTGTTGAGTTTGTTCCTTAGGAATAATTACCTTATCTTGAATGGGGTGCCGCTACGTTGTCGTTGTTAAGGTATCTCAACAACGACTTATAGAGGTAACTCGACATTGTTTTATTGAGGCTCCGAGTTCACTTCTTGATCATGACAGGTATAGAATCCTGCACATCGTCAAAAGTGATAGTAGGAATCGTAATTGATTCCTTCTCAAAGATAATGATCCTGACTTTATTTCTCCCCCAAACTCAACATCCTCAAAAAATATTATACTTCTCGTCTCAAAAAAAAAATCTTAGTGTGGGATTGTATAATTATCAACCCCTTGATTTGTAGCATAACCAATAAAGTAGCTGCTTATAATTTAACTTTGGTATGTCTTCCCTTTACACATTCAATGCAGACATTGAAGTCTATAAAGTCAACGGAATCCAAATTTCATCAGACACAAGTTGTTCAACTCTATTTCTAGAGATGTAACCTAATCGCTTATGTCATAATTCGGCTAAATTTTTATTATTGTTTATTTTGTGTTTAGTACCACATGACTCCACTTGCAAGGTTTTATTTAAGCTGTAATAGTTTCAACTGAATATACGCGATCATAAACCTTAAAGGAACCGTTACCAATAATATTTGGATTTAAAGATAGACTAAACTTATTATTTCCAAATGAACAATGATAACCAGATTTGTCCATTAAGGAAACTGAAACTGAATTTCGTCTAATAGACGGTACAATAAAAGTATCTATCAAATTCAAATAATAATCGGTTCCTAAAAATAACCTAAAATGTCCTATTGCATCCACTTCTACCGATTTGTCGTCACCCACATAGATGTATCTTTTACCATCAATTGGCTTTCGGTAGCTCGAATAACCTTGCCTATAAACACTAATGTGGACAGTAGCACCAGAATCTAACTACCACGTATTTTTAGGTACTAAATCTAAATTAACCTCAGAACAGACCAAATTTATAAATGTACTTTTCTATATACGCCATGCGTGGTACTTTGTACATATCTTCTTTATGTGTCCTGACTTGTCAAAAAAGAAATAACTCTTAGTTTTATATTGTTGTTTCTTTTGAACTGGACCCTTAGCAGCTTTTGTATTCTTTTTTCATGTGTCCTTAAAGTTTATCCCATTAAACATAAAAGTTAAATTCTTATCTGCAGATATTCTAGCAACATTAACTGTAAAGAGCAACAACAAAAAAAAAAATGATATGCTCTAATTAATAACCAAAGAGTAAAATATAGTCAAACAAATTCAAATAATGGTGAACCCCGTCTCAAGATACCTAGTACATCATTAATATCAAGTCTTTGGACAGTGATATTAATTGCAAGTGGTACTCTTGGTGTAATGATCAAACGTTGACAATAAGTCATGTCAAATAATAAGCCTATCTTTGGATCGGGTTATTATTCACATGTAAACCTTATAATTGTCACACATTTATCACCAAAAGTATGTGTGCAATTCGGCCAAGTATTAACCTTCCTTTGGGCCGGCTAATACTCGCATGAATTTACACACACAAACATCCAACATCTCTTATAGACTATCTACGCAAGAGAGGTCACTTTGGCGACATCTTGTTTCAATGTGTCTATTTAGAATATTAGTCGACTATTGCTAGTCACAAACGGCACCAAAAAATTTGAATGTTGACTAACTTTTACAAAACTAAATCATGTCCAAATCTTTATGCTTATTTAAATTAAATAATCATATATTCAATTTTAAACATATAGTTTAGAGCAAAATATGCTTCACCATGTGCTTGAACAACCTGAATTTCAGACCTAAAACTTAACATGACAAGTGCTACATATAATAGAATAGTCAAGCACTAGAAGGTGAATGAAGAAAATTACAAGTCAGGAGGCATTTGCTAAATGAAAAGCAAATTAACAAGGATCAACTGTATATTCAGACAAAGCTTTCAAAGAATTTTTTTTTGCGAGATACACCTACCTGACTCATCATCCTCATTATACAACATATACAAAATCTATATCTTTTTGCTGACCGAATCTTGTAAACTTGCCAAAAGAAATCTCCTTTGTCAACATAATTTATGTGATAATATACTAAAGACATGCATCCAAAGAAGAACATAAAGTCAAATGATTGTGATAATGATGAATCTTTAGGAGTTCCAATAATAGTACCCAAGAAATATTTAAAATCCAAATCTGATCGGTAAATCTTCTTGACTACTTAATTAATAATTAATAAAGATAAAAAAATCAAATAATATTAATTATTAAACCGATCATGATGAAGAACCCCATGAACAACAGCCTTGTCATTGGACGAAGGCTAGGGGCAGCAAACAAAAAATCTCAAGACAAGTAGAATGAATGGTGGACAAAAAAAATTCATAATGATTACTTTAAATAGAATAATCTATAGAAGACCAAATAAAAAAATTGCAAGTGGCTCATAGATATATTTTTCTTGTGATTAATAGCAAGCAGTCACAAACTCTTCCAATCCAGAGCAATACAAAGCAAACGAAAATCTTTTGTGATTAAATCCAATCAATTTCCATCACAAAATAATGAAGATGGCTTCAACTACCGCAAGTTGCCCCCATTGATTTCCTAAGTTCAAGTGTAAGCAAATGATTACAATACAAGCAATAAGGTGCAAGGAATCCCTTCCAACATTTGGGTATGTTTATTTTTTATTATTTTTTATTTTAACATGATGTAGCTAACGGAAAATAAAAAACCATATTGAGAACTTCATCAGAGAATGGGAATAGTCAAAGACAGCTTCTCCATGACCTATTGTGAGGTCGAAAAATTTTCTGAATCTATTGCTCAAAACCTTAATGACACAATAGCGGTGGATTCAAAACAAAAAACTACGATCGAACAATCTGAACCTTAAATTAAATTTAATCAAAAAATTAGGGTTCTTGAACAACATCAAAAATTAGATTCTAAAACTTCGACCTCATAAATCAAACAGGAAGGCTATGATACCACTTGTTAGTAAATTTATTGTACCCTGTCGATTCATGAGAAGAAGAACATAAATAAAATTACGGAAGCGTACCTGAATCCATTGCTAGGCTTGATGGATCTTGAAGCGGTCGTCCTTTTATGGGGTTCGATCTTCCAACTTGCTACGACCCTTAATGACAAAGAGGAATCTGAATCCTTTATCCCTCTCTTTCTGTTGATGGGGATGCAGAAGAGAAAAAGAGAAAATCTCTCTTTTGGTGGCCGTATAAGTTGGGGACCATAACCCTAATGAATACATATATTTATATGTAGTGATATTTCTAATTTGGCCCCTCATCAAATTAGATTTATCTCCGGTATCTACACATTAATTCCATAACAATTATACCCTTAAGCCAATTTTCCAAATAGACCACTTTAATTTGGCTTAATTATTTAGATAGCCCAACACAATTAATTTTACATGTGTGGCCCATATTATTGAATAATTCCAACAAAAACTTCAGAAAATATAATAAATTTGTCATCTCGTTTCGTAAACCAAATCATGCTTCCACAACGTCCCCATATCAAACCACATCATATTTTATAATTATAATTTACATAGATATAAGGGATCTATGAAATATTGGAGAGTCATGCCTCTCAGACCGATGAGGGGGCTGAGACTAGTCAGCCACGTATGCTAGTCAGGAGGAACGATCTATGGGTACAATTAGGAGAGGGAAAGGTGACAATGTGTACGATACTGGATTGTTGGCTTTGCAGTCATCAGTTTACTTCAGAGCTCCTCCTTCACCTCTACCTGCATCATCATAGGCCAATACCTCCGGCGCTACTACTCCTGGCATACTTAGCATGCATTAGGTCGTAACGATGATGTACGACTTTTAGAGGTAGCTGAGCGAGCTTTGTGATGCTCCTCCTCCGGTGACTAAGTCTGCTTCTCTGCTTCCTGCTACTACAGTTGCTCCTGCTGCTGCTCTGGCTCCGCTCTTTTCCGAGGCCATGCATCAGAACTTGGTTACTAGATCTTATGATGGACTTCATGCGTAGTCATCAGCACCAATCACCTCCACTACCCCTACCTACATGGTAATGTTTTGTGATATATTTTGAGGCATTTATTCATTTCAATGTTGAATTATAGTTGTATTGTGTTGGATTTTGATCTTTATATTATATTATACTCATGTGTTGGATATTATATGGATGTGTATTCTTTTATCTTACTGTATTAGATGTGTATTATGTTGTACTTTATGTTGGATATATAGGAGGGATCCACGTCTTCCATTTTTTGCATTCCCATGCTATCTATCGTTGAATGATGTTTAAGTCATCTAATCTTAACCGTTAATTTGAATGATTCAAATCAACGGTTAAGATTAGATGACTTAAACAAGACCCAACTGTTGTTAACATGAGAATGCAAAAAATGAGGGTATGCGGATCCCTCATATATATATATATATATATATATATATATATATATATATATATATATATATATATATATATATATATATCAAATGACCTTTAGACTAGTGGTTAAGAGAGATGCATGCGGCCCGAGTGGTCAGGAGTTCGAATCCCAGTGGGAGCGATTCCAGAAACAATTTACCTGGTTCCATATATATATATATATATATATATATATATATATATATATATATACATATATATATATATATATACATATATATATATATATATACATATATATATATATATATACATATATATATATATATACATATATATATATTGGAAAAAGGTAAATTTTATTCCAAAGGAAAAGCCATAATCTTACAACATACAATCATAGTGGGACTCCCACTCATCAAATCTCCATAGCATTTACATCAAACTCGATGTTATGGAGAATGCCAACCGGAGGGGTGACCAACCCCTCAAAGATCCGACGGTTTCGCTCCCACCATACATGCCAAACTGAAGCAGCCAAACGAACTCTGGCTGTTCGGAACCAGTCCTGCCCTCGTCCCCTGCTATCCTGGATCACCGTGATGATGTCCCCAATATATTTTCCGGAGGTGCACACTCCCAATACACGACTCTGCTCCAACCAGATCTGCCATGCCAGAGTGCATTCGAAGAAGATATGCTTTATAGATTCAGGCTCCAAACAGTAAAGCACACACTTGGGATCCGGAACAGGCACTCCAAACGAACTCAGGCGGTCCCTAGTCAAGAGGCGGCCCAGTAGAAGCTTGTAAAAACACAACTGCATCTTTCTGGCCAGGCCCTTGCACCAAACGAACTCGTAATCAGGACTCAAAGGAAAAATGCGCCGGATAAGGTTGTAGTAGCTACAGAATTGGAACTCCCCACTTCCCGAAAATGCTTCAGTCGGCTCCCAAATCCACCGATTCGCAGGCAAAGCCGGATCAATGACTGTAGACATAATGATCCCACCCAGCTCCTCAGTGAACCAATAAGATTCTGGCCTCTACTCCCCATTTTGTATGATACAACTACACGTCAGAACACGCCTGTCCTCCTGATGAGTCGGGGCTCCCCTGATGTCCAACAGCGAACGTCGATCTATCCAAGGATCCCGCCAGAGGTCCGTACCCGACCCATCCTTCATGACCCTCCGGATAGCAGACTTGAGCACCCCCTGTGTCTCAAGACAGTCTTGAACGTGACTGAATGGTTGTTGTCAGTAGAACACGTCCAAAAGTTGCCCTGCTTCACGTATCTGCTGTGCATCCAATCCGTCCAAAGAGACCCCCCGCTGATGAATCTTCAGGCCAGCCTAAGCACAGAAGCCTCCCTAATCTCCAGCAACGGCCTAAGCCCCACTCCTTCCTCCTTCCTGGGACGACAGAGGTGCTCCCAGGAGATCGCATGCATACCCTTCCTCCAAATAAAATTGGCACAGAGTCGCTCCACTCGCCGAATAGTAGCCATAGGGAGGAGGATGGACTGCAGCCAGAAATGGGCTACAGCCGAGATTACCGATCTGACTAGCTCAATGCGTCTGCCAAATGACAGACCGGCTGCTTGCCAACCTTCTACTCTCCTCTGGATATACTCCACCAGACTATGGCAGTCCTGATCCCACACATATTTGACTGTGAGAGGCACTCCTAAGTAACGCACCGGAAGATCACTCCTCGCGATACCCAGCACATCAGCCCGCTCCTCCTTCCGGGGACACAGGGAGCTGAAGTAGACCCTACTCTTATCCCTGTTCATCTGGAGACCCAAGAAGGACTTCAAATCTTCCATAATAGCCGCAAGTGTCTGTAACCCTTCGTCGAAGGCTGGATGAAGACTAGCAGATCATTAGCATAAATAAGGTGGGTAACTGGGGGGTCCATCCTCCGAAACAGAGGGAGCAACCGTCCACGGTGCACTGCCAGATCCATCAAGCAAGTAGAGTATTCCATAACAAGCGTGAACAGGTAAGGGGACAATGGGTCACCTTGCCTAAGCCCATGGTTGCTCTGGAAGTACCCATAAGGAACGTCCTGGATGAGAACAGAGAAAGTAGGGGACGTAATACACTTCCGGATCAACGCCACCCAGTGTTCCGCGAAACCCATGGCGGTCATCAGATGGTAGAGAAAGTCACGATTGACCATGTTATACGCCTTCCTCAGGTCCAGTTTAACACAAGCTTTCTCCCCTCCGGGTCTGCTAAATCCCCTCACCATCTCATGAGCTAGGAGGCTGTGTTCTGCGATCGACCTCCCCTTGATGAACGCAGCCTGATTCGGAGATACCAAGTCCTGCATGATCCCCTCCATCCGCCGGCACATAAGGTACGTAATTATCTTATAAAGATAATTACAACACGTATAGGTCTGAAATCCGCCAATGCTGTCGCTCCCTCCTTCTTTGGCACCAAGGTCAGGAAAGTGTGATTCAGTTCTTTCAGAAGCTTCCCTTTGGTAAAGAATTTCTTTACCACCTCCACGACCTGATGCTTCAGAATGTCCCAATGGCATTTAAAGAAACCACTGCTGAAGCCATCCGGACCAGGAGCCTTGTTGGGATCCGCCACCTTGACAATAGATTCCACCTCCTCCAATGTAACAGGGGCAAGAAGAATGCTATTCCCATATGGAGTCACCAATCTCTTCGTAACAACCTCTGGGAACACAGACAGGTAGTCAATCTGGAAATATAACTCAGAATAGTACCTGACAGCCTCGCCCTGGATCTCAGCCGGCGTCCCCACCAGAGTGCCATCCGTATCAAGAAGCTGGGAGATGTGATTCCTATTCTGTTTTGTCCGGATAACATCATAGAAGAACTTGGAGCAATGGTCGCCATCCTTTAGCCAGGAACATTTGGCTCGCTGGGCCGAGCTAATCTCCTTCTACAGCCTCAGGATGTTGACTTCTCCGATCAGCTCCTTCTCTCTAGCCGTCAGGGCCCCATTAAGTATGTCAGCTTGCACATCCTGCTGCAATGTCCGCAACTCCACCCCCTTATCTTCTAAGGTGGACTTAGGCAACCCCTTCACCCAACTCCTGAGAGATCTCTTCGTGGCCTTGAGGCGACGAACCAAGCGGAATTGAGCCGTCCCCTCCTGACCGCTAGTAAGCCCCTCTGCGACAGCCTCTAGGTAGCCCTCCGAGAGATACCAACTGTTGTTATACCTGAACGGACGGGACTTTCCAATAGACCGAGCAGTGAAGCCAACCCTGATGGGAGAATGATCGCTCGTCCCAGCGGCCAGGCCCTCAGCCGAAGTGTTGGGGGAGTGACAGAACCACTCCCCATTGCCCAGAGCTCGATCAAGCTGACAAGCAACCCTGTTATGAGTTACTTTGTTGTGCCAAGTCCAGATGAAGCCTGAGCGAGACAATCCCCGAAGCCCCGCAAGCAGGAGGCATCTCTGAAAATCATAGAGAATAGAATCTGGAACCAGGCGACCACCCAGCTTCTCCTCTTGGTGCAGAAGGGCATTGAAGTCCCCGATCAAGAGAAGAGGAAGGCATGACGAGTCAGCAACAGAGGAAACACGGGAGATGTCGCTCCATAGGGACTTCCGTCTCCTTTTGTCATTGTGGCCGTAGACAGCCCCCAGCAAGAACCGGAAGCCACCCTTTTTCACGAAAGAGATGGCAATCAACTGCTCCGTCATCAAGATCAAGTCACCATCCCAATTCTTCGAGTTCCAGCGAACCCAAATCCTGGCCATGTCACATAGAGCCAGGTTGTGCAGTTGGGCCCAATGAGAAGGGGTCTGCCGAGCAAGAGTCTTCTCATCTTTGATCTTGGATTCTAATAGAACAGAAATGTCACATTTCTCTCTGTGGAGTACCCCACAAATCTCTCTCCACCTCCCTAGCAAACACGATCGCCTCACATTCCAGACGATAATAGCCATTAATTAATGAGAGGTGGGGTCCCCTTGTGAAACTCTCGGATCAGCACTTGAGGAAAGTGTCGTGTCCGTCGCTAAGGAATCTTCCTCCATTTCAGTCGGAATCGCATGTTGGGGAGCGACCTGAGATAGAACCAACGCCCAGGCAGGGTTGTCAACACACACCGCCTCCTCCCTGTCAGTAGTATGTCCCACCACCCTGGAGGGACCATCCCTCAACAGGCCGACAGTGCGTCTCTTCCTACAGTAAACCTGCCCTCCAGACCATCTGCCATCCCCTCGTGCCTCAATCTCCGACGCCACCATTCCTCTAGTAACTATACTACTCAGCCCCTGGCAAGTGGTCATCGCCCCACTCGTGGGAGCAAGCTGAGTAGATACGACGAGGCTCAAACCACCATCACTCACAGGATGAGTAACCTCCCCCTCCAAGACCTCCGCTCCACTATCATCTCTGATATCCATATCGCAGGGAGCTTCTGGAGCCTTACTAAGAGGGATAGTAGGCTCCACCGGCGGTCTAACCTCTGAACATGCACTGGCCAGATGCCCGAAGCAGGAACAGCGTGAACAGGTAGGTGGAACCCATTCATATTCCACCTTTTGGGTAAGCACCTCCCCAGAAGGGATCTCATATTCCACCATCTTCGAAAGCTCCCCCTGCCCGAATCTCCACAAAGATCCTAACGTACATCAACCGCGACCGAAAGGCAGTAGCCTCATCTGCCTTGATCGGGGTGTCCACCAAGCTGGCCAGCCGCATCAACAACGGTATTCTCCAAAACCTGACCGAAAACTCAGGGAAGCGAATCCATACAGGGATGGCATTCAGAACTTCCTTCTCACATCGAAGCTCCGGGGTCCACTTCTTGAGAATGATCAGTCTGCCGTCGAACGTCCAGGGGCCGCCTTGGAGGATCCTAGCGACATCCTCCGCCAGACCGAACTTCACATAATAGAAGCCGTTCTCGCGGGCATAGAACTCAATACTCCCCTTAGGCTGTCAGACACGCGTTGCATAACCTCGGATCTGTCCGTAGAAAGGCTTGTTGCCTAAGACATACAGGACGAGGGTATTCTCCCAGTATGCTGTCACCTTCTGGATCTCCTCCGCAGGAAACGAGGCCCAGAAACCCCTTCCTGCCTTGATCGGCGGAACGTACTCCATCGATGTGGGGGTTTTCGGCCCCACAGGTTTGCAGATCTCAGCCCAGGACCGTCCAGCAGGCCGAGTGGTCGTCCCAAGAGGCCTCGGGACAACCTCCGAGTGAGGAGTCCCAGATCCCTGAACATCCAGATCCACCACCTTACTCTTTCCCTTGGCCGCCGCGGTCGCCTTTGGCCGCCAACCCATCGATCTCCCAGCAGACACCCCCGGACCCCGGGCAGATGGCCGAGACCCTGACCCGTTCTGACGGCTATCAGGATGGCAATCCCTAACTTGACCCTGTCCGCCTCCCGTCTTCCCTCCGATCTTCGCCACGCGACGGCGCGTAACCGTCGTCCATCCACCTCCCTCCGTTTGGCTCCCCAGAGATCCAGAACCTGCTCAGAATTCAAAGTTCGGAGCAATGGGGCCATCCCGCAGCGAGTTCGACCCCCCGTCACCGAAAGGAGACCGCCCGACCCGCTGCCCGTTGTGCCCGTCCCCCCCCCATCACCTGGGGGGGTCGTCGAAAGCCCAGGGGGTCCACCCGACCCCCCCGTGCTCCCGCCCCCCCACCGCCTGGAGGGGAGCTGTCGCGTGCACCTGCGTCGGCGGGTCCGCCCGACCCCCCCGATTCTGCTCCCGCCCCCCCACCGCCTGGGGGGGCACCGCCCTTCTTTCCCGAGGGCCACTCCCCGCCGACAAGGGGATCTGGCGGCGGGGGCACAAGGAAACCCTAGCCGATCGCCCGAGAGCCCAAGCCGTTCGCCCATTGAATATATATATATATATATATATATATATATATATATATATATATATATATATATATATTTTTTTTTTTGAGGAGGGATCCGCATCCCCTCTAAGCCATCTAATCTTAACCGTTGAAAAATCAACGCTTAAGATTAGATGACTTGAACAAGATCCAATGGATGTGAAAGAGGGGATGCATGGGAAATATAAAAGTGAGGGGATGTGAATCCCTCCTATATATATATATATATATATATATATATATATATATATATATATATATATATATATATATATATATATATATATATATATATATATGCGAATCAAAAGTTTCGGGGGGGGGGAGAGGGGGGGTGGTCCCGCCAAAGTCCTGCTTCCCCTTGCATCATCGGATCGGGGGGCCCGCGTGGGACCCGTGCCCACTCGATCCAACGTTCAAGGGCGACGGGACTCCCGCGGGGCTCTCTCTCTCTCTCTCTCAGCTCTCTCTCTCTCTCTCTCTCTCTCTCTCTCTCTATATATATATATATATATATATATATATATATATATATATATATGTGTGTGTGTGTGTGTGTGTGTGTGTGTGTGTTTCGTGTTGCAAGATGTGTGTAGTAAAAAAATTGATTCTAGGAAAAATATCCAAGGAACAACGACTGACCAGTGAAGAAACAACGACTAAAAACTAGAAAATTTCAGTCAACGACGAAATAGCGACGATCAACAACGGATCAACGACTAATTTTTTCAGTTGCTATTAAGATAAAATTATTGTCTGCTAAGTTAGTCGTTGTATCAGCGACAGAAAGTTCAATCACTGAATTTTCATCGCTGATTAGTCGATCCAGTGACGGATCAATGACGGAAAATGAACAACAACATTTGAACTAGGAAGAAAAGTTTGAGTCGCTATTCCGTCGTTATTGCTGTTTAGTGACGAAAACTTTCTAGGCTATTTTGCTATATTTTTTAATGATAGTGCGCTACTGAAACCAAAATCTGAATGAATTTTATAGTTTTTTCTATGCCCGGCATAAACAAACGAGGCTTTTATGCTGCATCAGTCTCTCTTGAACCTACTGTCCCCACCCCCACCATTGACAGAATAATACGCCCCCCACCAAGGGCTCAAACCCGGACAGACGAGGCACCTCAGCCACTTGAATGGCTGGAGGTGATTGGCAATGAATTTAGAGTTAAATTAACTTAGCATACATCATAAGATAAATTATTATAATTAAGGCTTAGAATTTCCCAGTTACAAGTGTTACAGACCATATAGTGAACTCTGCTAAAACAAGCACAGACATAAAGATACTTCAATATCCACTTCATATATGTCGTAGGTAAGGAAATCACGACATCGATATACATAATCATGCATAAATAAGCTCTAGCCAAGATCAGGTACAGTGAAGTACTCATCATCGTCAGCAATCTCGGTTCTAGGCTTCTTGAGGGGCATGCTAGCTTTGGTGGGCTTGTAGAATGCTGCAGTGTTGGCCGGTGAGGAGCCAAAAATTTCAGGGACTTCAATGGCTTCCAAGGCCCTCTTGTGGGCTTGTTCATGAAAGAGGCCAATGTCCGCAAACCAATCCAGCTCTCCGAAGCCAACAGAAGACTCCCTCTGCAAAAGAAATCAACACAAGTAAACTAGTATTCAGCTTTCCAAGCTTTGAATGCTTTCTAGTCTTATACGAGAGTTGTTCCTCTAGAGATGCAACTTTGGTTCGACTAAAAAACTAGCCTGACCTGGAGCTTTATTGAACTATCCTCATTCCTCAAACTAGTTACTGAATTTATTAACTTCTGCTTCCTTCTCATGCATACACATCTTTACATCTATCAATGTGATCTTGAATCACATGTTTCTGTCTAGTGTCCAGAGTTCTTCTAAGAGGTGCTTGGAGGTTATGTTGCAAGATTGAGTACAGATGCATGATTGACTACTTGTCTGACTATTAATTTTTGCAGTATGAGGATCAGATTAATGCATATATCTAATGTTCAGAGAATAAGGACACAATTTAAAGACTCTATAGCTGTAATAATTATCAAAACCAAATCTTGAAAGCATTACCTTGTCACATGACTCAGGATCAGACATCTGAAGGAACTCCTCAACAGCCAATGCAACAGGAGTGAAAGCTGAAGGAGCCTGATGCGTAGTAGGGACTATAGGAACGAGCGGCAACGAATTATCGCTTGGAGGTTCAAATGGAGGCTCAAAGTATCCCTTGGAGGTGTCCTTGTTGTTGCAGATCGCTTCTGTGGCAATACGGATTCCAGTAGCGAGGAAGCGATGGTGATTGCCAGAAAGGGTACCAGGGACATGGATGGGCTCATCACAATCTTGGCAGAAGAGAGCTCTGTCCTCTACACAGAAAATGAAAGCCGGTTTCTCCTATAAATTTAAGGAACACGGTTAAGACGAAGCAGAAATTGCCTTTACATAAGTAAGAGTGTTTTGTTACTGAAATTGGTACTTCAAGAAAGAGATGAGGTAAACTCCATGGCACCACGCCTATAGATAAAAAAGTAACCATCCTTGAAATTAAATTTTCATAGAAAGACTACTTAAACCTCATGTATGAAGAACTCCCACCATAAGTTGTATTTCACCTACAAGTTGGATGACTTAAAATCTTACATCTAACAAAAAATTAGGGGTCTCTTGGTGGGTGGGACACTAAGGCCTGACGTTTGTATCATAGAGTATATGGGTTCGAGTTGGAACCACCTCACCATATATATTATATCTTCACCATTCCAAGACCCTGAAGAAGCATGTGTTGGTATCAGCCAGAACAAAACCTGGCTCTGATACCACTCTGTTGGGAAAGAAGCGCGGAAACCTTTCCCCAAACCGGAGAGTACCTGCGAGAGGACCGAGCAATACAACGCACGAACCCAAAAATAGCCACACAAAAAACAACCACGCAGACACAGAAAATTTTTGACGTGGAAACCCTTGCGGGAAAAACCCCGGGACGATCGGAGTCCAACCCTGAGAAACCTCCACTAATGGAATAGAAGAATTACACCCTCTACAAACTCCTCCCGATCCAAATCGGATCCCCACAACACTCAGAGACAAGAACAATGATCACAAGGCTACGAAGAACGAGAACGACGAGTAGAGATTACCCGAAACACGATCTCCTTCGAAAACGACCTTCAATCCTCCGTCTTTTTTTATTAGTTGGGTGTCATAATCTCCTCCTCTTCTTTGTGTCTTCATTCCTTCCAATCTTTTTATGGAGGAGCCTTTTTTTTTTACTAATTTTTTGCACGCAGCCGTGGATCCATTAAGACCCAGAGAGGGCTCAACCCCTTGTGGATTTTGAAAAAAAATATAGCATTTATGCTAATATTATAAAAATGATAGAAAAGTTAGGCATGTATTGAATACTTATAAAGCAACCTGTTGACTCAACATTAGACTATCAAATATTTGATGAAAGAATTAGCATTTCTACTATATTTGTGGCTGTTTGCATTTTCATATTGAAAGCAATCCCCCTCTCATATCCCCTCTCATTAAGACTCATGGATCTGTCCCTGGTTGCAGGATATTTATAATGGCATTAGTGCCATCTAGGTTCAACCTATGGCATGCATTTTAATCAGAATATACATATATATATATTAATCAGAGAAAAAAAAAAAAAAAAAATATATATATATATATATATATATATATATATATATATATATATATATATATATGGGGTGAGGATCAGGTGACATACAATTTGACATCCAAAAAAACACGCAACCTAAGCCGCACATCATTTGAAATGAATGGTTCAGATTTAAATGCATACTATATATATATATATATATATATATATATATATATATATATATATGGAACCAAGTAAATTGTTTCTGGAATCGCTCCCACTGGGATTCGATCTCCTGCACTAGGTTAGAGGTCATTTGCTATATATATATATATATATATATATATATATATATATATATATATATATATAGGGTGGGGATCATGTGACACATACAATTTGACATCTAAAAAAACACGCAACCTAAGCCGCACATTATTTGAAATGAATGGTTCAGACTTAAATGCATACAAAATTTACATACACGAAAGTCAAATTTGACATGCATGCTAATTAACAGTAGGTTGTACTAATTAGTGGGATATTCAATTTGGTATGCATGTTAATTATTACCATTACTCTATCAAATCTGAACCATTTATTTCAAATGATGTGTAAGTGTCACATGATCCCCACCTATATATATATATATATATATATATATATATGGAAAATTCTTCAATACATTCCATGTAAAAATTTGTATCGATACATCCCAAATCTGAATCATTGAATGTTGATCCAATGGTTCAGATTAAAGGTAAAGTCAAAGTCAAAGTAAACACCTTTCACAATTTCCAATGCATGTTTGGGATGTATTGATACATCCCATGTATTATAGAAGGACCATATATATATATATATATATATATATATATATATATATATAACCATAAAAGACCAGTAGGGGCACATTGAATAATATAAACATATAATCCTCAGTTCTCTCCACAACTTTAATGGAAGTGAATTTACCAACCTAAAAAAAATAGATGATCATTATTTTTTTCTAATATATCACTTGTTTAATTTGTAATTAAATACCTTGCTACATGTACATGAACTAGCTAGTTTGTTCAACTAAATGCTCTAAACCACTAATTTTACAAATGGATATGCTAAAAGATTTTTTTATCCGTGTCTTCAGTCTTGGCATAGGGGTGTCTGTAGGCCGACGGAGTGGTTGGGATAGAGAGAGGAAGAATTTAGGGTTAGGGTGGTCAAGAAGATGAGAGGGTGAGACCAGTGTTAGTGTTAGGGTAAGGTAAAGGGAGAGGAGGAAGAAGAAGTGCAAAAAGGTTGAAAATTTGCGAGTTGTTGGCAAAACCATCATAGTAGTAAAACTTATAGTTGTCCGTCAAAATGGATGGTCAACTAACAAAAGGTAGTCAACTTCTTAAGAAACCTTGTGATACAAAGTTAATTTTTTTTATCATAGCTTATGGTATTTATTATAAATTATACTATATTACTTTGGGGGTGAATTTTTTTAACTAATTAGAGGTGTGGCACTAATAAGAGATTGGGGTCTCACTTCACTAACTAGTCTTTAATTAGTGGTTTATAAAAGAAAATATTTTTTATACTAATTATTGGTTATATGTTTGTTTTTAATATCTAATTATACATCAATTTACATTTGTACCTGTCCAAAAGTTAGGAGAGTTAGGAGGGTATCTGAATTCATTTCAATAAGTCTGAAACTGTCATATTCAGATTTTGTTTTATTTGTTATTATGTTTTTATTTTGTTAGTCATTTGTTAGTCAGATCCTATTCGTTAGGATTCTGTTTTTTTGTTTGTCAGATCCTATACATTAGGAATGATCCTAAAGTTTAGGATTAAATGTATCATGTTTAGTACAAACAAGATAGAAATATAAAAAATACTTTCTTCTCAAAAGTCCCTAAGACACTAGCCTAGTGGTAGTGCGGGGGGCCGCCTGAGCACATGTCTCGGGTTCAAATCCCCCCGGACGGCTGGGTGGCTTTGGGCCACGGCTCGGCTTGGAAAAAAGAACCCCCAAAAAAAAAGTTTCTTCTCAAAAACTTTCATGGTATCAGAGGTTAGGCTCTAAAATCACTTCCGATCGGCTATGGTGAAGACGGCCATGACTGGAGCTACAAGGAACAGCTCGTCTTCAGCAGATGCGACAGAAGAAGTTAAATCTGTTCCAGCGACCTTGCCTCCCAATTTAGATTGATCTCGTTCTATGCAAATAACAATTAATAAATTAAATGGAAAGAACTACTTTGAATGGGCTCAACTGTGAAGCTCTGACGATAAAGGCAAACTTGGTTTTCTGAATAGAGAAGAGTGGCAACCTGCTACAGATAATCCAAAAGCGTAGTGGCATTCTCAAAATTCCATGATCACAGCTTGGTTAATTACTTCAATGGAGCCCGTAATTGGAAGACCAATCCTTTATTTGCCCACAACCAAAAATGTAAGGGATTCAGTTCAGCACACATACTTAGATGTTTAGAATTCTTCTCAAATCTTTGAGTATAACTCAAAGTGATGGCATTCCAATCAAGGTAATCGTGAGGTAAGAGACTACTACAACGAAATTATGATTCTATGGCAAGAATTAGATCTTTGCTACAATGAAGAAGGGGAAGCCCCAATGGCAGTGCAAGACGGAAGATGGTGAAGAATGAACGGGTCTACGTAGTGCAAGACGGAAGATGGTGAAGAATGAACGGGTCTACGTATTTCTTGTTGGCTTAAACGAGGAGTTTGACGAGGTGTGAGGTGAACCGTTGGACGAAAGCCCCTATGCTAGGAATTTGTGATGTGTTTTCTGAGGTCAGGCGAGAAGAATGCAGAAGAACTACGATGCTAAACAACAACAAAAAACCGAGAGTTCTGCCCTTATCACCAGAAGTGTTGGATAAGTGAATGTATACTTGAAATATTAATTAATAATAATAATTGTTTTCTTACAATGAATCTATGGCAACGAATCTATTGGAAAGTTGTACGAATCTATTCAACGAATCTATTGGAAATGTGTGTCCTTTCCATTGTGTCTCTTTATCATTTATAAAAGCTTAAGTGTTTGAAGCATTGTAAACAACTCATTCATCCATCTAGCATTAAGTCTAGGAGAGAGAGGAACTACCAACATTGCTTCGTCGAGCTCCTGCGGTGTGAAGTGCTGCTACCGAAGGAGAAGAACCGTTGTATCCTGGGAGACTAATCGCCATTAAAACGTAAGCACCAGTGTGAGATGAATATTGTCTTAAGGACATTGAACCAAGTTCAAGCCTCGGTCTCGGTTAGATTATTATTTTATATTTTAATTTCAGAGTCTAAATATAGAGTTGAGAATTCTTAATAACAATCTTAAGACAATATTCGTCCTGCACTGGTGCTTACGGTTTAATGGCGATTAGTCTCCCAGGATACAACGGTTCTTCTCCTTCGGTAGAAGCACTTCACACCACAGGAACTCGACGAAGCAATGTTGGTAGTCCCTCTCTCTCTCTTATACTTGATGCTAGATGGATGAATGAGTTGTTTACAATGCTTCAAACACTTACGCTTTTATAAATGGTAAAGAGACACAATGGAAAGGACATATTTCCAATGGATTCGTTGCCATAGATTCATTGTAAGAAAACAATTATTATTATTAATTAATATTTCAAATATACATTCACTTATCCAACAAGAAGTTCTGAATAGCAAACTGGTGAAGACAAGCGGATGGGGAAAAAACCTTGGCGCGAACATTGTAAGCGTCATTGACACACAAGGAATTACTTATTGGAAGTTGCATTGTAAGCCGCCAATTGTACAAAATAGAGGAGAAAGTCATTCTTGCAAGCAGATATCCAATCCCTTACAGCTTCAACAGAGTCTCATCTTTTCACAAAGGAACAAGTAGAGCACCTAGAAAAACTTATTTACTCCTCTCAACCCATCTTCTTGTTCTTTGGCCCCAAAAGGTATGCATTTTTCTATAGCTCTTGCTAGTGCTAATTCTATTTGTTATTGGATCATAGATTCATGTGCAACCGACCATTTGACTGGTTCTACAAAATTGTTTTCATCTTACAGTCCTTGTGCAGGGAATCAGAAAATTGAGATAGATGATGGTTCACCTTTAGCCATAGCTGGAAAGGGATATGTTCCCCTTTTTTTCGTCTCTTACCCTAAAAATGTTATCCATGTTCCTAATTTATCTTGTAACCTGTTGTCAATTGGCAAATTAATCCTAGACCAAAAATGCAAAGCTAATTTCTCTTCTTCTTATTGCGAGTTTCAGAATTTGAATTCAGGGAGGACAATTGGAAGTACTAGACAAAGTAGGGGGCTCTACTTCTTTGAGGATGGGACTGAATTAAGGAAACAATCTTTGAGTACTTGTTTTAAATTTGTTTCTAATTGTAGTAGTAATGAAACAATTTTGTGGCATTTTAGATTAGGCCATCCAAATTTTCAATATTAAAGGTACTTGTTTCCCAAGTAGTCTGATAAAAAAGATTTATCTTTGTTTCAATGTGAAATTTGTGAGTTGGCTAAACATCATAGGGCTTTCTTTCGTATACAACCTTATAAACCTACAAAACCTTTCACAATCATATATAGTGATGTATGGTGCCATATAGGATTAGTACTCTTTCAGGAAAATGTTGGTTTATCAAATGATAGATGATCATACAAGGATTAGTTGGGTATATCTATTAAAAGAAAAATCTGATGAATTTGAGAAAGTGTTTAAAGAGTTTCATAAAAATGTTCAAACACAATTACAAACCAACATTCAGATTTTTAGAAGTGACAATGAAAAAGAGTACTATAATAAGTTTTTCAGAAAATATTTGTGTAAAAATGATATAAACATCAAAGGTCTTGTAATGACACACCACAACAAATAGGGTGGCAAAAAGAAATCTAGAGGTTTCTAGGTCGTTGTCGTTTTAATGAATGTTCCTAAATATTTATGGGATAAAGCTATTCTTACAGCAATTTATTTAATTAGAAGAATGCCCACAAAAGTGTTATAGTTTCAAACTATATTTAAAATGTTCAAGATGTCATTTCCATCATTACGATACATCCTGAATTACCATTAAGAATATTTGGATGTATTATTTTTGTGCATATTCATGATCATACTCAAGGGAAATGAGATCCTAGGGCTAGAAAATGTTTATTTGTTGGATAGTCTCCAAAAAAGGGGGGATATAAATGTTTTGACCACATTTCAAAAAACATTTTTATTATAATAGATATAACTTTTTTGAAGATAAATCATTTTTGATTCTCATCTTTAGGGGGAGAATTAGGATAGTGAAGATGATAGTTGATTTTTTTAGCAACTCCTGGATGTACAAAGTACAGGATAATCGGGTTTAAATCAGCAAAGGAGTAAATGCAGGAAATCTAGGCATAGGCAAAAATGCTAGTGATGGTTTAAGTGATGAATATGGTTTGGATGGGTAAACATGTGCAGAATGATAATTCGGGTATTTTCAAAATAAGGGCTAATGACAATATAGGTTTAATCCATGAGTTAAACAACAACCAAAATCACATTTTGAATCAGAAAACAAAGACTAAGTCAAAATAAATGATCAAACAGCTCATTAACAGGTGTTTTAAATATTAAGGAAAAAAAAAAGGTAAACTACCTTGATGCCATCACATAATCAAACTCATGAAGAAATAGATACTAGAAATACTTTAGAGCACTTTATCTACTTAAGGAGGAATAGAAATCAAGGAAAAGAGTATACTACTTTGCAACACTACCGTGAGTCCTCTATGAATTCAGATTTGGAACTATTAGGTAAAAATCCTTCCTGTCTAGTTGAGCCTCTTGATAATCTAAATATTCCTATTGCTCATCGAAAGGGTGTTCGATCATGTACCAAATATCATATGTGTAGCTTTGTGTCAAATAAGTGTTTTCTCCATTTTTGCTTCCTTTATATCTCAACTTTCGAGTATGTAAGTTCCAAAAAGTGGGCACGAAGCTCTAAATGTTCCAGAGGAGGAAGGTAGTGCTTAAAGAGATGGATGCGCTTGAAAAAAACAAAACGTGGAAAGTGATAACTTTACCTGCCTGAAGGAAAATCAACTATTGGGTGTAAGTGAATTTTCACTATTAAATATAATTCTGATGGTTCATTATCGAGCTACAAGACTAGGTTGGCTGCTAAAGACTATACTCAAACGTATGTAATTGATTATTCTGAGACTTTTGCACCTGTAACAAAGCTGAATACAATAAGAGTCCTCTTATCAGTAACTGCGAACTTAGAATGGCCTTACAATAGTTGGATGTCAAGAACGCATTCCTGAACGAATATCTTGATGAAGAAGTTTACATGGATTCTCCACCAAGCTTTAGAGAAGACTTCAGTTGTAATGCGTGTAAATTGAAGAAATCCTTGTACGGATTTAAGCAGCCTGCAAGGACTTAGTTCGAGAAGTCTACTCAGTCAGTGAAGTAATGGGGCTATCATTAGAGGTAAACAGACCATACTATGTTCATCAGATGTTTGATGATATTATTCTTATAGGAGATGACTTGGATGAAGTGTCTAGATTAAAAGTACACCTGTCATTTGAGATTGAAATTAAAGATCTCGGAGCTTTAAGATATTTTCTTGGGATGTAAAGGAATTGTTGTATCTCAAAGAAAATATATACTAGATTTGCTGAAGGAGCAAGGAATGAGTGGATGCAAACCTTTAGAGACTCTTATGGATCCTAATGTAAGGATTGGAGAGACAAAGGAAGGTGTTCCAGTTAATATTGCCAGATATCAAAAGCTGAGAGGAAAGTTAATTTACTTGGCTCATACTCGTCCTGACGTTGCTTTTGTTGTTAGTATGGTAAGTCATTTCATGCATTCTCCATATGTAGAACACCTTGTGTACATGATTCTGAGGTACTTAAAAAATATTCCTGAAAAAGGTTTATTTTTTAAGAAAAATAAGCATCGAGGAATTTAAGTCTACACTGATGTAGATTAGGCTGGTTCTATAACTGACAGAAGATCCATATCATAATATTGTACCTATATTTGGGATAATCTTGTAACTTAGAAAAAAAAAACAAAGTGTTGTAGCCAGAAGCAGCATTGAAGCCAAATTCAGAGCAATGGTTCTTGGGGTTTATGAAATTCTATGACTGAGTCGAATATTAGAACTGAAGAAACCAACTTAGATTCCTATGAAGCTATACTTGTTGGTGCTTTATTTACATGGAGAGAGCTTGCTCTCAACATGCCTTGTAAAATTTTAGTCCCACATTGGAAAAGCACCATGAGTTATCTCAACATATATACTTGGGTGTGTTGTTGAGAGATGCACATGGGGTGGTGACCCTAAGGAGGGAACCATGTGGGTGATTTTACTAGGAGGTAAGAATAAGGCTCCAAGGATTAAGCATTAATGCTTTTGTCATTCTCTTGGATTAATTCCACTTGGAGCTAAGCCCCAAAGGGGCTTAGCGACTCGGACTCGGGCTCGGGCTCGGGCTCGGGCTCGGGCTCGGACTCGGGCTCGGGCTCGGGCTCGGGCTCATGAGGCGTAATGTGGCGTTTTGTTGGCGCACTTTGCACTTAGCACGTCATGCGGCTCATATGCGGCCATGCGGTTCATGCGGCCATGCGGTCCATGCGGCTCATGCGGTCCATGCGGCCCAAGCGGTCCATGCGGCCAGGCTGCTGCTGCTGCTGCCGCATGGAGGGCTGTCCATGCGGCTCATGCGGTCCATGCGGCCCAAGCGGTCCATGCGGCCAGGCTGCTGCTGCTGCTGCCGCATGGAGGGCTACGCTGACTGTGCAGATTTCAAATCGGTTATGGAAAGGGTGAATCAATGCGATTAATTCAGATCCTATCTTTGTGGGATTTGAATTAATTTCGTTACTATATTTGTGGGATTTGAATTAATTCAGTTCCTATCTTTGTGGGATTAGAATTAATTCGTTGCTACCTTTTTGTGATTTGATTCAATCTTTCCATAACTGAAGAGGCGGCTAGGGTTTCCACCCTCTCTATAAATACTCTCTTCTGGCCTCCTTTGTGACTACTACGAAAAATACAAGTCAGAAAAGAGAGAAAGAGAGGGAGTTGCTGCCGCCATTGCAAGTCCATCCGAGGAGTCAGAACAGAGGTGACATCGAGCGTTCCACAAGTTCTTCAAACTTGCTGGTTCCTGGAAGCAGATCGTGTGGGGCGAATCTTGCTTTGAGCAACGGTGTTTTGACACCCCAGCATTGTTCTTCTTCTCATCTCTCTAGACTATTGTAACTTGTTCTGTCCCAATTGCAACACATTTGCAAGGAAGAACAAGAGATCTTCTCTTTGCTATTTTTCTCCTTCATATTGTAATTTGGCTTTTTAGTTTTATTCGTAGATCTTGAGTTTGATCATCACAAAGTTTTGTGTGACATCTCAGATCTCGATTGCATTAGTTTTCATCTTCGATCAAGCCCCCGGGACTAACAATCTCAAAGCAAGATCCGTATAGATGGAAAACATTAATGCTTCGCTCCTCCAATCGGACTTCTGCAAGTTGAAAAAGTTCGATGGAGAGCACTATCAAGTCTGGAAGAGAAAGGTGTACCTAACTCTTCAACTGAAAGATGTTGATCATGTTCTGTTGGAGGAAGAACCCTCTGTTCCAGACACTGGATCTACTGCCGCCATCAACGCGGCTACCAAACTCCAGGCCAAATGGAGAAGGGAAAATAGCATCTGCAGGCTTATCATCCTGAATGCTATGGAGGACTCCCTGGCAGAATCCTACTCGAAGAAGGAACTTGCCAGAGACATATGGGAGTCTGTGGAAAATCTGTATGAAGAAGACAAGAACAGGAGCAAAATGTTTGTGGTTGAAAAATATCACAAATTGCTCTTTGAGGACGAAAAGTCCATGCTGCCACAGGTGAAGGAATTTCTGAAGCTGCGTCAGAAACTGGAAGACGAAGAGATGCCCCTTTCCGACAAGTTTGTCGTCGGAGGGATCGTCTCAAAACTTCCTGCTGGATGGAGTACCTTCTATGCAAGGATGCACAGAAAGAAGCTAGACATTAGCTTGGGAGATCTACTTCAAGAGATCCATGTTGAGGACGAGATGCGTTCTCAACAGAAGGTGGACACTCTGTCCAAACAGTTGGCTAAAGTCAATCTTGTGCAGACAAGAGATTCCAAGGGGAAGCAGGCGGCTTCTCATCCCAAGAAGAAGGACTTCGCTAATCTAAAAGTGAAGGGTCCTTCTTTCAAGCAACAGAAGACTAAGTCCCACGTGACTTGTTATAATTGTGGCAAGAAAGGCCACTACAAGAGTGAATGCAGATCTAAGCCTAAACAATCAGAGAAAGGTGAGCCTAATAAGGTTTCATTGGTTTCTAACGTTGTTGCTATGATCGGACAGGTCACAACTGTGGGGGTTGACTCTGACTGGTGGATAGACACTGGTGCGACTTGCCATGTCTGTTCAGGCAAGGAATGGTTCGTCACGTACCAGCCGATATCTGAGAAGGTTGTCATGGCAAACTAGGCCCAAGCTGAAGTTCTGGGGATCGGGACCATGGAACTGAAACTCACTTCTGGGAACACTCTGACGCTTCAAGGTGTGAAACATGTTCCGGCGATTGCCAAGAACCTGATCTCTGGGAGCCTGCTCTGCAACGCAGGCTTGAGGATGGACATCAATGCTGGTCAAATGGTGATGTCCAAGAAAGGAACATACTTCGGGAAGGCTTATCAAACCGAAGGCATGTTTAAAATTCAGCTTGTTAACCAGTTTGAAGACATTAATGCAGTTGCATTTTCTGATTATTCTCTTGAGTTGTGGCATAATAGACTAGGACATGTTCATTGTAAGAGAATTAACAAAATGTCTAGTCTAGGACTTATCTCCAAATGTGGGGGTAAGGTGGAGAAGTGTGAGGTGTGTGCTCAGACGAAGATCACAAGGAAACCCTTTCATCGGGTCAATAGAAGCACAGATCTTCTGGAGTTGGTGCACTCCGATATCTGTGACTTCAAACATTTCTCCACGAAGGCCGGGATGAAGTATTTCATAACCTTCATCGACGACTTCTCAAAATACGCGTTCGTCTACTTGCTCAAGTCCAAAGACGAAGCTTTCGAGAAGTTCAGAGAGTTCAGGGCCGAGGCTGAACGGCAGACTGGACAACAACTCAAGAGGCTGAGAAGTGATCGAGGTGGGGAGTACAGGTCTCATGAATTCGCATCGTTCTGTAAAGAACATGGAATCATATGCGAGACTACTGCTCCATATTCTCCTCAATCCAACGGAGTAGCAGAGAGGAAGAACCGGACATTAACAGAAATGATGAATTCCATGCTGCTCACTGCAGGTCTTCCAAAATGCTACTGGGGAGAAGCTGCATTAACGGCCACTTTCATTCTGAATAGAGTGCCATATGCAACTTCGGACGTAACTCCTCATGAACTCTGGTTCAAAGTCAGACCCAACTTGAATGTCATTCGAGTGTGAGGGTGTCTGGCGTATGTGAAGCTTCCAGATCTGAAGATTCAGAAGCTGGGGACAAGGACTACGAAGGCTATCTTCTTGGGGTATGCCGAGAAGAGTGATGCTCGGAGATTTCTTGATATTGAATCAAATCATATTATCGAATCTCGCGATGCTGAATACTTTGAAGACAAGTTCGCAAAAGACAAAAACATTATTCTTTCGGACATTCCGGAAAATGATGTAGGTACTAATGAGACTGAAATCTCATACGAGCCAGTAGTCCAAGAAGAAGCTGTTGTTGATGAAACAACTCTTGCACCAGAACTCGCCGAGCCGTCAGCTAAGCGAGCGAGGAGACCGAAAGATTTCGGAGATGACTTTGTCACCTATCATGTGGAAGCAGATCCGCTTACCTATGATGAGGCGATGAAGACCAGAGATGCTATCTTCTGGAAGGAGGCAGTGAATGACGAGTTTGACTCTATCACCTCCAATAACACATGGGTGTTGGTAGATCTACCTGAAGGAGAAAAGCCTATTGGATGTAAATGGATCTTCAAGAAGAAGATGAAGGCAGATGGAACTATTGACAAGTTCAAGGCCAGGCTGGTCGCCAAGGGATTTTCTCAGAAACAGGGGATAGACTACTTCGACACGTACGCTCCAGTAGCTCGGATGACCACCATCAGGATGTTAATCGCTCTAGCAGCTATACATAAGTTGGTGATACATCAGATGGATGTAAAGACAGCGTTCCTGAATGGGGAGCTGACCGAAGAGATTTACATGCAACAGCCAGATGGAATTGTCGTCAAAGGTCTTGAAGACAAAGTCTGCAAGTTGGTGAAATCATTATATGGTTTGAAGCAAGCTCCCAAGATGTGGCATGAGAAGTTTGACAAAGTTATTAGGTCAAACGGCTACAGAGTCAGCGAGACGGACAAATGTGTTTACACAAAGTTCGCTGATGGAAGAGGAGTCATCGTTTGTCTGTACGTGGACGACATGCTAATCCTAGGTACGGATATAGGCTGTGTCACAGAGACAAAGAAGTTCCTCTCAACCAAGTTCAGTATGAAGGACTTGGGGGATGCAGATGTCATCTTGGGCATAAAGATCATCCGGACAGACACTGGAGTAGCGCTGTCACAATCTCACTATATTGAGAAGATGCTCACACGCTATGGGTATAAGGATCTTCCAGGGATCGATACGCCATACAGGTGTGATCAGAAGCTGAAGCCAAACTCGAGGAAAAGCGTCAGGCAGCTGGAGTATTCTAGCGTTATCGGAAGTTTGATGTACGCAACTACTGCCACAAGGCCTGACATAGCTTTCGCCGTGGGAATGCTGACTCGGTTCACAAGCAACCCAGGGGTTGAGCACTGTAAAGCTGTGAAGCGAGTAATGAGATATCTCAAGAAGACTCAGACATATGTACTGCACTACAACGGGTATCCGACAGTAGTGGAAGGCTTCAGTGATGCTAGCTGGTGTTCAGAGGTGGAAAGCGAGAGATCCACAGGTGGATATGTCTTTTCCTTGGGTGGAGCTGCTATATCGTGGAAGTCGAAGAAGCAGACTATACTCTCTCGTTCCTCCATGGAATCTGAATTCTATGCACTTGAAACTGCAGCAGATGAAGCAGAATGGCTTCGGGAGCTCATGTATGATCTTCCAGTGGTTGGGGCTCAGATACCGGCGATACCGATATACTGTGACAACTAGGCGACTGCGGCGGTGGCATCAAATGACCTCTTCAACGGGAAGAAGAGGACTGTGCGGTTGAAGCACAGGGCAGTACACGATCTTATCAAAAGAGGTGTAATTGCAGTGGTTGATGTTCGGAGTCAGGAGAACCTGGCAGATCCGTTCACAAAGGGCCTCAAGCGCCAGTTGGTCGATGACACAGCTTGTAAAATGGGCTTGACGGCATTCTGATAGTGTGTCTTTGTAATCCTACCATAAAGTTTTATGCTATTAGTTCAAAGAGAAATCTACTAGGCATCTAACTTTTGGTTCAAAGGAGGATCACTGACTGGGAAACTATCAGGTAACAGTGGGTACTTGTTCTCTGGAACATGGAAGGGATACGGACCCATAACCACTGTTGTCTACTATGTATTTTTCTACGGAAAAATAGATCCTGTGGAAGGTTGGCTTAATCGCCTTAATGAGTTCTCAGGCAGAGTGAATGTCTGGTGTGCTTTACAGGAAGCACGGTAGAGCAGCACTACAAGGAGTGAATCTCCATGCTACAGTGGGGTGACTCCACCATGAGGTTCCCAGGTAGGGGTAATGCCTCGGCTTTGCAAGCCAAGTCACAGCGGCGTAGCACCGCAAATAGGCAGGTAGCCTAATGCTGTATGACGTAATTAAAGAGTTGTAGACAGCACTACAAAGGGGAGGATGGCCCCATGTTACAGTGGCACGACACCACGATGAGGTACCCAGGTAGGGGTAAAGCCTCGGCATTGCAAGCCATGTCGTTGCGGCGTAACACCGCAAGGAAGCCTTAGGCTTCATGCTGGGTAGTTTGGCACTACAAAGAGGCTTGTGACCTCATGCTACAGTAGTATGACACTACGATGAGGTTCCCAGGTAGGGGTAATGCCTCGGCTTCAGGCCATGTCATAGCGGCGTAGCACCGCAAGGAAGCGCAAGGCTTCATGCCATATCTCTTTAATAAAGAACTCACCTATAGTGTATGAAAAGAGATATCAGGCCGTCTCTTGAGGGTAAACTTGTAGACGCCCAAAATTATACACTGAAACCAGGCTGGCACAGGGCCTTTAATGTGCAGCCAGAAGCACACGTAACTACACTTTGTGAGTGGGAAGAATTACAATTGTGGTGCAGAATTCAAGGCGTAGTCCATTCTTGTATCACATTGTTATTTAACCCATACGGAAAGATTCAAGTCGTCAGCGACATCTATCCTAATGCAAAATGGACAGTTACTGTGGGGAACGCTCAACCCTGGACACATATATATATGTTGTGATATGTGGGGGATTGTTGGTGCTTTATTTACATGGAGAGAGCTTGCTCTCAACATGCCTTGTAAAATTTTAGTCCCACATTGGAAAAGCACCATGAGTTATCTCAACATATATACTTGGGTGTGTTGTTGAGAGATGCACATGGGGTGGTGACCCTAAGGAGGGAACCATGTGGGTGATTTTACTAGGAGGTAAGAATAAGGCTCCAAGGATTAAGCATTAATGCTTTTGTCATTCTCTTGGATTAATTCCACTTGGAGCTAAGCCCCAAAAGGGCTTAGCGACTCGGACTCGGACTCGGACTCGGGCTCATGGGCTCATGAGGCGTAATGTGGCGTTTTGTTGGCGCACTTTGCACTTAGCACGTCAGCAGTCATGCGGTCTTTATGCGGCCATGCGGTCTTATGCGGCATGCGGCTCATATGCGGCCTCATGCGGCTCATGCGGCCATGCGGTTCATGCGGCCATGCGGCTCATGCGGTCCATGCGGTCCATGCGGCTCATGCGGCTCATGCGGCTCATGCGGTCCATGCGGCTCATGCGGCTCATGCGGTCCATGCGGCTCATGCGGCCCACGCGGCACATGCGGCCCAAGCGGTCCATGCGGCCAGGCTGCTGCTGCTGCTGCCGCATGGAGGGCTACGCTGACTGTGCAGATTTCAAATCGGTTATGGAAAGGGTGAATCAATGCGATTAATTCAGATCCTATCTTTGTGGGATTTGAATTAATTTCGTTACTATATTTGTGGGATTTGAATTAATTCAGTTCCTATCTTTGTGGGATTAGAATTAATTCGTTGCTATCTTTTTGTGATTTGATTCAATCTTTCCATAACTGAAGAGGCGGCTAGGGTTTCCACCCTCTCTATAAATACTCTCTTCTGGCCTCCTTTGTGACTACTACGAAAAATACAAGTCAGAAAAGAGAGAAAGAGAGGGAGTTGCTGCCGCCATTGCAAGTCCATCCGAGGAGTCAGAACAGAGGTGACATCGAGCGTTCCACAAGTTCTTCAAACTTGCTGGTTCCTGGAAGCAGATCGTGTGGGGCGAATCTTGCTTTGAGCAACGGTGTTTTGACACCCCAGCATTGTTCTTCTTCTCATCTCTCTAGACTATTGTAACTTGTTCTGTCCCAATTGCAACACATTTGCAAGGAAGAACAAGAGATCTTCTCTTTGCTATTTTTCTCCTTCATATTGTAATTTGGCTTTTTAGTTTTATTCGTAGATCTTGAGTTTGATCATCACAAAGTTTTGTGTGACATCTCAGATCTCGATTGCATTAGTTTTCATCTTCGATCAAGCCCCCGGGACTAACAATACTATGATAATAAAGTGGCAATCAATATTGCACACAATCCAGTTCAGCATGATAGGACGAAACATGTGGAAACTGATCGACATTTTATTAAAGAGAAGATTGAAGCTGGAGTTATTTTTCTACCATTTCTACCAACTACTTAGCAAATTGCAGAAAATTTAACTGAAGGACCACAATGATCTATCTTTGAACATTTAACTAGAAAGTTGGGCATGATAGATATCCATGCACCAACTAGAGGGGAAGTATCGAAAGTTAGGAGAGTTAGGAAGGCTTTTTGAATTCATTTGAATAAGTCTGAAACTGTCATATTTAGATTAAATTTTATTTGTTATTACCTTTTTATTCTGTTAGTCATTTGTCAGTGAGATCCTATTCACTAGTATTCTATTTTATTTGTATTCATTAGGAGTCCTAAAGTCTAGGATTTTGATTACTATATGCATCATCTTCAGTACCAACATGAGAGAAAGATAAAAAATTACTTTCTTCTTAAGAACTTTCAGTATCCTTATTGTAAAGTATTCTAAAATAAAATATTTTGCTAAAGCTATGTCAAAAAATTATCCATTGCAACTTTAAACTGAATTTTTATCAAAATAACTTTATTAAAAATTAAGTGAAAGTCCCATTCTAGACTATCATTCAAGTCAAAACAATTACAAAACATATCATAAACAACATAAAAATAATATTGTCAATCTTGTCTTAGAGAGATTCGGAGTTTCGGAAATCATTTCTGATAGAGATCGTTTCGAGGAGTTCTATAACGGTTATGCCTCACCATCTTGTCTTCGGTAATCTTTGTTCTACTCATTATGATCTATTTCCATCTGATTGAAGTGTTGCGATAATCTTTGTAGACAGAAAAAGAAATTTGTATGGAGTCGGTGTATTTTCTTATTCCATTTTGGGCACTTTTTTGGGTTGAACATCGATCGTCCCGTGATTTTTATGTCAGAATTTTTTACGTAAATATCGTTGTGTTTACATTGTGCTTTCCTTTGTGATTTTGGCATATTTGGTTTGTGCGACTTTTTTAGGTCCTTGCCATGTCCTATCGGTTTGTGGGAACAATTTTCGCATCTTGTTCCCATCAGAGTGATATCAAAGCTGTGAAGAGTTGTGTCAGACTACAGGTTGCTAGGTCTCAAGGTTGACAATCAAACCGAGTAGAAGAGAATGATGCAAAGTCAGTGCGCATGATAAACCTAAATGGTTCCAACTATCACTATTGGCAGAGCAAGATGAAAGATTTAATGTTCGTCAAGAAGTTGCATTTTTTGATACATTCTTTCGAGAAGTCCAATGAAAAATCCAATGATAACTGAAATTTGGGTACATCCGGCAATTGGAAGACGAGATGTGTATAATCACATCGCCAATATTGAGCATGCAAAAACATTGTGGGAAAAGCTGAAATCCTTATATGCAAAGAAGACCAGGATAAACAAATTATTCCTAATTTGACAGATGATGGGTCCTAGGTACAAATATGGTTCGTGCAATACAGATCACTTAAGTGAGTTCCAGGACATGGTTGACCAGTTATCCTTTATGGGATTAAAGTTCATTGACGAAGTATAAGGGCATTGGTTGCTGTATATATTGCCAGACTCATGGGAAATCAAATGAGTATCCATGATTGCTTCTTCTCTAAAAGGCATGGTTAGTTTAGTTCGTCAAGAGCAAGGTTTTAAATGAAGAGATGCGAAAAAAATTTCAACGTCATCCACATCCCAATCAGAGACACGCTTGTTTCAGAGAGTCAAGACAGGAGTAAAAGAAAGGGTCCGGACGGTGGCAGGGACAAGAATAGAGGGAAGTCCAAGACTCGGTACGAGGACTCCGAATATTACCATTGTGGCAAAAAAGGCTACATTAAGATAAATTGTTTCGCTTGAAAGAAAGAGAAGAAGGATGACAAAGAAAAGCAAGATAAGAACACAACAGTGGTCGTTTCAGTACATGTAGGTGACGTTATTATTGTAAGTGATGAAGTTATCATGAATCTTGGTCGCGATGGCTGGTGGACTTAGGGGTTTCGGCACATGTATCTTACAACAGGTACTGTTTGCCACATATACAATGGGAGACTGTGGAGTGTTAAAGATGGGCAATAGAAATGTGCTAAAGTTTTTTGCTATAGGAAATGTGCATTTAGGAAAATACGAGAGCAATTATTATGCTCACAGGTATTCATCATGTCCTCGATATCGTTTCAACTTTGTGTGGTTGGAAGGTTGGATGATGTAAAATTCTTCAATTTCTTTGAAAACTATCAGTGGAAGCTTTCCAGAGGTTCGTTGGTAATTGTCAAAGGAAGCAAGAAGTACGATCTCTACTATATGAAAGGGAACACACAAAGGGTATATGAGGTAAATGCATACAGTGATGAGTCTAACGAATTGTGGCATAGACAACTTAGCCATATCAGTGAGAAAGAAATGAGCTACTTGTTGAACATGAAGATAATTCTAGGGTTAAAGTCTATAAAATTGAAGAGATGCACACAATACATGGCTGGAAAGTATAATATAGTCTCTTAAAGTCACCCATCATCGAGGAAGTGGACGTTGCTCGAGTTGATTCACTCGAAGTCTGTGGTCCAATGAAAGTAAAATAAATTGGTGTTGCTTCTTATTTTTTAACTTCTATTGATGATGGTTCCAGAAAAGTTTGGGTCTATGTTATAAAGAATTTAGATCATATGCTGCCTACTTTCAAGCAGTTTCAGGCCTCCATTAAAAGGGAGACGAGCAAGAAGTTAAAGTATGTTCAGTCCGACAATGATGATGAATATATTTGTCCCTTTGATGCATATTGTAAAGAGCAAGGGATTCGACACCAGAAGTCTCCGCCAAAGACACCTCATCTGATAATGGTGTGGTGGAGCGCATAAACAAGACACTGATGGAGAATGTACGATATTCGCTTTCAGAAGCAATCTTACTAGACAGTTATTAGGGTGAGACTCTTAACACTGTTGGTTATGTTATTAATTTGTCATATAGTGCTCCTTTGCAGGGTGATGTGCCTGACAAAGTATGGTACAACAATAAGTCATTATATAGTCACCTTCGAGTATTTGAGTGCAAGTCCTTCGTACATGTATCGCAGGACGAGAGATCCAAACTTGAGCCAAAGACGAGGTAATGTATCTTTGTCGGCTATAGTCGGAATGAGTTTGGATATAGACTCTATAATCTCGTGAAAAGAAAGCTCTATAAAAATAGGGACGTAGTATTCGTCGAGAAAAAGACCATAACCAACTCTCAGTATTACGAGATGTCTTTTGAGACTGAGGATTTTTCTGAGTTAGAGTCATCGTACTTTGAGTTGTTTCCATAGGACACTTCAGAGAATCCAGTTATGGAGGAGCCAGTATATGGACTTGCTCTCAATCTTGGTCATCATTCTGCTGATGGTGATAAGGGTGACCCTCATGAGGATGAACATGCCAATGAGGTAGTTCCTGAAGGAAATGAGACTATTAGTACACAGCCTGCACCGTAGGTTCCATTGAGGAGGAACATGAGAAATCATCGATCATCCACGAGGTACTCACCAGATGAGTATGTATTATTGCCTAACGAGGGAAAATTAGAAGCTTCACAGAGGCGATGAAAGACGAATACATGCGAGAGTGAGTTCCTTACAAGTAAGCTCCTATTATGAGCTGGAGCGATTGCCAAAGGACGAGAAGGTTTTGAAGAATGGATGGGTATTCAGAGTCAAACAAATAGAATGCTACTCGCCTTCGATACAAAGATAGACTGGTAGTCGAAGGCTACAGTCAGCGGAAGAACATGGATTTTGATAAAATCTTCATGCAAGTCGTCAAATTGTTATCTATCCGGGTGGTGCTAGGATTAGCAGCTAGTTTCAATTTGATATTGAACAGATGGATATCAAGACGACATTTAGCTACGGTAATTTAGAGAAGAAATTATACATGAAACAACCAGAGGCATTCTATGAAAAGGGCAAGTCATATTTCGTCCGCCAGTTGAAGAAGAGTGTATATGGTCTAAAGTAGGCTCTACGACAATGGTACAAAAAGTTTGAGTCGGTTATGGAAGAGCATGGTTATGTACATAACTACGTACGATGTCGGACCATTATGCATCTCTGAAACTGTTTACCTAGGATAATTTTATTATTTTATTTCTCTATTTTGATAATATACTATTGATGGTCAAAATGCCACCATAATAGTGGAGTTAAAACGCCAATTAGATGTGACCTTCTCTATGAAGGATTTGGGAACATAAAAAATTATTCTTGGGATGGAGGTCAAACGAAAGAGAGCCCAAGTTGCTTTGGTTGTCCCAAAAAAGTACATTAATCGAGTACTTCAGTGTTTCGAGATAGACAGGTCGAATAAAGTGAGTACTCCTCTTGCAACTCATTTTAAGTTCACTGTGGAGCAGTGTCCATCAGCCGAGGAAAAAAATGAAGATATAAAAAATTATAGTACATAGGAAGTCAAATGTATGCCATACCGTGTACATGGCCAGATATTGCTCACGGAGTAGGTATTATTATTAGGTATCTTTTAAATCCGGGAAGAATACATTGGAGGATGGTCATTTTAAGGGTAGAATACATTAGAGGATGTCAAATGTATGCCATAGTGTGTACAAGACCAGATATTGCTCATTTTAAGGGTATTGCTGTTTGGAAGTTTTTATTCTGGAGTGACGAGCTGAAGCTGGTTTGGTATACCAATGATGATAGGACTAGGGATGTAGATAACAGATGATCGACTTTGGGTTATATCATATTGCTCATGCAGTAGGTATGGTTAGCAAGTATCTCTCAAATCAAGGGAGAATACATTTGAGGATGGTCAAGTGAATCATTCGTTCTCTTCAGGATACTGCTGATTGGAAGCTTTTATTCTGGAGTGATGAGCTGAAACTGATGTGTATACTGACGCTGATATGGCTAGAGATGTGGATACCTGAAGGTCGACTTCGGCCTATGTCATGATATTTGCTGGTGGAGCTGTTTCGTGGCAGTCATGATTGCAAAAATGTGTTACCTTGTCGACGACAGAGACATAGTTCTTGCAAGACGAAGGCTTGCAAGGAGTTATTATGGATGAAAAAAATTCCTGCAGGAAATGGAACTTAAGCAAGAGAAGTATAGTTTTTGTCGATGGCCAAAGTGCTATTTATCTTGAAAAGAACCCCACATTTCATAGTCAGTCCAAGCATATTATAACTCGGTATCATTGGATACGAGATGTACTGGAGGCAAAGGACGCGATGCTTGAGAATGTTCGTATGGAGGAAAATAGAGCAGATATGGTCACAAAAATTCTGTCAACAGAGAAATTTAAGCAATGTAGGAGGATCGTTGGTATGACGAGCTCGTCCACCTAATTGGAAGGGAGAGATTTGTTGGTGTTAGGTAGGATTCCTAACCTTATGTAGAAAATATCCTAACGTGCGATGAGCGTCATCCGTGTTCCGAAGAAGCTGGAGAAGTCAAAGACGATGAAGGTAGCTTAATTTGACTTTGTATCAGAGTACATTGGAAAAGTAATATAAGAGTTAGAGATGTATTATCGGTATACCGCTACCGGTAATACCAAAGGTATACCGGTCTAACGTAGTTTTGTTCAAAATCTATTCTGACTCAAAGAGGACCTTTTTTTGATATACCGCTACCAAATGTATAACGATATCGGGCTAAAGGCCAATTTTGGGTGTTTTATTTACACCATTGGATCGTGATCAACGGTTCATACGTTCTCGAGATTTGGGTGCTTTAAATAGCTACTTTTAACTCTAATCTATCATCACAAGATCAAAAGGATAGAGTTCAGAAGTTTACAACTTTCTAAGAGAGGAAGAGAGAGATTCGAAGTTTCGGGGGTCATTTTAAAGAGAGAGTTTCGAGGAGTTCTACAATGGTTCTTCATCGTCATTTTGTCTCGGTAGTCTTTGTTATACTCATTGTAATCTATTTCATCTGATTGAAGTGTTGCGGTAATCCGTGTGGATCGGAAGAAAAGTTTGTAAGGAGTTGGTGTATTTTCTTATTCCATGGAGGCTTTTTTGGGTTGAACTCCGATCGTCCCGTAGTTTTTTTTCCGTCATGAATTTTTACGTAAATATCGTTGTATTTTTTCATTGTGCTTTTCATTGTGATTTTGACATATTTGGTTGTGCGACTTTTCTTCGGTCCTCGTTCGGTCCTATCGGTTTGGGAGAACGGTTTCCGCATTTTGTTCCCATCATCCTATAAGTTTTGTCCGAAGAGTCTAATTAATCGTCAAGTTCTAATTACATCTAATTAGATACAAAAAACAAACGGTATTTTTTGGGTCTCCTATAATTAGATCCAATTAGTCATTCACCTCCGAGTTAGATAAAAAACAAACACCCCCATAGTTAAGAAATAAAAAATAAAACATGTTAGATTTACCTGTTTATTCATAAGATAAAGAACATAAATTAATGGTGGAACTGTACCTGAATCCATCGTTAGGCTAGATTGATCTTAAAGCGAATGTCTCTTTTTGTGCTTTGATCTTCCAACTTGATATGAACCTTAATGAAAAAGATAAATTCTTTGTCTCTCTCTCTCGCTCTCTCTCTCTCTCTCTCTCTCTCTCTCTCTCTCTATTGATGAGAATGTAGAAGAGAATAAGAGAAAATCATCTCTTTTATGGCAGTACAAATTATATATATATATATATATATATATATATATATATAAAGGGGCAAAACGCGATGGTTCTTCCTCCAGAGGCGATCGCTCCCGCTAGGGTTTTGGCAGCGCTGACATCTCCTCCCCCCCGACCCCCCGATCCGCTCGCGGGGAGGGGGCCTCGTCGGCTGGGAGGCTCGGGGGAGGGAGGACGGCCGCTGGACGGTCCGGGCGGTGGACAGCAAGGGACCCCCCACGCGGGAGGGGGGGTCGGGAGGAGCCAGCGGGACCCCCCCAAGCCGGGGGGGGTCGGGCGGAGGCGGGGACAGCGGGGCAGGGCCCAGCGGTTCCGGGAAGGGCGGCGGCGGCGGGACCCCCCCACGCGGGGGGGGGGGGGGGGTCGGGTAGCGGAGGCGGAACCCCTCCAGGCAGGGAGGGGTCGGGCGGAGGCGGTGGGGAGGGGTCGGGGGGTGGGCGGACCCAAGGGCGGAGGGGGTCGGGCGGCACTTCCGGAGGAGAGGCTTCCGTTTTCGAGTTCGGGTCCAGAGGGGACAACACTGGGGATGTAGGCTGGCAGACTGTGACGAGACGACGGACTGGAGGACGGCGAGGGGCACAGTCCCAAGTTTCGGGAAGGGCGGGGCCAGGAAATCATGGAAATCGATCCTCGATCGGCCCAATGGACCTCCGGCGCCGTGGGGGAGGTATGGTGCGATCTGTTTCGGGTTGGAGGCCAAAGGCGACGGCAGCCGAGAAGGCGAAGGGTATTGCTACTGATACCGGCAAGAGAGGCCCGGGTCCTGTGATCCCCCCGAGCAGGACGCACGCTGAGGAGCAGAGGCCTCGGTCCTGGAAGGAGGTCTGCACGCCAGTGACTACGAAAAGTCCGATGTCGATGGAGTTTGTCCCACCGATGTCGGTTGGAGGAGGACTTCGGACGTATTTTTCCGCTGAAGAAATAGCGGTGGTTTCCGAATTCTGGAAGAACACCCTGGTGTTGTATGTGTTAGGGAACAAGCCGTTCTATGGCCAAATTCGGGGTTATGCGGAGCGTGTCTGGAGACCCAAAGGTAGCATGGAATTCTTCTCTCGGGAGAACGGGTTCTACTATGTTAAATTTGGACTAGCGGAGGATGTGTCCAATATCCTTCAGGGTGGGCCTTGGTCATTTGATGGGAGACTCATTATACTGAAGGAGTGGACGCCGGAGCTGAGGTGTGAGAAGGAGGTGCTGAACGCTATCCCATATGGGTCAGATTCCCTGGTAGGTGCCGATCGCCTCATGCGACTTGCCAGTCTTGTGGGAAAGCCGATCAAAGCAGACGAGGCCACTACTTTCCGTACCAGACTGATGTATGCCAGGGTCTTCGTGGAGATCAAGGCGGGCTCAGAGCTACCGAGTATGCTTGAGTATCAGGTATCGTCTGGGGAGGTCCTGACACAGGCGGTGGAGTATGACTGGGTCCCCCCCATGTGTTCTTACTGTGAGTGCTTTGGGCACACTACCAGTGCGTGCAAATACAAGGGAAAGGAGACTGCAAGGCCACAGGCGACTCGGACGGAGGCACCTGGGAAGGAGACGATCCCCAGTCAACTGCAGGAGAAGACGGAGCCAGTCAGACATATGGAGGAGGACACAGGGATGGAGGTCGATAGGGGGCTGGAGTCAGGATCACCGCAGAGACAGGAGAGCACGCAGGGTGCACTGGTCCCGTTCAGGCCACAGAGGACCATCGTGACCAGGGATATGAGCGCGGCTGGTAGTGGTCAGATGGTGATGGAAGCTTCCCCGGAGATCAGGGTGTACAGCATCAGGAAAAGGCACGCTCCGGCCACACGGGAGGATATCCCTCAGGCGAGGGATATGAATGACCAGACTGAAGACAATCCTGACTGGGCACTTACTCTCAGCAGGATCCAGGCCCACCTTGCTCCCTCTTCTATGGTAGATGCAGTCATTGATCAGGCAGATGAGACACTTCCCTCGAGTGTCGATCCAGATGAGTTCCAGGGGGACCCCCCATCTCTTAATTAGATGTCGGTCCTAGCATGGAACATTAGGGGGGGTGTTCCATTGGACGATGGAGGGAGATTGGAGGAGTTCTGAGGAGAGAGGCGTGTGACATTGCTATCCTACTGGAGACGAAGATTAGAGGGGCTACTATGCTCTCGCGTAGGACTCCGGCAAACTGGGATCACATTCACAACTTAGATCTTTGTGGTATGGCAAGGATCTGGGTTAGGTGGAACAAAGGAAGCTGGGAGGGGGTGCAGATCCATAAATCTGAACAACTCATCGGCGTTACTTTCGCGAACAAAGGTGGGTTCCGATTCATCCTGGGTGCTGTATATGGGCACAATGACCGGAGACTCCGGGAGGCTTTGTGGGAGGACATTGTGCATCTGGGTCTCATGGCGGACAACATGCATCTTCCTCTGCTCATCATGGGGGACTTCAATGCTATGCTTCTTCGCCAAGAGAAGGTGGGAGGTCGTCCTGTTCCGGACTCGATCTTATATGACTTCCAGAGGAGTCTGCTTATGTCAGGGATGCGGGGGCTGGAGCGAGTTGGACATATCTGGACCTGGCACAACAAGGCTACTCATAACCAGATTGCTTGTCAGTTGGATCAAGCCTTGGGCAATAGTGAGTGGTTCAGGTGCTTCCCGAACTCGGTGGCGGAAGGTCTGGCGGCGGGTACTAGCGACCATTCTCCTATCCGGATCGGCCTCGGTGAGAGACCCACTCTGAGGGCGAGGCCATTTCGGTATAACAACAGCTGGTATCTGTCGGCCGGATATGAGGAGGTGGTTACGGGAGAGATACAGCACTTCCGGGAAGACACGGCTCAGTTCCGCATGGTTCACAAACTCAAGCAGATCAAGCGGGCTATCAGGGGGTGGGTGAAGACGAGACCGCGAACTTCTCTGGCGGATAAGGAAGCCGAGCTTCGGGACACCCAGGTGGCCCTCCAAGCTGACATTCTGAACGGGGAGCTGGCGGCTAAGGAGAAGATCCTGATTGAGGAGGTCAGCACCATGCGACTGCAGAAGGAGATTAGTGCGGCACAGATGGCTAAATATACCTGGCTTAAAGATAGAGATCGCTGCAACCAAATTCTTCTACGATGTGATCCGCACCCGTCAGCACCGGAACAGCATCCCCAGACTTCTGAATGCTGAGGGACGTCTTGTAGGGGACCCGGAGGAGATTCAGGAGGAGGCCGTCAGATTTTACACTGCCCTATATCAACAGACGGACTACTCTAGCACATTCCCTGCCCTTGTCACGAAGAGACTGGTATCCCGCCATGGGAACAGTTTGCTTCTGGCAACTGTGAGGATGGAGGAGGTGGAAGATATTGCGATGAAGGCTAATCCCAACAAATCTCCCGGGCTTGATGGCTTCTCTTC
>JANAVB010032020.1:0-201938 GCA_029216955.1 Iris pallida
ATTATTGCCAAAATTTTATTCGGATTTTGAAGCAATCTCTCCTTGAGAAATTATTGGTGGTCCGGACTCACCACGTGGCAATGATGAATGGTGAGTCGGCCACTAATTTTTCAACACTTAGCATAATCCCTTATATCAGGGGCGGAGCCTGGATTTAATTCGTGAGGGGGCCGTGTTACTACATATAAAAATTCTTAAAGTTGTCATATTAATTGACTTTAATAGCAAAAAAAATTACAAAATTCAAACAATGAGCGGAAAAAAGTAAAGTCAATATTTCCAAAATTTTAGAAAAGAAGGAAAAAAATTGAACTTAAAATATTTAAATTTTTAGCAAAGACAAGTTTTGAAACCTTGCCTCTCCTTTGAATGTCTAGAGCACAACCAGTGAGCTAACTTAATCCTTATAATTAGAAGGCCAAAATAGTATATATTAATTGTACAACGTCAAAAAAATTTTATGTGGTAATTAACAATTTTTAAAAAAATTGTGTGTGTGTTGTGTGTGTGTGTGTGTGTGGGGGGGGTGGGGGGGGGGGGGGGGGGGGGGGGGCATGGCCCCCCTTGGACTCCTACTAAATCCGCCTCTGCCTTATATCACTACATTTCTCTTATTTTCTAGGACATTTTTTTTAATATTTTTGAGAGAAATTTTTTTTTCCTAATTATATGCCAAGTAAATTTTTATATATTTTATTGATTTTTTTATACTAAATATTATACCAAGTGTCAAAAAATTAGTGGCCGACTTCATCATTTACCATTGCCACATGGTAAGCCTAGACCACTTAATAATTTCTCATCTTCCTGGAACTGGAAATGCTACAGTTGGGAGTCTCTTTTGCTACCACACTGATTACGATTTGACATATACTGAGCAGCATAGTACCGTTCTTCCAACCCCATAAGTTTCTGAAAAATATAATAATTGTCCAGTATACCGGCAGTATATCGATGTGAGCGACATAGCAGCATTCTTTGTTGTTAATTCGACTCCTTCAGATTTTCTCGATCAACGACGTCTATTGCACTCCGTAGTTGTACCCGAGCTATTTCATGAATAATATATGACCACTTAGCTGAAGAGCAGAACTATCTTGTTACATGAAAAATATAAATTTTAGAGAGGATTTAAAAGTTTTTCAGAGATTTGAGAATGTAGATATGGGAATCCTTTCTTGGAGATGACCACTTTTGTGGTGTGCTATCTTTTAAGATTATTTAGCTATTTTCTAGAATAGTTTTTTATTTTAAGTTGTTGTTTCTGATTAGATCATTATTAGTTGTTCGTATCTCTTCTCGAGCATCAACACTGGAAGAAATTTTAAGTGCTATGATTTGACTTTAGTTAAACTTTGTAGCACTTGAAGGCTGCAATGAACACTTGTTCATACTTCAAAATTGCTAGGAAGCTAAAAGACATTCCAGATTTGGAGCGTGTTCTAACTCCGCTACATCAATTTGTTGGCCCATCAAATTAACCATTATTACCAAAAAGGGAAGGAAAATAAAGAGAAGAAAAAGGGAGAAAAATATTACCAAACATGTAAGGAAAATAAAGACAAAATAGAGGAACGATATTAATTTGGAGTGTACCATTGTGTGCCAATATCAAAGAGACACTTCAAAAGTAATAATTGACACAACTTTTAATAATTTAGAAATATCAAAGAGACAATTCTCTTCATGAAGGTAACCTTGGAACGTTAAAAATAGGTAACATTAAAAACTCTTATCAAATTCTTGGCATTAGAAATATTTGTGTTACCACTAACATTGGGACGAAGATGATGCCAAAAGATGTTAGATTTGTGCCCAATTTTTTTTTTTTCTGAATCTTCTCTCCATCGACAAGCTTGACGTAGAAGGATACACAAACAACTTTGGTGAATGATGTTAGAAGCTTACCAAAGGGGCACTTGTATTGGCGAAAGGAAAAAGTGTTGCACTTTCTACAAGACTCAGTTAAACTTGGAGAACGATAAACTTGGAGTAGTGGAAGATACCTCTATGTATGGATTTGTGGCACAAGCGGCTCGGCCACATGAGCGAAAAAATGTTACAAACTCTTGCAATGCGACAACTACTCCCATCCATGCAAGGTATAACTTTATCCCACTGTGATCATTGCTTGATTTGGAAACAACACCATGTAGCTTTTGTTAAAAAATATAACAAAAAAATCGGCATATTAGACTTAGTCTATTCGGATATATGCGGACCCATAATTGTTAAAACCTTCAATAGTGCCTCCTACTTTGTGACTTTCATAGATGATGTATCTAGAAATGTGTAGGAATATGTCCTAAAAGCCAAAGATCAAATCTTTGAAGTTTTCAAATATTTTCATACCAAAGTTGAAAGAAAAGCAGGGAAGCTCTTGAAGTATATTCATATGGATAATGGTGGTGAGTATACTTCAAGGATGTTTGAAGATTATTGCTCTAAATATAACATTAGACACCAGAAGTTTGCCCCACATACAAACACAATGAGACTGCAGAAAGAATGAACCGTACAATTGTGAAAATGATAAGGAGTATGTTATCCTTAGCTAAATTACCTAAAATATTTTTGGGAGAAGCAATGGGAACTACATGCTACTTGATAAACTTGTCCCCCTCATTTCCTTTGGATGGAGATATTCCTGAAAGGATTTGGAGTGGAAAGTATATTTCCTATTCCCACTTGCGGGTGTTCAGTGCAAGGCATTTGTGCATGTACCTAAGAAAAACAGAACAAAACTTGATGATAAATGCAGAGCTACTATATATGGATCAACCACAAGTACCTTAGTTGAGACGGTCGGAGAGAGATCAACAACCCTTGATGATAAATCCATTCCATACAGAGCCACTATATATGGATCATGCCACAAGCACCTCAGTTGAGACGGTTGGAGAGAGATCAACAACCCTCAACTAGATATCCTACTTCAGAGTATATTATGGTGACAGATTCAGGTGAACCGAAAAGTTTCCATGTAGCACAAGTTCAAGAAGATTGTGTCAAGTAGAAGAAAGCTATGCAAGAGGAGATAGATTCTTTGCATAAGAACCACAATTATGATTTGGTGGAGCTACTTAAGAGCAAAACAACCTTGAAAAACAAATGGGTGTTCAAAATCAAGAATGAAGGAAATGGCAAGTCAAGTACAAAGCTTACCTCGTGGTGAAAGCCTTTAGTCAGAAGCAAGGTATTGATTATGAAAAAATCTTTTCTCCAGTTGTGAAGATGTCTTACATTCGGGTTATTCTTTGTCTTATTGCTTCTCAAGATCTTGAAGTTTAGCAGTTAGATGTGAAGGCAACATTCCTCCATGGTGATTTGGCGAAAAAAAATTATATGGAGCAGTCAGAGGGTTTCAAGGTAAAGGCAAAGAACACTTATTTTGCAAATTAAGGAAGAGTTTTTACGGGCTCAAGTAGACACCGTGACAGTGGCATAAAAGATTTTATTCTTTTATGCTTGACCATGGGTACAAAAAAATATCTGCAGATCATTGTATTTATGTCCAGAAGTTTTTTGGTAATGATTTTATTATTCTCTCTCTGTATGTTGATGATATGCTTGTTGTTGAAAAAGATAAATCCAAGATTGACAAGTTGAAGAAGGAATCGAGTAAGTCCTTTGACATGAAGGACTTACGAGAAACACAACATATATTAGGGATGAAGATTTCTCGACACTGAAATGTGAAAAAGTTGTAGCTATCACAAAAGAGATACAAAGAACGTGTTTTGGATAAATTCAATATGTTGAACTTCAAGCCAGTCAGTATACCGCTAGTAGCTCATTTTAAGCTAAGTACACAACAAAATCCTTCAAGTAAGAAGGAGAAGATGAAGAACATTCCATTTGCCTCGGCCGTTGGAAGCTTGATGTTTGTATAAGACCCGACATAGCGCATGTTGTTGGAGGGGTAAGTCATTTTCTTGTAAATTCGGGTAAAGAACATTGGGAAGCAATAAAGTGGATCATAAGATATCTTAGAGGAACCTCTAAATATTTTTTTGTGTTTTGGAGATGGCAAACATATCTTGGCAGGTTACACTATTTCTGGCATGGTAGGTAACTTGGACAAAAGAAAGATCACTTCGGGATACTTATTTACCTTTTTTGGGGGAGCCGTATCATGGCAATCAAAGCTACAAAAGTATATCGCTCTATCCACCACAGAAGCTGAATATATCGCTTCTACAGAAGCTAGCAAGGAGCTATTGTGGATGAAGAATTTTCTAAAGGAATTATCTCTCAAGTAAGAGAAGTATACTCTATATTGTGACAGTCAAAGCGCCATCGACTTAAGTAAAAATGCTGCCTATCACTCAAGGACAAAGCATATTGATGTATGCCATCATTAGATCCGAGATGCTTTCGAGAATCGTCTTATGCATATTAAGAAGATTGATACAAGCCAAAGTTTGCCTGATATGATGACGAAGTCTCTACCAAAAGAAAAACATGACTGCTGTCGAAGGATGACAAGTAGGACTACTGTTTGAAAACTTTCTCCTCATGAGGATGGGGGAAAGATTTACGGGACCGGGGTCCATCCCCATGATGAATTAATATGGATTTGATCCACGAAGATCGGTCACCCATGGTTGGGTTCGGCCATGTACTTAGCTAGTTTACTGGGTGCAGTTTCTGTGACAAGAATCAGTTTTGGGAGACTGGTTTGGATGTGTTGCAGCCATTATTAAGCTCGGTTTTCAATACGAAAGTTGTGGAGAAAAGCTTTCTCATTAATCCAGGCTTTGATTCATGGCATTTGAAGGTGTATTGAAGAAGTTATGACTATCTGAAGTAGCCTACATGTTCATATTCTGCATGCATTCAGCACGAATGCAACATTGATGATTTGTCTTTCTCCATGCATTGGGAGATGGAAGGACTGGTCTTGGGAGATGGAAGGGCTTCCCTTTGGACTTCTCCATGCATAAAATATGGTGTACCTAGGAGGCACATCCTCCCTATAAATAGTGGAGAGATGATGAAGTTGGAACAAGAACAACAACTCACAACAAAAGCCCTTATAATCCACTTCAAGTGATTTTGTAAGAGAAAGTAACCTAAAGTTAAGTTGTATAAACTTGAGAGAAGATCCCATTGTAATCTTAACAGCGAAGAAGAGCGGGTAAGGACGTAGGTTCAAATTGAGTTGTACCTATGTAAATCTTGTGTGTGAAATCTCTTATTTTCTCTTCTCTTCCATTTTTATTATTCTCATCTCATCACAAAGGTTGTTTTTCCCAACAATACGCTTGTGTTTAGATATTTCTTGGCTCTTTTGGTAGTTGATATCGTGATCTATATTTTTTGTGGGATAACTTGTTTAAGTTAATGTATTCATCGCGCATGTCTCTACCAAGTTCAATTTCCCTACAGGAACAAATAGATCATACTTTGGTGTTTGCAGTCAGGGGCGGATGCTTGTGGGGTCAAGTGATCCCACTGGATTTTCAAAAGAAAATGTCGACAGTACAACAAGTTGCTTGACTGGTGCTATAACCAGCAGTACTATGCTACTAGCAGTCACCGGACATGTAGTAGCAGTGCACACTGCACATTGTAGGAGTGCACTGTGCAGCAGTGTAGGTTAACAAGATCATAGTACTAGATGTAGGCTTGTAGCAGTACTAGGCTGTTCCTATTCTGACAGTGTAGTGTAGCAGTGAGCTCCCCCTCCCCACTTTAACGTTCAGCTGCCTCTAGTCTTTAAGAAACCTATGTTGTTTAACAATACACAAGACATCCTTCTCTAGTTCCCCAACTACAATTCCTACATAGGATCACGATTGATCTTTAGACCACAAAACTTGGTGAAGAAAGGTGAACGTGAACAACAAAGCTACAAAGGTAAGTCATTGTAGTTATTCTTTTTCTTTTAACAGCATAGATTGTGTTCACAAGCTCCGGTAAATTTTGCAGATACTCGCAACCAGTTCATGATATCTAGTTTAGTTGTTGAAATTGTAATTAGAGTTTTACACATGTTTTGGGGAAGAACTTGGATCAAACTTGCAACAACATTTTCATAACTCCCCATTCTACAAGGTTATACAAAAAAAGTAATTTGGCATGAATTGAACTATCTAATATCTTAACAATGTCACAAACAACTAAACTTCCAACTACAAAAAGTTTCTACTCATGGTTCCTGCATGTTAATTTCATTGTGACACTGGGTACACTATTTCAAGTGAGATCAATTTATTTAGTGTATGGTTGTGCAATTGTTAATTGTTGCACTTTTGGAGCTTTACACTCACTAGCCGTCAATAGCTGCTTCTTGTTATGTTCTGAACCAATTATATCATTATTCTTTTAGTAGTTTATACATTTACTTGGTAAAAATAAAATTGACCTTTTTGGTTGAATGTAAATATTTTGTCGGTTTGATTTAGTAATTGCCTTATATATATATTAATTTTCTTTTTTAGCATGTGATTTTATTTTTGGATTTTCTTTATGTTTAAGGTCGACCCCCTATCTTAAAATTTTGCGTCCCCCCCTGTTTGCAGTGCTAATGACCTTGCTTTTGTTAAAGCTCATTTGGAAGACACCAATGGTTTATCTGAAAAATATTCTTAAGGGATGTACTGTAAATATTGCTGCAAAACTTGGCCTTGCTGTCCTGTAAAAGACATCTACTTCCAAATATAGCAAAGTGCAGAACTAATATAGTTTTTTGTCAAGTTTATGAAGGATACGTACAATATGATAGTTGAGGCTGAACAAAATGGGGGCTATTACTCCAGGAATTGTAAACAAATGTTATTATTCCACTACAACAGATATGGGATACGATAGCGTGCTCAGAACGCTGTAAAATGCCTATTATAGCGTATTCTGTCCGCTATATATGCCCCCGCTATAATTGCCCCATGTACAAGAACGCTATAAAGTTATAGCGTTCATGAACGCTATTGATGGATTATAGCGTTCCATGGCGCTATAAACAGGTTATAGCATTTAAAAACGCTATACCATAGTTATAGCATTTAAGAACGCTATAGGAAAGTAATAACATTCATGAACGCTATTGAGTTACTATAACGTCCATAAACGCTATAAACTTGTTATAGCAGTGACAAATGCTATAGAGTTTACATAGCATTTACGAACGCTATAGTTTCTTAATAACGTTTGTTAACGCTACAAGTTATTTATGGCGTTCGTGAACGCTGTTGATATTTAATTGCGTTCCTGTATGTTATTGTTTGTTAATACTTTTCGATGCAAATTGGTTTTTATAGCATTTCCTTCGCGCTATTATATGTGCACCAATAGCATGTCAGAATGCTATTGTAGAATGATTAGTGTAAAGAAATAATTCACATCAGAATAGTATTACAGCACATCAAAATAGCATTGCAGATATACAAAATGCCACAGATATCTATTGCATATATACACAGAATGAGGGTATTCAAAAATTTAAATGCATCTCAACGAATCAATCACAGAATAAATTCCGAATATAAGTAAATTCATTAATTTCACTGTCAAGAACATTCAAAATCCTTCATAATTTCTCCAAAATTAAATATTAACAGCGTAGTCAGCGTTTAATTGTTTCCATACATATATCCAAAATGTTGTATATCCAAAATTTAGCTCGAACCCTTCGAGCCTATCCACAACCAAAGCTCCTCAGAAATCCTCTTCATCCAACCTACACAAATATAGGGAAAAAATATTAGTGTTCCTTGTTAATAAATAAGCAGTTGAATTTATGAGTTAGCTACCAAAAAAACTTGAAATAAAAAACTTCGACCAAACTTTAACATTGTATTGGTCACATATTTTCAAACTTTTTTTCCAGATTAGATTCAGACACAAGATAAAGACACTAGTGAAGTAAATGTGGCAAATAAAGAAATTGACTTTATACCCATATATCATCTTGGAAGTGGGGACATCTGTAGTTGACTAAGAAAAGTGATATCATACATCAAAACTGAATATGGTATCATTTTATTCCAAATCATGCGGCTCAGTGTGACCCACGAGATGTCAGTGTCATGGGCGACCAACCAAGGGGCAACCAAAATTAGTTCCGACCAGGACAAATCGACCTCAACTAGGACAACCCAAACTGATAACGCGTCACAATAAACAGAAATGGATCCTTCGAGACGGCAACAAATACTTGAAAATATCTTAAGCACAGAGTCCTCTACAGGAGTACTTTCTTCCTCCTTAAGGTTCAATTCTAAAGGTTAAACATCACACTCAATATAAACTTCCCTTCAATTTCTGGTCCCCAAGGGTGACTATGATACAAATACCGTGACATGCAATCTAATGGCAACCTCTGCACTTTTAATTTGGCTAGAAATTTATCACACAGATTGATACCCACACCAAACTCATCAGTAATAGAATGTACATCAATGGGGCTTTGTCATACTTAATCAACAAAAATGCAGCATTCCAAAATAAAATGAGAGTACACTCACGAAACAAAACATGTAAATAAACCACAAAACTAAATAAGATGGAAAATGGTGTAGTGTCCCTCTCCTAGTAGAGGCATTGTGTGGGGTTGCGACTTGAATAGCCATTTGGAATCAGATGATTGTAGGAGGTTCATGTCGGTATCGATTGATCGAGACAGTGAATTGGGACCATGTTTCTCAAACTTTTTCACTATTCGTTTTCATTGAATATTTTTTACTGTTGCTTTTGTTGGATGTCTATTCGTCGATATTTTTCGATGGATGGTTTTCATTATTTGCCTAGATCGATTTTCGCATGTATATCGAATTCTGAGAGAAAGAGAGAGAAAGAATATTGAACCTCCGGTATTACAAATGCTGGTGAACGCATAGAAGAGTCTTGATCAATGCGTAGGGGAAAAAAACTCCACAATTCTCCAATAGCGAATGGCTCTGATCCTTTTCTCATTTATCTCCATGCCATAACAAAAAAATCTCCTTTTTTTATGTCCTCCGATGAATGATACATTAACAAGAGAACCTAGATAAAAGAAAGTAACAATATTGTTTTTAGTTCATTATATAAAACTATGGAATGTTATAACAAACAAATAAAATTGTAGAAAGAAAATTAGGACAATTGGGTCACTAGTTGTGTTAACCCCGGATTGGAATGTATAAAATTACGAACAATGGCTCAAGAACCATTGGGTCACTAGTTGTGTTTATTTCAAGTTGCTATTATCATGCATTATATATTTTATAGCTAAATTGTATATACATACATAGTCATGTACTATTTGTGCATAAAATTTTGTTCCCTCGAACTAGAAGTGCATCCTTATTTCAGCACACAACTAAGTCTTGGCATAGACACCAGGAAAGATACACTTGAATATCTTATATAAAAAAGCAGTCAACAAAGCAAATCCAATTTTTTTCCCCTGAAGAACACATTGCTTCATAATAATATGGGGAAAGAAGTTACATCAATTGAAAAGGTGACAGACTCATAACTTCTATTTCAAAACTCCAGTTTGATCTCAGAAACCAAATATATGCAGAAACAATACATTACCTCATACAAAATTACCTGTACTAGGAAAACTAACCAACACATTATTACAATTTAGAAGATGCAACCAGATTTTACAACAAAAAAAAAAACCCGACATAAATTACCTCTAGTCCAGCAGTTGTACCATTAAGTTATACAACAAAAAGAGTGACTACACTTATAAGATTTAGTAGTTAACTATCTGCGTCTGGAGAAATTCATATGGCAAATAACTAATCCCAAATATCATAGAGATAACTATCACAAGTTCACAAATATAAGCAAAATTATTTCAAGAAAGAACTTCTAGTTAATTAAAGGAAAAACTGTCGAAATAGAATGCTTAACTCAATGTTCTTTATTTATTATAGTTACTCTTCTGTTCAAGATGAAAATTTGCAAATACTTAAAACATGAAAATGAAGAGTTCTACTTGTTTTGAGCATACCTAACAAAGAGGCAAAGGCAAAATACAACAACCTTTGCAGGTGGATTGGAATTTCACCAGCAATATCATGATGGATTATAGGGGAAAATGATGGCCAATTTTTCTCCTCTATTATGATTCCAGCTGCAAAAATGACCCAATAATCATCAGATAGTTTGGAGGGTGGTCAAGGTATAAGATACTTGAAATGAGAATGTATTTCTCAGAATATTAAGGAAAGTACGTACCATATTGTTAATTAGACTATTTGCTAAATGGGAAAAAAATTGAACTTACTTCTCAGAATATTAAGGAAAGTACGTACCATATTGCTAATTAGACTATTTGCTAAATGGGAAAAACAATTGAACTTACCTCGTTGTCCAGCTTCTTCCCTCCATTTAAGTTCCTACAGTAAAAGTATTAAGTGATAACATGAAATCAAAATTGGTACTTTACATTATTAGAGATCCATCAACTCATTTTCTTAAGAAGATTGCCCTATTAAGTTATAGAATCAGATGGAAGCATTCATTTGACATACTCAAAAATGCATCAGAAGCGACTTTCTACAAAAACTGAAGTGTATGGGCAGGACCGTAGGAGAGATGACAAATCTCCATTTCCAATGGAAATCACAAATTTCATAACTCAGGTCTTCTATCTACAATGATATTTAATTTATTTTTAACTTCTCAGTGTCGACAAGGTATCATAAACAAAAAGAATAGTATCATGGTTTTTAAATAAGAAACGTCCTAAGACATTAGGAAAGAAATCTTAACTACATGTGATGATAAACTACACATTTGTGAATGCAACTTAGCTCTAACGTTAAAGTTCACATACAAGTTAATGGCTTAAGGAGGTCATATATTACTTCTGTAATAATGATGCAACAATTTTTTTCTCATGGCCTTGAGGTCCTTTAAAAGTCTCTCCCTTATGTTGCATAACTCAAATACGGCACGATCTGAACAATGGCAACGAGTTGCCGATTTTGACATATCCAATGTCGAAGTTTTCGTGCTATGTCTGTTATGTGTCCAACACAGTGCTACCTAACATGGATACTGCAACATCGCTGTAAGTGTCCATTCTTCAAAGTTCATCTGAATACTTAAGAATGCAGTTATTTCACAAAAATAAGACAATGCAAACAAAAACAACCTAAAATCCCTAATCCCCTCAAAATTTTGTTCTTTTCGGAACATAATAAGCAAAGAAAATGATAGCAAAAGAAATGAAAGAGAGAGAGCATAAAAAACCACCATCGGAGAGCCAGCCGTATCCACCTCGAGTGAAGGAGAGCATGGAGGTCATAAGCACGGATGCGACGACGCTGTGCATCGACAGAAGTGGCTCAACTCCACCGGCGATATCCAAGTCCAAATTTAAACCAAGTCGAACAAATAAGTAGACAAACTTGAGAACAAACCCTAACCCTAGCCTAATTTGAGTACGTACCGGAGGATTCGAAGAGCAGCGATGGGGAGCCTGAAAGCTGAGACAGAGGGTTTCAGCTTGGTGGCGGTGGCGAGTTTCACAGTGGTGCTTCGGACGGAGGATGACTGGAGAGCCGATCTGGCGGTGGTGAAAGATGCCATTCTCTAATGCAAAGATGGCAAAACCCTACCCTAATTTTGGATGGAGAAGAAGGAAATTTGGGGCCAGGGCTCGAGATCGAGAGAGAGAGAGAGAGAGGGGGGGGGGAGTGGGGGGGGGGGGAGGGGAGGAGAGGATTTTTCAGGAGAAGGGTTTCTCTAATAAGGAGATTTATTTCTCAGAAGAGGGGTTTTCTAATCTAATAGAAGAGGAGCAACAGTAATATTATATGACACTTTTAAAGTTTGGCAGAAGCGAAAAAACTAAAAAAATTTGGCAGAAGCGCCAAAAAAAATTTGGCAGAAGCGGAAAAACTCAAAAAAAATTGTGGGAAATGAAATTTGTTACACCCTTTTCTAGTGTTGTATTTAGTATAATATTATATGACACTTTTAAAGTGTTGTGTTTAGTATATAATATTAGGGTAAAGTGCATTTAAACCCTCCTTAGATGTCACGAAAATGCAAATAAAGATTCGCTGATCCGAAAAACCCAAAAGATTACGAAAATGCTCAAATCACCCCCTCCGCTAACTTTTCTGTTAACGGGTGTTAAAATAGGGTTGTTTTGACCATTTTACCCCTGGGATATCTAATATTAACTTATTAAAAACGGTTAGTTCTAAAATTATTTTGTTAAAAACGGTTACGCAAAAATACTTGTTAAAAAATGGATAAATATTAAGAAAGGAAAAATGGTCTTTGCTAGTAAAATTATTTATTTAAATTATTTTAATTAATATTAACTTGTTAAAAACGGTTAGTTCCGTCAAAAAAGTGGATAAATATTATTTAAAATTATGTTGTCATAAATTATTTTTTATTTAACAAATATATAAATATTTTTGGGAAAAACAAAACTGATAAATACAAAAAAAAATCAATTCTTAAAAAATTGAAATGATGAAAAACTGGAAAAAAAATACCAAATAAAAAACCAAAAAATACTATTAAAATGTGGAAAAAATAAAAAATAGACAAAATATTCCAAAAACCCAAAAAATGAGGATAAATCTTAAACAATGAAAAAAGACAAAAACAAAAACTGTACAAATTTGAAAATAAAAGCCACTCTTAAAAAACTAGAAAAGATTATTAAAAAGATGAAAAATAAAAATAAAATAAGAACTAAAAAATGGAAACAAAAAACAAAATATTAAAAAGATTATTAAACAAAAATCAATTCTCATGCTTGACGTCATTTTCGAAAATAAATGTTTATAATCTAAATAGTAGGTTTTCATCTTAAATTTTTTCTGGAAAAAAAAAATCTTTTAACAAATGTCTGGTTAGTCCTGAACTATCCAGCCATTTAACTTAGGGCATGTTTTTTAAACCGTATTTGGAGCTAGATAATTGTAACTAATATTACATTATTTAATATTTTATAATAATTATAATTTTAATTAATTTATATATTATAATAATTTTAATTAATAATTTAGTAATCATCATTATAATCATCATTATAGTCTTACTTAATAATTTATTAGAGATTATTAAAAAGATGAAAAAAAATATGAAATAAGAACTAAAAAATGGAAACAAAAAATAAAATATTAAAAAGATTATTAAAATAACCATCCGTTCCTAAAAAGATAGAATTCTCAAGCTTGACGTCATTTTCGAAAATAAATGTTTATAATCTAAATAGTCGATTTTCATCTTAAATTTTTTCTGGAAAAAAAATCTTTTAACAAATGTCCGGTTAGTCCTGAACTATCCAGCCATTTAACTTAGGGCATGTTTTGTAAACCGTATTTGGAGCTAGATAACTGTAACTAATATTATATTATTTAATATTTTATAATAATTATAATCTTAATTAATAATTATAATCGTAGTTAATAATTTATTAATTACAATTTTATTATAATATTAATTAATAATAATTTAATCATAATTATAATTATAGTTAATAATTTATATATTATAATAATTTTAATTAATAATTTAGTAATCATTATTATAATCATCGTTATAGTCTTACTTAATAATTTATTAGTCATGACTATTATTGTAATTATTTATTTATTAATTCTAACTGAAATTGCAAATCTTGGTACAAATTTATTTTCATCACATGTATTACTTAAAAAAATAACTTAAATATTACTAAACGTATCAAAAATTCAAAAATAAATTGTTCTTCCATAATTTCTATTTGGACATAATATTACTGTAACTAATATTAAATTTATTTTCAATGGGCTAATTAATCCACAATAGCAATAAATTGTTCTTCCATAATTTCTATTTGGACGTAATATTACTGTAACTAATATTAAATTTATTTTCTATGGGCTAATTAATCCACAATAGCAATAAATTGTTCTTCCATAATTTCTATTTAGACGTCTTGAGAAAAAAAAAGGAATAAGTAAAAAAAGCTTCAAACATTAAATGAGAGCAAATAAGTAAAAAAAAAGGGAATATAAAAAAAATTTGCAGTTGGATTTGAGATCTGTAGGTAAGAAAAAGCTTCAATACATTAAATGAGAGCAAATAAGTAAAAAAAAAAGAATATAAAAAAAATTAAATATTATTTTTCCTTCCAACCAACCGGTCAAAAAATAGAAAATATAAAGCTTAGGTTTTATGTTTCAAACAAACATTCTTATAGAGAGAATGAAAGAGAGCAGCAGCCATTTAGCATTAGGGGTATTTTGGGAAGTACACTTTTTTTTAATCCAAAATATGGGCTCTAACGGCTGTTCTAACGTCATTTTGACGGAAAGGGGCATTCCGAGCAAAAACGGTTTTGCGGGAGGTGCAAACTGTTTAAGTTTTCTAAAATGTCTTATTTTGCGAACGAGGCAACTCTAAGGAGGGTTTAAATGCACTTTACCCATAATATTATACGACATTTTTAAGTATCCCTAAAAACGTTGTTAAATTTATGTTTATGATATTTTTAATAAAGTGTCATACATTATGATAAATACCTAATTACAATGACACATTTTTGTAGAGTGTCATCAATACAACAATTTAATGACACTCATTTAGAAAGTGTCGTAAAGAAAGTGTCGTTATATATCTATTTTGTTGTAGTGCTGGAGTAATGTATGGCGGAGTCCTCCTTGAGCCTCCCGTAGTTGTCGATGCAGGAAAAGAGCTCGCTGCCATTGACGAGCTCCATCACGAGGCTTAAAGCTTGATAATGATGATGAACGAATCTATTCTTCCTTCTTGTCCTACATACCCGACCCAATTCTTTTAATCATGTAAAATATATAGAATACGATGCTGCTCCTAATCGAACTGGATACCTTACTTTGACATACGGGTACAGCAACATAAGCAGCGTCCAGAAAAAAAAAATATACCTTTAACAGCGTTCATAATACGCTATATAAAGTTCTGTTAACAGCAAAATAGCAGGGAGACATAAATGCTATAGATAAACTGCTATTGTATGAACTATTAATAGCACTTCACAATGAACGCTATAGATGATGATATTATAATAGCAGGGAGGCTCGAATGCTATAGAAAAACTGCTATTGTACGCTCTTTTAATAGCACTGCGGAATGAACGCTATTGATGATGACATTCTATAGCAGGGAGGCTTGAACGCTATAGATAAACTGCTATTGTATGCCCTATTTGTTGTAGTGTTCGTTCTTCTTTATATTTATGTCCTTTTTCTAGTATTTTTTAGCTTCTATTTCTTGCATTCATGAAAAGGTCAATTTATAAGATTTTGGTGCTGGTTTAAAAATCCATCTGGTGTCAATCTTCGTATCAGTGCTATGTCTTCAAATTCTTAGTAGCATATGGGATCTTAAATCTCATGTTGTTCAAGATCTATATTGCCCTCAAAGGTTAAAAAAATTAGAGAAATTTTGACTTACCCCCCACTTGAATTATCCATATTAAGGGTGCACCCCACAGTTTTGCATTAACGAAGGAATACTCCCACTTTGGACGGAAATCGTTTAGGGCTAACGGTCAAAGGTTTTGATCCAAAATTTTTGACAAAAATACCCTTCCCACATTGTCTTCTTCCTCTCCCCTCTCCTCCTCCCCGCTGCCACTGCCCCCCCACCCCCACGCCCCACGCCCACCGGACGCCGCCCCCTTCCCCATCCCCCCGGCACTCTACAGCTCCAAATGAAGAATCAATGCCTATGTGTGGATCCTAGCAATGCCTAGCAAGGATCGACCAACTAAATATCATGAGCTCGTTCTTCGTGAATAATCCGTGCACTGCGTAATGAAACACATAGTGCTTGGAAGTACCTTTCGTTGAACAATAGATTGGTCAGATTGCATGTCGTCCTTGACAATTGGACTGATGTTTGTTTGGGTCCTGCAAAGAGAAAATTTATAATGAATAATAATATGGTTTACACAATATACAGCGGCAGGGGGTGTCAGCGGCCCCGGGGAGGGGGGGAACGGGGGACGGGGAAGGAGCGACGTCCGGGAGGGGTCAGCGGCCGGGGGGGACAGGGAAGGGGGCGGGGGGGGGGGGGGGGGGCAGTGGCAGGGGGGAGAGGGGAGGGAGGAGAGGAAGAAGACAATGTGGGAAGGGTATTTTCGTCAAAAACTTTGGGTTAAAGCCTTTGACCGTTAGTCTTAAACGGTTTTCGTCCAAAGTGGGGGTATTTTTTTATTAATGCAAAACTTTGGGATGCACCCTTAATATAGGTAATTCAAGTGGGGGGTAAGTCAAAATTTGCCAAAAAATTACCTCATGAATTTTAAGGTCCATATTTTTCGTCCTCGGATGGGTGATTGCTTGTGTTTCTGTTTTATCTCTTCATCTATGAAGTTGGTAATTGATATTAAATTTTGAACAAAATGGACTGAAGTCCATTTTATTACTGTTATTTTTGTTGTAATTCCCACTACCATAATCATTGTCAGACTCATATTGATATCTACTCTTTTTGAAGAGTATATTGTGTTGGGGTCCAGTCTAGATGAGTTCTGTCATAACAAGACCGTGTTCGGTCCAACTGAATTCGGTCCGAACTCAGCCTGTGTCAAACAGAACTTATGGTATGCGAAGGACCGAATTTTGGTCTAAATTTGGTTCGGTCGGACTATACATGGTTCAGATTTTAATCAGCATCGTCGGATCTGTTTGGATTGCTAGATTTAATGGTCGGCTATTTAGGAATTTTCTAAACCCTAAAATAGATTTGTCACGCCCCAGAACCAGAATATTAGAGAGCGGGGGAATGACTCAGCCAGCTACGTATTACGGGTAGATGAATACCGTATAATACGATCAATGCTGTCTTAACAAGACGAGGGGGTGCATACTACATGAAAGTTTCGCTATGGTCACTTCACATCTATTGTCTCAATCATTCAAACAAGAAACAGAAAAAATAGAGAACATGTAAGATAAAGCGGTAAGACATCCCAAACGCTCAGTCAAAATGTTCTTGATACCTGGCTTTACGAAACACAGCCAGATGATGTAGCAAGTATACACAATTGTTATCAGCTGCAGCCTGACTTAGTTACAACTATGTAAAAGTAAGTACAAGACAATCCGACTAACATGTCGGTGCCAAACGGCAAAGTATAAAGTAAATAACAAAACGAACGGGGAAGTAAGGAACCCACTCGAGTCCTCCTGCGATCATTCCTCTAGTATTGACCATCTTGGAGGTAGAAGTAAGCTGGATCCTCGGGGACCGGCTCTAAATCTGGCCTTGCAAAACCAGAGAGGTTAGACCTCTAATAGCAAGTACCGCAAGGAAGCACGATATGAGGAACTAAACCAGTAATAAGAGAATATGATAAATAGATCTCTGCGGGCTACTGGGATTCACATAACATCACGACACTTCGAACTAACCTCCCAACCAAACAAGGACAGAAGTTGGCACGTCATGTCCTGACATTCTGATCATCTCAGTTATTTAACAGAGTAGATACAGTACACAAACAAATCAATTTAAACGGACATTCAACTACTACGGCTTACTATTGTAAGTTCCATATTTTTCTGGGAATATGCATTAAGGATTCCTCAGTTCTTACTATGTGTAAGCAAGGCTAGTTTACCCAGTCAATCAATTGTGCCAATCATGAATTAGACGAGTCCCAGCGGGACGCCCGTCATCAATATACAATATACAATAACTAATAAAAGCAGATACCGCTCCCTGCCCGTGTGGCAGATTTGCAGTATCTGTGGGGACCAGCCGGCCTGTCGGACGCTAATAGTCCCAAGAGGACTGTCATGTAAGAGCTCGGGAATCCATTCTCTCCATGCAATCATTATTTTATTTAACTTAATAGCCTCTGTGTTGAGTGAAATCCCATGCCGTGGATCATGGTCATTCAGAATGAGTACTTCCGTACAGAGTATGATATGCCCAACTCTACAACGATACCCGTGCGGTTAGGTTATAGATCTTACATAGCATAATGCAACAATCAAAACTAACCAAGGAATAATCATGCCTTGACCATAAAGTACACATGCTGCTGTTACAGAAAATAAATTGAAGCCTGCATGTGCCTGTATGCCAATATTCGGGATTAGTCAGTCGATTGCAATAGTTCCTGGTTCATATGAACGTGTCTCATTCATTCAATTCAATAAGACGACTAGCCAGTCTCTTAGTTTCAACTAGGAACGCATGATCAATTATTAATCAAGATAGCAATCAATGTTAATTAATTCCAGTTTGAAATAAGAAAACAATTAAAGGCAATAGGGGCAACAATAGATGGATGCCTATCTATGCAGTCAGGTCAGTCAGGATCCTTCTTATGCGGCCATGAACTAAGTGCCATAAAATCTCATGCGACTGGAAAAATCGGGCCTATGCGGCTAGGGTGAAACAAGTCCCATGCGGCTCAATGCCTTACGGTCAGGAGTTGAGTCCCATGCGGTTGGGGTTCAACCGCAGTCATGCGGCTAGGAAAATAAATCCCTAAGGGGCTCGGGTGAAAAGTCTCATACGGATGAAAGTTTAGAAATTCATTCGGTTGTGGCAATTAAAAGTCCATGCGGCTGGCAAATCATATGCGGTCGAAATGACGAAGCTCATGTGGCTCAAATGATGGAAGCTCATGCGGTTGGGATGCCTGCGCCTATGCGGCTCGGATGCGCTAAGTCCATGCGGCTGGCAATTCTCATGCGGCCGAAATGATGAAGCTCATGCGACTGCGGCCAAAATAATTAACATAGCCTTATGTGGCTAGCAAGTCTATGCGGCCAGACTAACAAGTCATGCGGCCAGATGGGACTCGGGTCCTTATGCGGCCGGGAACGTCAAGCGCTCATGCGGCTGAAAAAGGTCCATGCGGCCAGGTAGCTTTATGCGGCCGGAACTGCCATACGGCTGGATATGCGTATGTGGCCAGGAAGCTGCCATGCGGCTGGGAAAATCATATGCGGCCAGGAAGACTCGCCGTATAAAAAACTCATGCGGTCAAGCACTGTTCTTCTTCTCCACTTTTCTGAGAAGAAGAACCATGGGAAGCCATTACTTCTAAGCTCTCCAAATCCTTCATTCCAAGCCCAAATCTGGACTTTCATAGGTCAAAATGGGGTAGAACGAAATCCTCTACAATATGGAACCATCAAAACTTAAAAAATAACAAAGATACTAGATCAAAACCTAAGAATCCGAGAATGCATTAAACTTAGATCTACATGAAATGGGCCATGGAAATAGAAAATGCTAAGTACTAAAGTATCTAAAGATCTAGAGAGGAAGACAATGGAACAACATAAATAGAGATCCGTCGAGAAGCAAGTTGGCACTTGCCTATGTGGCCAGGGTAGGTGGGGGGAGAGTTGATGAGGAAGAAGAAGAGTAATGGTGAAGTAATGAAGAGAGAGAATGGGGATGGGGCTTTAAATGAAGGGGGTGGTGGTAGGTGGGGGTGTGTTTCGGTTCATGATGAACCAACATAATTGAACCAATCCAAGCCGAACCCAAAGCAAAGCTAAAGCAGAGTATAAAAGCAGAAAGTAAAATACAAAAAATAAAATTGCAGAAAATTAAAGGAATTTAAATACAGAACAATACATGATAAATATCAAATAAATATATTCTAGCAGTACATGTATTTAAAATACGTATTCTGGAAACGGAAAGTGACATCTCTACCCTCCTTAGAAAAATTTCGTCCTCGAAATTTCAAATCCAAGCAGGATAGGAATATCAAAGCTAAATTAATCTAAGTACAAGCAATTGGAACAAGCAATTATTTTACAATGTCAATAGCAAGTATCATATCTAATATTTAACAATCTACGATATCAAGTAGTTCTATCCATAGGGTGACACGCATGAGGGGTTAAGACAATCAAGGTATATAGAAAGAGATATACCTTGTGAGTCAGACAGGTGCGGATACCGTGATCGGATATCATCCTCACGTTCCCACGTCGACTCCCCTAAAGAGTAATGACCCCAAGCAACCCGGACAAGGCTAATTGTTCGATTCTTGAGTATCTTCTCTCTTTGGTCCAAAATGGACACAGGCTGTTCCTCGTAAGACAGATTGGTACCAACAACCAGCTCAGAATGATCAAGGATATGGCTTGGGTCCGATACATACCTTCGTAACTGAGATACATGAAACACGTCATGCACCTCTCGTAATGAAGGTGGGAGGAATAAACGATAAACAACATCGCCTATCCGATCAAGGATAACAAACGGGCCTACGCACCGCGGACTCAACTTCCCACGAACGCCAAATCTAATGACCCTACGGGTAGGTGAGATCCGCAAAAATACGTGGTCCCCAACAGAAAACTCTAGCGGCCTATGATGCTGTTCCGCCCAATGACGATGCCTATCCTGCGCAACTCGAAGTCGCTCTCTAATTTCTTTAACCACTTCAACTGTCTGGACAATCATTTCTGGGCCTAGCATATTCTTCTCTTCGATATCATCCCATGCTAGTGGCGACCTACACTTCTTACCATATAGTGCTTCAAATGGTGCCATCTGGATACTGGCTTGATGACTGTTGTTGTATGAGAACTCGACTAAGTGCAGGTGGCTCTCCCAAGATCCTCCAAAATCTAGGGTACAAGCTCGTAACATATCTTCTAAAGTCTGAATTGTTCTTTCTGATTGCCCGTCCGTCTGTGGATGGTAAGCCGTACTAAATCTTAACTTGGTACCCAGACTATGATGTAAGCTCGTCCAAAAATGTGATGTAAAATGGGTATCTCTGTCTGACACAATACTAACTGGGACTCCATGCTGCCTGACTATCTGTTGCATATACAACTCTGCCAGCTTCTCTGTAGATTTTCCTAATCTGAAAGGAAGAAAATGTGCTACCTTTGTAAGCCGATCTACTATCACCCAAATAGCATCTTTATCACTTGGCGATCTCGGTAAACCGGTCACAAAATCCATTGTGATATGCTCCCACTTCCATTCTGGAATAGGAAGCGGTTGCAATAACCCAGCTGGCCTCTGCTGTTCTGCCTTCACTTGCTGACATACCAAGCAACGGAAAACAAATCTAGCTATCTCCCTTTTCATTCCGTTCCACCAGAAGTGCTGCTTGATATCTTGGTACATCTTGGTTCCTCCAGGGTGTATAGAATACTGAGAATTGTGAGCTTCTGTCATAACCTCCTGTCTGATATCTCTACTAGGCACACATAGACGTGACCCAAACCTAAGTGTACCATCTTCATGGATTTGTATCTCCTTTCTGAGTCCTGACTCACATTCTGTCCTAAGTTTCTGAATCCTTGGGTCCTGTGCCTGAACTGCCTTGATCCTGTCTACCAAGTCGGATTGAACTTGTAGACTTGCCAGAATTCCTACATTACTAGGAAGTATAACTTCGATGCCCATCTCCTGAAGGTCTTCTAAGATATGCTTCTGTGTTGTCAACATAAATGTGCCGCCTCTCCTGCTAAGTGCATCTGCTACCACGTTAGCCTTGCCTGGATGATACTGAAGCTCCACGTCGTAATCCTTGATCAACTCCAACCATCTTCTCTGCCTCATGTTCAGTTTCTTCTGAGTAAAGATGTACTTCAGACTTTTGTGGTCTGTGTACATGTCCACTCGATCACCATATAAGTAATGCTTCCATAGCTTCAAAGCAAATACTACCGCTGCCAACTCCAAGTCATGAGTTGGTTAGTTCTTCTCGTGGTCCCGAAGTTGCCTAGATGCATATGCTATCACCTTCCCATGTTGCATAAGGACACATCCAAGTCCTTTACCTGACGCATCACAATATACAGTAAAACCTCCGGGTCCAACTGGCAATGTAAGAATGGGTGCTGATATTAACTTTTGCTTCAGATTTTCAAATGATGCCTGGCATCCCGCCGACCAGACGAATGGCACATCCTTCCGGGTCAAGCGGGTCATGGGTGCTGAAAGTCTTGTAAAGTCTGATACGAATCTCCTGTAATATCCTGCCAATCCCAAGAAACTCCGTACATCTGCTACGGTCTTGGGTACTGACCAACTCTCTACTGCTTCTACCTTCTTGGGATCCACTGCTACTCCAGTTTCTGATACGATGTGACCCAAGAATGAAATGTGGTCCGTCCAGAACTCATATTTGCTGAGCTTGGCATACAATTGGTTCTCTCTCAGAACTTGTAACACTTTCCTGAGGTGATCTTCATGCTCCTCTTCACTGGCGGAGTATACGAGAATGTCGTCAAGAAATACAACGACAAACTGATCTAAGTATGGCATTAAGATGCGGTTCATCAAATCCATAAATATTGCTGGAGCATTGGTCAAACCAAACGGCATTACCAAGAATTCATAATGCCCATACTTCGACCTGAATGCTGTCTTGGGAATATCCTCCTTCCGAACCCTCACTTGATGATACCGTGAACGAAGATCTATCTTGGAGAAAACTCTAGCTCTGCTTAACTGATCAAACAAGTCGTCGATCCTTGGTAGCGGGTACTTATTCTTTATTGTTGCCGCGTTGAGCTTCCCGTAATCGATGCACAATCTGGATGACCCATCCTTCTTTTCCACAAGTACCACTGGTGCTGCCCATGTTGATATGCTAGCTTGGATGAACCTCTTCTCCTTCAGTTCCTCTATGTGCTGATATACCTTGGCCTGCTCTGAATCCGCCATTCTGTAAACTCGATATGATATCGGTTTAGTTCCAGGTACCAATTCTATGCTGAACTCAATATCCCTAACCGGTGGTAAACCTGGAAGTTCTTCGGGAAATACGTCTAGAAACTCTTCAACTACTTTCGGAACTTGAACTTCTTCCATTGCCGTCACTATTCCCTGCTCTTGTTAAGTTGACTTTGATCTGACTAGGGTGAACCGCTTCATGCCTGGAATATCAAAAGATACACTCCCTCTACGATAATCTATTGTCGCATGACTGTCTTTCAGCCAGTCCATGCCTAAGATAACGTCGAAATTTCCAACAAAAAATTCTATCAAGCTGGCGGGTAAAGAATGCCCGCAAACTACAACGCTACACGCTAGAATAACTCTACTAACTCCTACGAGCCCATTACCAGTGAGTATATTCAACCTCCCTGGTAATACCTCGAACTCCATTCCTAGCCGTGTTGTAAATTGTGCAGATATAAATGAGTGTGATGCTCCCGAATCAAACAATGCTACTGCGGGATATGAGACGACGAGAATGTTACCTGCCACAACATCCTCCGATGCCAATGCCTCTTCCAAGGACAGATTGAATGCCTGTCCTCGACCTCCTTGCTGGTTTCCATACTGCGGCCTAGCCTGGTGTTGCTGCTGGCCCCTGCCTTAGTGATGCTGGGGTGGTCTATACTGGTGTTGCTGCATCGGCGGTCCCTGCTGCCGAAACATCTGAGCTTGCGGCATTAACGGGCGTTGTGCCAACGGCCTCACTGCCACCGCTGGTCCTCGATACTGGCCTGCCCCTGGTACTGGCAGAGCAGGAAATTATTGTACTGGTCCTCCTGACCTCGAGTTTATGGGACAGGTGGTAACCCGATGATCTGGACTTCCACATATCAAACACAGTCCGTTCAATATCCGGCACACATCTCTAGTGTGCCCTACCTTTCCACAATAAGTGCAGCCTGCTGGGGGTTGCTGGTTCTTCCCCTATTGATGTTGCTGCTGCTGCTGCTTTGGTGGTGCTGGCCCTCGCATTGCCACATCGTGAATACGAATGCCAAGGGACAGTGCTGTCGTTCGGGGCGCTACTCCCCCTCCTCCATCAATCTGACTGTGGGATCTCTTCTGACCTCCAGTCCTTGCCGTGATCCTCTGAATGGTTATCTCATGCCTTCGAGTCACCGTCAATACTTCATCAAAAGTCTAGTAATTGTGCCCTTCTATCAATTGCAAGAGCTCAAGATGAAACCCTTGCTGGAACCTCATAGCCCTCTGGCTCTCTGTTGCTACCATCTCTGGGGCGAACCTACTCAATCTGTAGAACTCCGCTGCATAAGCATCTACCGTCTTGCCGGCCTGCTTGAGGTTGATAAACTTCTGTTGTAGCTCAAACTGTGCCATAACTCCATAGTACTTTGTCTTGAATCTTGCTGTAAAATCGTCCCAAGCAACAGGACGTCTGATGCCTACTTCCTCTAATTCCCACCAATCACGTGCGAGATCCTGAAGTAACAACTTCACTAGATCCACACGTTCTTCCGCCGGTACCTTGGCCACCGTCAGAATAGCCTCAATATCCTTAAGCCATGCATCTGCTGAGATGGCATCCTCCGTGCCCTCGAAACGGCGGAGGTTGTACTTGCAAAACCTGGCTGATGCTCCTGAATCTGTCCTCGCCCCTCTTTCCAAAGCCGTCTGCAATCCTTGATTGAGTAATACATTCTGCTCTTGTAACTGAGCGTGCATGCGTTGCTGGGCTAACATCTGATGCTGCTGAGTAGCCATCATCCCTCTCATGATCTCCAGAAGGGCTGGTGTGTCCACTTCCACAGGGGTAGGTAGAACTATTGGCGGTATTGGAACCTCCGGGTACTGCGGTCCAACGGCTGGTTCTACTATCACTTCTTCTTGAATAGCCTCTTAGGGTAGTACTGGCCCTTGTTGCTGACCAACCTGGTCAGGTTGTCCATGTTGCCCTTGTTGCTGTTGTTCAGCTCTGATAGATGCGGATGAAGTGCCCCTAAAAAGGGACAAGAGAACAATCAAACGACCGGACAGAAAAGATCAATGAAGTCAAAGGATACTGGAATGTCAAGCTAGGGTTGAGAATCAACGAATCATGAGATCAAGGGGGAACATGTATGATTGAGACATCCTATAAATCGAAAACATCCTACAAGTCTGAAATCAGACCTGCATGGGCCACCACTAAAACCTTGTCACGCCCCAGAACCAGAATACTGAAGAGCGGGGGAATGACTCAGCCAGCTACGTATTACGGGTAGATGAATACCTATAATATGATCAATACTATCTTAACAAGACGAGGGGGTGCATACTACATGAAAGTCTCGCTATGGTCACTTCACATCTATTGTCTCAATCATTCAAACAAGAAACAGAAAAAATAGAGAACATGTAAGATAAAGCGGTAAGGCGTCCCAAACGCTCAGTCAAAATGTTCTTGATATCTGGCTTTACGAAACACAGCCAGATGATGTAGCAAGTATACACAATTGTTATCAGCTGCAGCCTGACTTAGTTACAATTATATAAAAGTAAGTACAAGACAATTCGACTAACATGTCGGTGCCAAACGGCAAAGTATAAAGTAAATAACAAAACGAGCGGGGAAGTAAGGAACCTACTCGAGTCCTCCTGCGATCATTCCTCTAGTATTGACCATCTTGGAGGTAGAAGTAAGCTGGATCCTCGGGGACCGGCTCTAAATCTGGCCATGCAAAACCAGAGAGGTTAGACCTTTAATAGAAAGTACCGTAAGGAAGTACGATATGAGGAACTAAACCAGTAATAAGAGAATATGATAAATAGATCTCTGCGTGCTACTGGGATTCACATAACATCACGACACTTCGAACCAACCTCCCAACCAAACAAGGACAGAAGTTGGCACGTCATGTTCTGATATTCTGATCATCTCAGTTAGTTAACAGAGTAGATACAGTACACAAACAAATCAATTTAAATGGCCATTCAACTACTACGGCTTACTATTGTAAGTTCCACATTTTTTTGGGAATATACATTAAAGATTCCTCAGTTCTTACTATGTGCAAGCAAGGCTAGTTTACCCAGTCAATCAATTGCGCCAATCATGAATTAGACGAATCCCAGCGGGACGCCCGTCATTAATATACAATATACAATAACTAATAAAAGCAGATACCGCTCCCTGCCCGTGTGGCAGATTTGCAGTATCTTTGGGGAACAGTCGGCTTGTCGGGCGCTAATAGTCCCAAGAGGGCTGCCATGTAAGAGCTCGAAAATCCATTTTCTCCATGCAATTATTATTTTATTTAACTTAATAGCCTCTATGTTGAGTGAAATCCTATGCCGTGGATCATGATCATTCAGAATGAGTACTTTCGTACAGAGTATGATATGTCCAACTCTACAACGATACCCATACGGTTAGGTTGTAGATCTTACATAGCGTAATGCAACAATCAAAACTAACTACGAAATAATCATACCTTGACCATAAAGTACACATGCTGTTGTTGCAGAAAATAAATTAAAGCCTGCATGTGCCTGTATGCCAATATTCGGGATTAGCTAGTCGATTGTAATAGTTCATGGTTCATATGAACGTGTCTCATTCATTCAATTCAATAAGACGACTAGCCTGTCTCTTAGTTCCAACTAGGAACGCATGATCAATTATTAATCAAGATAGCAATCAATGTTAATTAATGCCAGTTTGAAATAAGAAAACAATTAAAGGCAATAGGGGCAACAATAGATGGATGCCTATCTATGCACTCGGGTCAGTCAGGATCCTTCTTATGCGGCCATGAACTAAGTGCCATAAAATCTCATGCGGCTGGAAAAATCGGGCCTATGCGGCAAGGTGAAACAAGTCCCATGCGGCTCAATGCCTTGCGGTCAGGAGTTGAGTCCCATGCGACTGGGGTTCAACCGCAGTCATGTGGCTAGAAAAATAAATCCCTATGGGGCTCGGGTGAAAAGTCTTATACGGATGAAAGTTTAGAAATTCATGCGGCCGTGGCAATTAAAAGTCCATGCGGCTGGCAAATCATATGCGGCCGAAATGACGAAGCTCATGCGGCTCAAATGATGGAAGCTCATGCGGCTGGGATGCCTGCGCCTATGCGGCTCGGATGAGCTAAGTCCATGCGGTTGGCAATTCTCATGCGACCGAAATGACGAAGCTCATGCGGCTGCGGCCAAAATAATTAACATAGCCTTATGCGGCTAGCAAGTCTATGCGGCCAGACTAACAAGTCATGCGGCCAGATGGGACTCGGGTCCTTATGCGGCCGGGAACGTCAAGCGCTCATGCGGCTGAAAAAGGTCCATGCAGCCAGGTAGCTTTATGCGATCGAAACTGCCATACGGCTGGATATGCGTATACGGCCAGGAAGCTGCCATGCGGCTGGGAAAATCATATGCGTCCAGGAAGACTCGCCGTATGAAAAACTCATGCGGTCAAGCACTGTTCTTCTTCTCCACTTTTCTGAGAAGAAGAACCATGGGAAGCCATTACTTCCAAGCTCTCCAAATCCTTCATTCTAAGCCCAAATCTGGACTTCCATAGGTCAAAATAGGGTAGAACGAAATTCTCTACAACATGGAACCATCAAAACTTAAAAAATAACAAAGTTACTAGATCAAAACCTAAGAATCTGAGAATGCATTAAACTTAAATCTACATGAAATGGGCCATGGAAATAGAAAATGCTAAGTACTAAAGTATCTAAGGATCTAGAGAGGAAGACAATAGAACAACACAAATAGAGATCCATCGAGAAGCAAGTTGGCACTTGCCTATGCGGCCAGGATAGGTGGGGGAGGGTTGATGAAGAAGAAGAAGAGTAATGGTGAAGTAACAAAGAGAGAGAATGGGGATGGGGCTTTAAATGAAGGGGTGGTGGTAGGTGGGAGTATGTTTTGGTTCATGATGAACCAACATAATTGAACCAATCCAAGCCGAACCCAAAGCAAAGCTAAAGCAGAGTATAAAAGCAGAAAGTAAAATGCAGAAAATAAAATTGCAAGAAATTAAAGGAATTTAAATACAGAACAATACATGATAAGTATCAAATAAATACATTCTAGCAGTACATGTATTTAAAATACGTATTCTGGAAACGGAAAGTGACAAGATTCCTTAATCTATTTATATGTGTTGAGGGAGGAGGCACAGGAAGAAGCACAAAAAGCACAAGACGGAAGATTCAGGGTTCTTGTCCACAGGAGATCTAAGAAAAAGTGATCCGTACTTTGCTCTTAGGACTCGTCATTCAAGACATCAAGAAGAGGAGATCTGTTAAAAATCATCTACCTCGTTCATGGAGATCGCTACGGGGTAGGGTAAGTGATTTCAATTTTAATCTCTCTCTTTCTTCTTTAGTTCGGTAAGGGGTTGAACCTTTGGGTAAAGGATTCAACAAATTTGTATCAGTCTTATATCTTTCATAAAGTTATAAAGATTGAGACTTGTATAGGTGACACAATCACCAAACAATATACTGCATTTATTTGTCTTGGCGCTGTTAGATATTGGTTCATTATCTTATGTTGGGTTATCATCGCTTCCTCGAACAACAATTAGTATCAGAGTGCTTTATTGGCGATGCTGGTCCCAATATCTGGTATCAGAGCTATCGGGTTCTCGAGAGAGAACGTGCAACAATATCTACGGAGCAGATGAGCACATGTATGATTACCCTCACAGGAGGTAACATGGCAATTTGAAAGCCAGGGATAGAGCATCTACTCTGGTGTAAGGATTTGCATAGTCCATTAGTGGTCGACAACGCCAAGCCATCAGACAAGTCTGTTGATGATTGGAAACGATTGGATTGGAAGGCTGTTGGATTCATTCTACAATTGTTGGACGATTCTGTGTTTCATCATGTCTCCACAGAGACGTCTGCAAAAGAGTTATGAGAGAGTTGTATGAATGGAAGACGGTTGGCAACAAGGTGTTTCTTATTCGCCAACTCGTCAACTCGAAGTACGCGGAGGGTGTCTTGGTGGCACAACATATGAATGAGATTTAGGGTATCATCAATTAACTGTCGACGATGAAAATGGTGATTGACAATGAGCTTCAGGCCCTATTTCTTTTGAATTCTCTGCCAGAAAGCTGGAAGACGTTGGTGGTGTCGGTGATAAACTTTGTGCCTAATGGAGTTGTCATGATAGAGGCAGTCATAAATAATATGTTGAACTATAGGAGGTCAGCTCTGATTGCTTCCTACGAAAAGAAGGAGTCAGCTCTGATTGCTTCCTACGAAAAGGAAAGGCTTCATTCACAGACGAGGACATGGGAGAGTTCTCGAAATCTGGTGAGTGTAGACTGCAAGGAGGACTACTATCACTGTAGCAAATTGGGGCATTTTAAATGAGGCTGCATGAAGCTCAAAAATGAGAAAACTAAAGGAAAGGATGATCAGGAAGATTTTATGGCTATAAAAGATCTCATCATCGCAGCAACCGATGCAGAGTAACCTTGTGGCATGTGTCGTAACGACGATTGGGTCTTAGACACGGGGACATCGTATCACTCCTCTACACGAAGGAATCGTCACGTCATACCGAGATAATAGGTTTGGACATGTGAAGATGGACGACAAGGAAATGACTGCAGTTGTGGGCATTGGGGATGAGCACTTGACAAGGGAGCTTGGTGAGAAGCTCGTTCTCAAGGGTGTTCGGCAAGTTTGAAGTTTGCGCTACAACTTAACTTCGATAAGAAAGCTGGCAGATGATAAAAGTTGTAGTATGTTTAGGGACAAAGATTGGAAGCTTATGAAGGTTTCATAACTGCTGGCTCGAGTAGATATATGTTTGTGGTATATACATGCTCAAGCCGCTGAGGACTACGGGGAGGCCACAAACATTGGATGAAGGCTCAAGAGATATTCGACATGAGTTTGTGGAGCGTTGGGAACTTGTTGAGGAGAGTCTTAGAGTGTTTTGAGGGATATGAAGGATTCGGTTATTCGAGACAAAGCAACGAATGGAGATGAGTCAAAGATTGAGGATCAGTATGTCGGTTCCATGACAACTGGTCGGTCACCAGGAGGGGGGTGTTCCACAGAATAGATTTTGGTGATGGGTGGTTTGCTAAAATCTAATGAAATAATATTGGTTTAAGAAGTTCAAAGCCATGAAGGTGATCAAGCTGTGCAACAAACTCAATCCGAGACAGGTGTATCTCTATTTTCACAATTCTAGGGGAGTTGTGGGTCATCGACGGCGTGCACAGTACACGATATTATGCTGGAGAATGCCTGTGTATGGGGGAGCTTCAGTGTCGGCACGAAGATGGTTAGGTTGAGGAGCTTGAATCTCGGGGGAACCGCACTGTCCGCTTGGTTGGGCCAGCCAAGTGTGGAGAAGCTCGATGGAACAGAACTACGTTCCGATAGAAAACAGAAGTCGGGGACAACTAGGCAAGACTAATAGTGAGACTGGTCGTCAAGGACTTCTATCTTGGCCGAGTTATTAATGTTGGTAGGATGTCAGTCATAAAGGAGGTGCTACGCATGGCAGCTAGTGTCGACGTGGTGGTCGAGGAGCTGGAGACGAAGGAAGATGCATAACAACTCAGGGTGAATGTTCGCTCTAGTTTGGATGAGTTCGGTCAGGACAAGACCTTGTTTGGTCCGAATTTGATCCGAACTCAGCCTGTGTCAAACAGAACATCTGGATATGCAACAAACCGAATTCAGTCTGAATTCGGTTCGGTCAGACTTAACATGGTTCGTATTTTAATCAGCACACTTGGATTTGTTTGGACGGCCAGATTTAATGGTGGGCTATTTTAGGGATTTCCTAAACCCTAAAATAGGTTTCTCAACCTATATATATATATTTGTGTTGAGGGAGGAGGCATAAGAAAAAGCACAAAAGTACAAGACATGAGTTTCATGGTGCTTGTCCACAGGAGATCTAAGAAATTTTTTGTACTTTGTCCTTAGGGCTCCTCGTTCGAGTCAGTAGGAAGAGGAGTCTATTTGGGAATCGTCTACCTCGTTCAGGGAGATCGCTACGGGGTAGGATGAGTTATTTCAGTTGTAATCTCTCTTTCTTTTTGAGTTCGGTGAGGGGGTTGAACCTTTGGGCAAAGGGTTCAACAAATTCGTGTTTAGTCTTGTATCTTTCATAAAGTTATAAAGATTGGAATTTGTCCAGGTGACACAATCACTGAACCATATACTATGTTTGATCTGTTTTGGTACTGTTAGACATTGGTATGTCATTTTAAGGTGGGTTGTCATCGCTTCCGTGACCGCGCTTCCGCGAACAACAATAAGTACCAGAGCGCTTTTTCTGCGCTGCTGGTCCCAACATATTGGTGGAACCAACAAGTGGGAACATTGGCTTTGGTCTTGCTTTTATTGTCTTTGCCAAAGGATTTGAATTGATCTCGATGATGCCCTCACCTATAGGCATGGAAATGCGAGTTTGTTGAAAGCTTTGGGAAGAAGTTATCCTGACCAACTTTGCCAACGATACGAAGGGAGCAGTTTCAAAGGCTAAGGAAAATTTTAAAGAAAATACCCAATGCCTTAATGCTTCGGCAATCTGACAATCCTGCAAACCCAAAGGTATATTGAATACATTGCTGATATCTTTGCTACGAATATTTATGCATGTATGTTCTTGATTCCTACATGAGTGTTTCCTTCACTCCTTTGCAACAGATACATTATGAGATTATTGGCCCAGAAATCTAGGAAGACGCGAACAATAACTGTTGAGAAACTTAGTCCCACATTGGAAAATATAGTATGAAGAGGAGCTAGACTCCCTATAAGTAGTGGAGTAGCCACTCAATAACACATAAAACAATTATTTTTTACATGGTATGAGAGCCATAACCACAAAAAAAAAATTTCACCCCTTCTCCAACACGGCAATCCCACCCCCCTGCCCCCCCCCCGACGCCCCCCCTGCCGCCAAACCCCCCTGCTGCCCCCCCGGCAGCTCACCCCCCGACGCCCCCTCCTGCCCCCTCCGGCAGTTCCCCCCCCCCCGACGCACCTCTGCCCCTCCCGGCAGTTCCACCCCGACGCCACCCCCTGTCCCGCCCGACGCCCCCCCTGCTGCCCCTGATGCCCCCTTGCCCCCCCGACGCCACCCACCCCTGCTGCCCTCGATGCCCCTCCTGCCCCCCCGACGCCCCCGCCCATTTGTAGTGGTCGGATCGGTCCCATGCCCGGTCGTGGAAAACTTGACGAACGGGGGACAAAGCAGTGACTCCGATACAGAAGATGAAGAAGATACATATGTTAAACAGGGGGAGCAGCAGACAATGGAAAAAGAGCTCCAAGTCTACAGAAGGAGACAGCAGATGTCCAGTACTGTGCCTGTACCGTGCCCTGTGCCTCCTGTACCAAGTCCCTCATCTACTCCTGCTCCAACTCCTGAAGATGTTGCTTCCGTACTGAATCAATCTGATTCTGATACGGATCTCTCTGACTCTGATGGTATGATCTCTCCACCACCTATTGCTCCCTTAAGGAGATCTTCTCGTATCAATGCGGGTAAGGCTCCTAGTCATTTTGATGATTATGAACATGATATTGCCAACTACCTGTCGTATTCTAACATTTCTTCGAATTATCGAACCTTCATTGCATCATTAGACTCTACTTCGTTGCCCAAATGTTGGCAAGAAACAAAGAAAGATCCAAGGTAGAAAGTTGCAATGATGGAAGAACTTGGGGCACTGGAGAAAAATAAGACGTGGGAGCTGGTTCCATTACCCAAAAGGAAGAAAACTGTGGGATGCAAATAGGCGTACACAGTAAAGGAGACGTCAGAAGGAAAAGTGGAACGATACAAGGCAAGGTTGGTTGCAAAAGGATACATACAATCATATGGCATCGACTATGATAAGACGTTTGCTCCAGTAGCGAAAATGAGCACCGTAAGAACTCTGGTCTCCATTGCAGCAAACTATGGGTGGAAGCTATACCAGTTAGATGTAAAGAATACCTTTCTCCATGGGGACCTACAAGAAGAAGTGTACATGGAACTCCCGCCAGGGTGCTACGCTACAGAATCATACGGAGGGACATCGTATGAAAAAGTGTGCAAACTAAAGAAGTCGCTATATGGACTCAAGCAATCTCCTCGAGCCTGATTTGATAGTTTCAGAAAGGCTGTTACAGGCATGGGATACCATCAAGCAAATGCAGATCATACGGTCTTTCTTCAGCATGCAAGAGGCCACATCACTATACTTGCTGTATACGTGGATGATATAGTAATCACAGGTAATGATGAAGTCGAGATCGCTAAGATGAAGTCAAAACTCACGAAGGAGTTTGAGGTAAAGGATTTAGGAGCGATGAGGTACTTTCTAGGTATCCAGGTGTGTGAAGGCGAACAAGGAATTGTTCTCTCACAGAGAAAATGCGCACTAGATCTACTGAAGGAGACAGGGATACTGGGATGCAAAGCAGCAGTCACTCCAATTGACCAGAAGTGTAAGTTGGAAGCAGAAGCAGGAGAGCCAGTTGATCGTGAAAGATATCAACGACTTGTAGGGAGATTGATTTATTTGGGACACACTCGCCTGATATCTCATTTGCGGTGAGTGTAGTAAGTCGCTACATGCATGATCCAAGAATGGGTCATATGGATGCAGTGTTTCAGATCTTGAGATATCTGAAAGGGACGCCGAGGAAAGGGCTATGGTTCAAGAAGAATGGATGTATAGAAGTTGAGGGATACTGCGATGCAGACTGGGCGAGCTACATAGACGATAGAAGGTCTACCACGGGATATTGTGTCTTTATAGGAGGAAACTTGGTCTCATGGAGAAGCAAGAAACAGTCAGTGGTAGCACGGTCTACAGCTGAAGCAGAATACAGAGCAATGGCTTTAGGAGTGTCGGAGTTGCTGTGGGTGAAAGTGTTGCTGACATAGTTGAAGTTGGACAAGGGAGCCGTTACGTCTTCTGAGCGATAGTCAAGCTGCAATAAGTATAGCTAACAATCCAGTTCAGCACGACAGAACGAAGCACGTCGAGATCGATCGATTCTTCATCAAAGAGAAGCTGGAACAAGGGATACTGAAGATTGATCATGTTCGCTCAGAAGAACAAGTGGCAGACTGTCTGACTAAGGGTTTTAGTTCATTAAGTCTGTCAAAGCTATGTAACAAGATGGGAATGATTAATATCTATCGCCCATCTTGAGGGGGAGTGTTGAGAACTAATAAGGGACTTAGTCCCACATTGGAAAATGTAGTATGAAGAGGAGCTAGACTCCCTATAAGTAGTGGAGTTGCCAATCAATAAAACACAAAACAATTATTCTCTACAATAACGTTGATATTGGTGGAACTAATATAAAGGCGTCTTACATAGTAATGATCAAGAACTTGCTACGGACTTGTGGTCTGACATATTTATGTGCAAGGTTGTACCAAGCATCTTAAACCAGAAGTAATTAATGGAATTATAGAGGCTTGAGTCCTTTACATCAACCCTATCATGTTCCATACAATGGCAATATTATACGTTTCAAACACTCGAGCAAACTCATTCTTTACCAAATATTCTTTTCGCTATTGCAAACACTCGAGCCAGTCTACAACTAATTGCGACTTTGGAACCTCTGTTTTCATGTATATTACGCAATGTTGCCTTTATCAGTTTCTACTTTCTTGATATAATATGTGATAACAGTCTGGCAGGGATCAGTAAGTCTTAATAAAGTACTCATCCTTGAAACCGTTTGTATGCCTACAAATTCCCGACATTGAATATGATTCGCTAATTGTGTCCTTCCACTAGACACAATGCTAACTTCAATCCTCTTGAATTTCTGAAGCTGTGTGAGTTGCAAATAAGAAAAAAAATATCATTTCCTTTTTATTATCTTCCAAATAAATCTAATCCTTTTTCTTAGAGCTATATATGAGATTGTAACTTTCAAAGTACATCAACAAGAAACACTGGTTAGTTATAACGTATGATAATATATTTGTCTTTGTTGCCGAATTTTGTCATATAAATCATTCACTACTTGCTATCAGTAATCGTTACCTTTGCATTTACCAGCAGCCTTTTGCAATATATGAGCAACTCATATCCATATGAAATGATAGAAGTTATTTTCTGACTGCTAAGTGTTGGTTATGTCTCGTGTTCGCTACAGAGTGCTATAGGAGCTGTCAGAGGAGAGAGAGTAATGTGGAAGGAGTCGAGATGAAGTATCATGCTGAAATCAGCATTTCAATATTAGGCCGGCATACGAGTGCTTCATGTCCTCTTTGTATATTTGTTCACTTCTAATAAATTTGGATGGGATTTCCTTGATAACTATATTTTTATTTAAAAGAACTTAATTTTTAAATAAACCATAGGAATCCATGCATTGGCATGACAAATTAATGTGCAAAGGTTTCCAACATTCCATTCAAAGTAGTAATAGTGTGACAATCCTCCTCTAGATGCACCAATAATCATCTACAAACATAAGGAATGGAAGTGTTCCCTTATCTTAAATCTTTTGTTGCAACTTAATGAACCTTGTAGGCCTCTTATAGATCACAGTTTCTCTTCTCGACTAATTAGGAGATGAGAAACGGACGAGAAAGCATGGTATGAAGGGGCGATGACCCCCTAACTTTCAGAATTTTCAATATTCAGGATCTTTAACCAAAAGCATAACAACACAATCCAACATTGCTTTAAAAATCTTATCTAACATCATGTCTCGGGCCAGAGGAGCTTCATGGCGAGGAACAAAAAAGATGCGATGTCAGAATCAAGACCAAGAGGAAACAACCACTGGATATGAGCAACATATAGTTGAATTCAACCTTCGTCCCCTCTTATGTTTTCAATTATTTGTTTACTGGTGGTTGTTTGGGATTGTAATACTTTACATATGCTACTATTGTGGTTTTATTAAAACCTTCATTAATAAAAACATGGGAAGTTACACCTCTCACTGATTTTATCACAAACACCAACATAAGAGTAATATTTCATACATTTCCGTTTCAAATTTAATTTTTCCTATTAACCAAGACTAAAACAAAATCCTTTCTTTTCTCTTTATTTTCCATTTCTTTACCCCAATTTTCTCTCAAACCAAATACAACTCAATCAAGGGTCCATAATATATAATTTTAGGTCATAACTAGAAGATATGAAAAAGGACTTTCCACCAATATTTGACGCCATACTGCCAAATTCTACAGGATCCTTCATAGTTGTTACTAGTCTAGAGACAGTACATTATAACCAGAACAAAAATGGAACGGAAAAAAAAAAACTGAAATCTTAAAATCTGACAATTTACTATGAAAATTTTCACCAATGCAGTTCCAGTTTCATGTTGGAGTATGGCTACTCAGGATCATCAGTCTTAGCTCTCCTTCTTGGCTGAGCAATATCTGTATCATCACCGCTTAATCGATCCTGTATCATATCTACAATCCGAGGTTGCAGGTGTTGGTTAATGGTATTCACATGCTTTGCCATGTGAAGGATCCATAACCTGACTCTCTATGTTCGTCTCAATCCTCACTTGGATCAACTCAGGTGTTCGCCCTTTTCTGCCAGGACACGACTGCATCGTTAAATTGACATTCGTAAACAAAGATTACCAGGAGAGAAAATAAGTTCATTAATATGAGTGAAAACCTCGAAATCAAGAATGTGCTTCTTTAGGAGACCAGAAGACCGAGAAGTGGTGGTCAATGATGATCTTCTTGGGAACATAGTCCTAGTAGGGATATCAGTTTTGTTAACAATGGAGAAATGGAACAAATTTCTGTGTCTTTATTCATTGGAGGAAAACCTAAATTTATAGAGATTACAAAGAAACCAAAAATAGAATGTATAACGGTAATATTCTAAAGAAGGAAGATGCAATGGTAATATTTTAAAGAAGGAAAATACTAAACATGAAATTATGTAATGAATAGCTCGATCTTAACATCCCCCCTCAAACTTAAGATAGTTTAGAAAACATATTGAGTTTGGATACGAGAAAATTGAACCGAGCTAAGGGGTGTGTCTTTGTAAAAAAATCTGCAACTTGAGCTTCTGAAGTAATGTAGGGTAGGTGGATTGTTCTTTTTGTAAAATAATCTCTGACAAAATGGCAGTCAACTTCAATATGCTTGGTGCGCTAATGGAAGACATCATTGTGAGCTATTTGAATAGCACTCTTACTGTCACAAAAGAGAGGAGTCGACGATGAATGTTCAATGCCCATGTCATGAAGTATCTAGCGTAACCATATAATCTCAGACGTAGTATGAGCAAGGGCCCTGAATTCAGCTTCGGCACTTGAGCGGGTAACTGTTGTTTGCTTCTTACTTTTCCAAGAAATGAGAGAATTGCCAAGAAGGATGCAAAAGCCAGTGGTAGAGCGATGATTCGTGACATTCCTGCCCAATCAGAATCAGAATAAGCACGAAGAGTAAGCGTGGAGGTAGAAGATAAGTGTAGTCCTTGATATAAGGTGCCCTTTAAGTAGCGCAAGATTCGAAGAACAGTTGCATAATGAACAGAGCGAGGTAAAGACATAAATTGACTTACAATATGAACTGCATGACTGATATCTGGCCTAGTAATAGTGAGATAATTAAGACTGCCTACAACCTGGCAGTACGTAGTCGGATCAGAGAGTAAGGTGCCATCAGATGCATGAAGCTTGACATTCAATTCAAGAGGGGTATCTGCTGTCTTAGTATCAGTTAAACCTGCTCGAAGAAGTATGCCAGATGCATACTTTACTTGAGAAAGATTATAACCGTTGGGAGTGTGATCAACCTCTATTCCAAGAAAGTAACGAAGAGTACCGAGATCTTTCATTTCAAAACAGGTGCTTAAGTGTAACTTTAAAGCATGAATACCTTGTAAATCATTACCAGTAATGACCATATCATCTACATATATGGCAAGAATAACAATACCTTTTTTTAGACGAGCGAAAGAACATAGTAGAGTCATGTGTACTCTGGGTGAAACCATAATTAATAATTGCAGTGCTGAACTTTTCAAACCAAGCTCGAGGTGCTTGCTTACACTACCAAAAAGCAAGCAAATAGCGACTGGATTATTAGCGACGGACAACTCAGTCGCCTATTAGCGACTGAAAGGCGACTGAATGGCGACGGCATAGTTTATTAAAATATATCATAACATTAGTTACTAACTAGCGACATGGTAGCGAAGGATAATGTCTAACGACGTACTAGCGACGGCAGAATCCGTCGCTACGTTTCCATAAAAACCGAAAGAGAGGGTTTTATTTTCATTCTGAAATTTGTTAACAAAATTCGATCTACTCTTTTCCTCCCTCTCTTCCCCGATCACCCGACCCCTCCGGCGCCCCCCTCCGGCGACCGCCCCTTCAGGTACTCTTTTTTCCTCCTCTCCCTCTCATTTTCCCCCTAATTTTTGATTTTTGCTTTTTTTTTTGCTTATTACGGTTTCGATTATGGGCGAAGGATTTCGACTAGGTACTCGAAGACGTAGCACGTGTTCTCTACATGTATTGTTGCTACGTCTTCAAATGGTAGGGTGGTAACTTGTGTTATTAGATTGATTTGGAGAGGATAGATGCATTTGGGGGTTGGGTGTCATGCCCCCATTCCGTAGAATCGATAGTCGTCCCCCGGGCGTGATGCCGTGCGAACCCAAGTTGCGATCGCACAAGGCATAGTCATAAGGTTATCTGAAACACAACATCAAGTTAGAGTACGCAGAGAAATTGATTGACACATTGAAACAGAAGTAAACTTTTTATTGATAATAAAACTTTATTTACATAGACTTCATTACATTCACTGCCGCATGGGCTACAATATGACTCGACTTACAAAATGAACGTCGATGAGATAGTCGTTCCATACATTATACCCCTTTATACAAGCAAAAACCATTACACATTTCCACCTGCGATCCAGGAAAGCCGAGTCGCCATTGGTCTTCTTTTGTACTGAATGCGGAGTCTTCAAAAGGAATTCAGAAACAAGCCTTTACACGGACGAGGCTTCAAAAGTGTCCACGCCGCCTTGAGATTTTAGGTGGCACGCCCTTCGTGGTTCGGGGTACCTGCATGGAGAGTGTGGATCAGTACATTACACTTTGTACTGGTGCGTGGCAAGTTAAGTTCCAAGCTCTCATTTGGTTGAATGAGTTTATATGACTTAGTTCATGAATGTTTCTAACCATCCTAATGAATTTCAAGCGAGCAATGACAAGCATAATGTAATTTACGTCGGAACTTACCCCCGGCGGACCGTGCCGCGCCTTTTGAAACTTACCATGTTCTTTCCTGTCAATTGTTATCATTTACATTCCAAGTGCAACATTACATGTGTTTGGTCACTGACATCACAAGCCATCTTGGTCTATAGCTTTGTTAGCCGGGGCCCTTGCAGCGCAAGTAGCGAGCCCCGCTGCAAGTCCCCGCTTAACCCGTGCTATCATCCAGCATAGCTATACCGTGTTTCCTCCTAGGCCGAGTCGGTCCCGTGGCCCCGGGTAGTCACTCGAGGAAACTCTCTCCTTGTCGACAAGTTGTCCAATGACCTAGTTAAGACAACATTTAGTTATTAAGGCCTAGCCTACTTTCTCTTTGAAACTTGATTATTTTACCGTGTCCGTGCCTTTGCTTTCATTCTTTCATCCGCAACAACACTATCGATTTACTTAAGAAGGGGTCGAGAAAAGAAGGGTCAGCCACTTACCTTGAGTTTACTTCGGCGAGGGAACTTGTTGGTCGCGCTAGACGTCGCCTACGCGATTACCTGAAACCGCACAAGCAACCGATTAGAATACTGCATTATTCAAGGAGTTCGATAGGAAATGTGAGTTCGAAATACAAGCCACGAAAACTATCGAAAACATTCACGAAAGCACATTCAGAAAGCAAAGCCAAAACCAACGCAAGCGGCGTGAAAAGCAGAGCAACGGGAGGTCTCTCCCGACTCAGCCGCAAAGTCAATCCTCGAGGCGCAACCCGCTGAATATGGGACTTTGTTCCGAAGAAGACATTCCATAACGAGGAATGGTTCTTAATTCAACCATTCCCGTTCGATCGACTCGGTCGATCCTGACCTATCGGTCCCGACCGAATCGATAGCGACAGTGTTCCTTTCTTGCGCACCCCGTGGACAGAGTACGGGGCACGATGTAGGGATGGGGCACTACACCATAACCAACTAAGAAAAAGTTTCGTCCTCGAAACTTAAAATAGAACCTACCTCTACGAGAACAATGAAGAAAACTTTTCCTTCATTTCTGATTCAAGCTTCCACGTCGACTCTTCGACCGAATGGTTTCTCCAGAGGACGCGGACTAGAGGAATAGCACGGTAGCGGAGAAGTTTATCCTTGCGCTCCAAGATTTGCATCGACTCTTTGACATATGACAAGTTCGCCTTCAGGTCCAGCTTACCCAAATCTACCACATGCCCCGGATCGTGTACGTACTTCCGCAATTGCGAGACGTGGAAGACGTCATGTACCTCTGACAATACAGGCGGTAAGGCGAGTTGGTAAGCTACCGGGGCGACTCGCTTCAATATTTCGAATGGGCCAACAAATCTTGGGGTCAACTTTCCTTTCGCACCGAACCGAGAAATTCCACGCATAGGCATCACCTTCAGGAATACATGGTCACCTTCCGAGAACTCGAGGGGGCGTCGGTGCGTGTCGGCATAGCTTTTCTGTCGGCTTTGTGCTATCTTCAGTCTCTCTCGTATCAACTTGACCTTCTGCACAGTCTGCTCCACCAGTTCCGGACCAAGTATCTGCCGTTCCCCGACTTCATCCCAGCAAATAGGCGATCTACACTTCCGACCGTACAAAGCTTCATACGACGCCATTTGGATGCTGGACTGATAGCTGTTGTTGTATGCAAACTCGGCCAGCGGTAGATGGACGTCCCAACTTGACTTCAAGTCGATCGCACAGAGTCGTAACATGTCTTCGAGAATTTGGTTCACCCACTCTGTTTGGCCGTCAGTCTGAGGATGATAAGCTGAGCTGAACTTCAACTTGGTCCCCAATGCTGAATGTAGACTACTCCAGAAGCGCGCAACGAACCGTCCATCCCGATCAGAGATGATAGATACTGGGACCCCGTGCAGCCAAACTATTTCATCAAGGTATATCTGAGCAAGGCGGTCGACGCTCCAAGTAACTTTGATGGCGATAAAGTGCGCTGACTTATTTAGTCGATCGACAATAACCCAGATGGCGTCGTTTCCCCGCGGCGTCCTTGGCAAGCCAACAACGAAGTCCATAGTGATGTGATCCCATTTCTACTCTGGAATGGCGAGGTTCTGCATCTTTCCGCACGGTCGCTGGTGCTCGGCTTTGACTTGCTGATAGGCCATACACTTTGACACAAAGAGCGCTACGTCCCGCTTCATGCCGTGCCACCAAAAGACAATGCGTAGGTCCTTATACATCTTGGTGCTGCCAGGATGCAAGGAATATTTTGTATAATGCGCCTCCGACATTATCTCCTTTCTAAGTTCTGCGTCGTCCGGTACGTATAGCCGTCCCTTCACGCACAACACTCCCGACTCGTCCTCTGCAAAGTCGGACGCTTTTCCTGTCGATATCAGCTTCCGCATCTTCTCCAGGTATGGGTCGTCCTTCTGTGCAGACTTGATCATCTCTAGTAGGCTTGGTTCCACCCGCAGTTGTGCTAGTTTCACGTCTCTGAAACGAACTCGGAGCTCGATGTCCATTCCTTCCAAGTCGTGCAGCAGTCGATCGTTGATGCATAACGAAGCTAAGTACTTTCGGCTCAGCACATCCGCTACCACATTTTCCTTACCCGGCGTGTAGTCGATTGATAAGTCATAGTCTTTGATTAGTTCGAGCCATCGCCTCTGCCGCAAATTCAGTTCTTTCTGGATGAAGAGATACTTGAGGCTTTTGTGGTCCGTATAAATTCTGTACGCCACGCCATAGAGATAGTGACGCCACAGCTTCAATGCGAACACGATTGCCGCTAGTTCTAGGTCGTGCGTGGGGTAGTTCTTCTCGTGCGGCTTCAACTGTCGGGAAGCAAAAGATATTATCTTATCCCGCTGCATGAGCACACACCCCAAGCCCTGGCCAGAAGCATCGCTGAAGATTTGAAATCCCTCCGTCCCTTCAGGAAGAGCAAGTATCGGGGCCGAAACGAGCCGTTATTTGAGCTCCTGGAAGGAAGCTTCACAGTCGTCTGACCACTTGAATACGACTCCTTTCTGGGTGAGGCGAGTCAACGGCGATGCGATCTTCGCGAAGTCCTTCACGAAGCGTCGGCAGTATCCCGCCAAGCCTAGGAAGCTTCAAATTTTGCTAACTGATACGGGCCGTTTCCAATCAGCAACTGCCTTGACTTTCTTCGGATTGACTGCGATGCCCGCGGCGGAGATGATGTGCCCAAGGAATGAGATGCTGTTCAGCCAGAACTCGCACTTGCTCATCTTCGCGTACAACTGATTCTCTCGAAGGGTTTGGAGTACCGTCCGCAGATGCTCTGCATGTTGCGCTCGATCTTTCGAGTAGACGAGGATGTCGTCGATGAAGATTACTACGAACTTGTCAACGAACGGACGAAACACCCGATTCATTAGATCCATGAAGACGGCAGGGGCGTTTGTCAGACCGAACGACATTACCAAGAACTCGTAGTGGCCGTAACGAGTGCGGAAGGCAGACTTCGGCACGTCATCTGGCTTGACTTTGAGTTGGTGGTAACCCGATCGTAGATCAATCTTCGAAAACACCATTGCACCTTGGAGCTGGTCGAACAAGTCGTCGATGCGGGGCAGGGGGTATTTGTTTCGGACGGTGGCTTTATTCAATTCCCAATAGTCGATGCAGAGTCGCATCGATCCATCCTTCTTCTTCACGAACAGCACGGTCGTACCCCACGGTGAGACACTCGGACGGATAAACCCTCTGTCGAGCAATTTTTGAAGTTGTGCCTTCAATTCTTTCAATTCTGCAGGGGCCATTCTGTACAGAGTCTTTGAGATCGGCCGAGTGTCGGGGAATGTGTCGATGGTGAACTCTATTTCTCGATCGAACGGCATGCCAGGTAGCTCGTCCGAAAACACGTCTGGGAATTCTGCCACAACGTCGGTCTCTCCCGCATTTGTACCATCCTATCGCATGTCTCGAACGAAAGCTAGATAGCCTTCGCACCCAGAATGCAGCATCCGTCGAGCAGATATTGCGGAGATCACCATGCAGGTCGACGACGCCTCACCATACGAGTAGCAGAATTCAGGCACTCCAGGTGTGCGAAATGTGATCTTCTTTTCAGCGCAGTCTATGGTTGCGTTGCACGGCCCGAGCCAATCCATTCCCAGAATGATGTCAAAGTCCTTCATGTCGAGAACTATCACATCCAGACCTATCTTTTGACCGCCGATACAAATAATCCCGTCGGCGCAAGCTGAGTTTGTAAGAATTGGTGTGCCCGAAAGTGTGCGTACGCTAAGGTCGAGATCTAATGATATTACAGGAAATTTGTGCTCGGCGGCAAAGTCCGTCGATATAAAACTATACGAAGCGCCTGAATCAAATAACACACGAGCAGGCACATTATTGAATTTTAGTATACCTGATACTACTGTATCTGATGCCAGCACTTCGTCTCGAGTCATGGCGTAGACGCGGCCCTGAGTGTTGGGGCGACAGTCTCGGCCATCTTGCGGTACGGGTTGAGTGGGCGGACGAGGTCGAGGCGCCTGTCCTCGATTCTTTTGACGGTGTTGTTGTGGCGGGGCATTACGATTCCATTTTCGGGGGCATTCTCGTGCTTGGTGGTTCCTTGCTCCGCAGTTGAAGCATCCTCCTTCGAGGACATGACAATCGTTTGTATGGTGATCGAAGTGTTGACATTTGGCACAAGGAAATGGTGGGGTTCACTCCTGGTAACCGCCGTGGTTTGGACGCTTTGAAGCGTGATTGTTGCCTCCCGTATAGCCAGGACGTTTGTGATTGGAGTGGCGCACAACGTCGTCAGCACCGGAAGGATGCAGGTTCTCAAGGCGAAGAGCGTGATTTAGAGCCTCGCCCACGGTCTTGTACTCCGGGACCCCGACATGCGCACCGATAGAGTGTCGCAGACCTACTTCGAACCGTCGCACACGGCACTCTTCAGTAGGCAGAAATTGGTTCGCAAACTTAGACAACTTGTTGAATTCTGCGACGTACTGTTCCACTGTCCTGCTTTCTTGCTTCAACTACATGAATTCATTCTCCTTCGCTTGACGAACGGCTGACGGAAGGTATTGGACTTCAAAAGCTTTACGGAACGTGGCCCAAGAGATCGGCGAGGTGGTGTTGCCCGGTCGGATCGCTCACTTGCGTACGGCCCACCAGTCGTGCGTGTTCAACCGTAGTTAAAGTTGTGCGCAGGCGATTTGCTTGGATTCTTCAATGCCGAGTAGCTCGAAGTGATCTTCCAGCTCTTCCAACCAGTCGATTGCCATGGAGGGACCCTCGGTGCCGCTGAAGGAAGTGCGGTACGCCTTCTTGAATTCTGACACTTCAAAGTTGTACTTTTTTATTGTCGCTGGTTGACGCTCGGGCTCCGCCGTGTCGACTTCAATGGGTTGGATCGTCGGCCCGGTGGCAGCAGGTGCGGTGACGGTAGGCACAGTCGCAGAATTTCCATTGGCCGTCATTGTTTGCACGATCTGCTGCAGGGTATCTAGCTGCTTTTGCGAAAGTTTGGCATGTGCATCAAAGCAAGCTTCGAAGCGAGCTTCGAACTGGGCCTGTCGTTCCTCTACTTGTTGATGTCGATTCTCGGACTGGTTTCGCTGTGCCTCTATCATGTGTAGCATCCTTTCGATAGTATCGTTAGAAGGTCAGGCCCGCGAACGATGCGAACTACTAGAGCCGCTTGAAGCGCTCTGTTCTTGCTCGGCCGTGGGTTCCGTCACTTCTGCGATACGAAGGCAAACGCATCAGTCACAAAATATTACGGACTCATTGTATGGAATAACTTATCTCATCAATGCGAGGTTAAAGGATGTAAAGCCGTGCTCTGATACTATTATGTCATGCCCCGATTTCGTAGAATCGATAGTCGTCCCCCGGGCGTGATGTCGTGCGAACCTAAGTTGCGACCGCACAAGGCATAGTCATAAGGTTATCCGAAACACAACATTAAGTTAGAGTACACAGAGAAATTGATTGACACATTGAAACAGAAGTAAACTTTTCATTGATAATAAAACTTCGTTTACATTGACTTCATTATATTCATTGCCGCGCGGGCTACAATATGACTCGACTTACAAAATGAACGCCGATGAGATAGTCGTTCCATACATTACACCCATTTATACAAGCAAAAACCATTACACATTTCCACCTGCGATCGAGGGAAGCCGAGTCGCCATTGGTCTTCTTTTGTACTGAATGCGGAGTCTTTAAAAGGAATTCAGAAACAAACCTTTACACGGACGAGGCTTCAAAAGTGTCCACGCCGCCTTGAGATTTTAGGTGGCACGCCCTTCGTGGTTCGGGGTACCTACGTGGAGAGCGATGATCAGTACATTACACTTTGTACTGGTGTGTGGCAAGTTAAGTTCCAAGCTCTCATTTGGTTGAATGAGTTTATATGACTTAGTTCATGAATGTTTCTAACCATCCTAATGAATTTCAAGCGAGCAATGACAAGCATAATGTAATTTACGTCGGAACTTACCCCCGGCGGACCGTACCGCGCCTTTTGAAACTTACCATGTTCTTCCCTGTCAATTGTTATCATTTACATTCCAAATGCAACATTATGTGTGTTTGGTCACTGACATCACAAGCCATCTTGGACTATAGCTTTGTTAGCCGGGGCCCTTGCAGCGCAAGTAGCGAGGCCCGCTGCAAGTCCCCGCTTAATCCGTGCTATCATCCAGCATAGCTATACCGTGTTTCCTCCTAGGCCGAGTCGGTCCCGTGGCCCCGGGTAGTCGCTCGAGGAAACTCTCTCCTTGTCGACAAGTTGTCCAATGACCGAGTTAAGACAACATTTAGTTATTAAGGCCTAGCCTACTTTCTCTTTGAAACTTGATTATTTTACCGTGTCCGTGCCTTTGCTTTCATTCTTTCATCCGCAACAACACTATCGATTTACTTAAGAAGGGGTCGAGAAGAGAAGGGTCAGCCACTCACCTTGAGTTTACTTCGGCGAGGGAACTTGTTGGTCGCGCTAGACGTCGCCTACGCAATTATCTGAAATCGCACAAGCAACCGATTAGAATACTGCATTATTCAAGGAGTTCGATAGGAAATATGAGTTCGAAATGCAAGCCACGAAAACCATCAAAAACATTCATGAAAGCGCATTCAGAAAGCAAAGCCAAAACCAACGCAAGCGGCGTGAAAAGCAGAGCAACGAGAGGTCTCTCCCGACTCAGCCGTAGAGTCAATCCTCGAGGCACAACCCGCTGAATATGGGACTTGGTTTCGAAGAAGACATTCCATAACGAGGAATGGATCTTAATTCAACCGTTCCCGTTCGATCGACTCGGTCGATCCCGACCTATCGGTCCCGACCGAATCGATAGCGACAGTGTTCCTTTCTTGCGTACCCCGTGGACAGAGTACGGGGCACGATGTAGGGACGGGGCACTACATTGGGTTTAGAAGTGTCCTGCACTGTTCTATCCATGTTGGACAAAGGTTTATTCGTAGGCTACTTGTCTAATATATATGCTCTGTGATTGATTAATAGCGAAGGTGCGCGGCAGGGAAGATGGTGATGACAGGGAAGGAGGGTATTGTATTCATAAAAATTTAGTCAAATGAGTTGACCGGTCGGTCATAAGACGGTTTCTGTCAAAAGTAAAAATTTTCGTACAATATAGTAATTGGGTGGAATGCACCTTGAATTATGATGTGGGATACAACTCAAATTTTCTCTAAATCTTATTCATATGAACGACAGAGTAGTACAAGTAGTACATTTACTCAACTTAATAATCAAAGCAACATCTATAGGACATACATGAAAAAGACGACACATTACAACTGAACGAACTTTGACGAGCTCTTGCTGTCGACTGACGTGCTCCCCCGTTAAAGAATGGTCCTACTTAAACCTTAACACGATAATTATTATTTGTCAGTTGATTCTCCCCAGCTAGCACAAATAAATTGCATACCTGAGTGCAAAGATAGTTCAATTCTTAGAATCTGCTACTTGGAAAATAACATAAGCAGGAAATTTTTGCCTTCCGATATTTGGGGTCCTGTGCGATCGCACATCTTGTACAAACTCAGAAACGGTCGTGTATCTCAAGATCTTCGGAGCCAAGAAAGGATGATCCTATTTATCTTTCTTGAGAATAAAAGCCGTTCTTTGCCAACTTCCCCATGACTTCTTCCAACTGGAATAGAGAACAAGACCATTGCTACTTGTACTAAAATCATACACCTTTACTTTACTTAAATCTTCTTGTTTGTTTTCAACATCGAATTTCCTTCATACTGGATTATTTGTAGCTCCTTGAAATGTTTTTTAAGGGGGTATGTTTTTACCAAATGATATCCTGCATCATGCATCAGAGCATTAGTTGGGGTATGACTTGTTCCCTTGTGTGTGTGCCTCTCTAAATAGAATTTGTGTGAGGGAGTGTGTGAATAGATAGTGAGTTTTCAGAGAGAGGCCATATTTGAGATAAATTCCCATATCCCTTGTATCCCTGATGATGATTCAGTTGTAATGCATCCTAGATTCAACCCATATCACATAGTCATTCTCTATATTCTCTGTCTCGCTCCATTATTTAGTATAAATTCACTAGTTTGACTCACTCTTCATTCTTTGTTCAAGTTATCATATGATCTGTCCCTCCTTCATTTATTTTCCTGTGCTATCAACCCTTATAATAATCATATCTTAGTTTGGTAGGTATCCTGCACTAATGTTTGATATCCTGCATAACTTGCAATACTTCCTTTGCATTCACATATTCACTGCACATATGGCTTGACCTACACCCATATTTTAGCCCTTGTATTTATCTACTGCATATTAATGTTGCCTATACCATCATTTGCCCACTGCCCTCACTTGGGTTCAGTTAGGCACCTCAAGTTGCATATTCTGCTCCTCCAAACATGTCCTGCATTACCCATTAGTCCCTGTACTCCACTGTTCTATTTGATATCCAGGATGAACAGCCCCATTATTTATATTGCCTTATCTTGGTTCAGTCCCCAAACTAATAGAGCAGTTTAGTCCTTAATATTTCGTATCAGTTATGTAGTTATTAGAGTATCATTAGGATGGGTTATTAGAGTATCAGTATTTGTATCCATCTAGTCTTTGATAAAAGTTCAGTCCACCTTATACTTTGAATCAATCCAGTTGTATCCATCTTAATATCAGTCCTACATGTTAGATTCAATTCTCTAATATTACTTTCAAAAGTTAACCAGGACAATTAGGACTTGGATGTAAATACAATACTTGTTAAATATCAAGGATTTGTAAAGTCAAATTTATAATGATTTTCCGTAAACAAAAGCCAAGTTTCAAATGTCCTTATCTTCGTGTCATGTTCGTCCAACCATGTCGATTTGTGCATGTGTACCCATACAAGCATTAAGATTTTTTCTATTGTTGAAGACATCTATGTTGGAAATCCGTATGGACAAACAATAGCAGTAGAATAAAAATAAAAATACCAAGAAGGAATGAGTAAAATAAGAACAATTAACGAAACTAATAGTAACAATAATAAATCACAAACATGTATTATTTTACATGGTTCTGTCGAAATCGACATGCTCCATGGGACAATAGAACAAATACTTTATTGAATCAACAAGATGAAACATTCAAATGATTATACACACAAACTACGATGAGCAGCCCGCGATCTCCGACGAAGCCACTTTATTTGAATAAATGTTGTATTTGAACAATTGTGTATTTGTTAATAAGGCTGTATATATTGTAGAGAATAATTGTTGTATCAATGTACCCTCTGGGTATCGGTATCGGTAAGTAGATAGGTAAATGTTGAAAATTAAATTTACTTATGCCAAGTCTTTTGGGCCTATCAGAGTTATAAATCTTTTCGGAAATCTAGTATAATGTTGATTACCTCAAAAGGCTTGCATAAGTAAGAGTGTATAGAGTGAGCCTCCCTACTCCCCTTCTTCTCATTCGGGTCATGAGGCATCCTATTCCGCATCATATGATATACACCTCAACCAAAGCGTGGAGAAGTGTAAAAATATTAATATTAACCAAGGATCAGTATCGGAATCAGTATCACCATGAATCTCATAGCTTGTTCTAACAGAGCATAATATAAAACCAAACGTGAAGCAGAGCTTTACATTCACAATATTAGAATGTGAAGCTCTGATTCACACGTTTGGTTTTATATTATGCTCTGGTAGAACAAGCCATGAGATTCATGATGATACCGATTTCGATACCGATCCTTGGTTAATATTAATATTTTCACACTTCTCTACTCTTTGGTTGAGATGGATATCATATGAGAGAGTCGAATGAGAAGCAGGGAAGTAGAGGGAGGTCGGAGAGGGTAAAAAATCATTTGATAGTATCCAGGTTAAGAAAGTGTAAAAAATTAGATAGTATCATGTGTCAGGGTGTGTGTGTGTCTAGGAGTCGAGTTAGGACTGAGTATCAGGCTCAGGGGATAGTATACGTATGAGGGCTTATCCAGGGACAGAGTCTCAGACAGGAAGAGAATGTGTATGTATTAGTAGTTAGGTTTTATGTATCGAAAATATATGCATATCTCGGTTACATATAGCAAGTGTGAAGTATACAGAATTGAAAATATGTGTATCACATATGCATTTTTAGATTTGCCTATGGTGGGAGGCGGACGTGGACGTGGACGTGTACGTGATTCAGATTTGCCTATGGCGGAAGGCAGACGTGGATGTTTGCAGCATGGGTCTGGCTCACGTTCGGCTCCTTTGGAGCGTCCAGGCCGTCCACCTGTCGACGAGGACGAGTTTCTAGATGTTGATGATGGGTTATCTCTGGGTGCGGCCCGTTCATCGGTCGGGGGAGCTACTCCTTTGGCCAATACTTCGATGACTACTCCGACGACTACTCCTACGGCCACTCCGGCCGCTTCTACCCCTACGGCCGCTCCTATTGCGGCCAATCCCTATCCGGACTTGGTGGTCGAGCGTGGAGTCTACAGACGACGCGTAGGAGATCCTCCGACGTTACCGGAGCACCCAGCCGACGTCCATCTTCCGGAGCTGTGGGCCGATGGGCAGACGTAAGTATATGTATTTTAGTTTATTGTAAATTCATATATTTATTCATATATTTTTCATAGTAGCTGATGCCGTACATTGTTTTCTTATCTCAGGTTTTTTTCGATCCGCGTCGGACGAGATCTAGGTGACTTGATTCGCCGTAATTTCCATGGGCCGTACCTGAACTTCGGCGACATCCCGGCGGAGATGAGGTTCGTTTGGCTTGATGCGCTGAGGGTATGTATAATGGTCTTTTTTTACAATATGTATCAAAGATTTGTTCATTCATGTGCGTTTATCTTATTTGCAGGCATCATACTGGTGGCCGAAGCATAGGGACCAGACCATCCGGAGGTGCTACAAGACCGTATCCAGCAAAAGGATACGTGACATGATCCACGACCAGAAGGCGCTGGAGAGCCTGAGAGGTAGTGGATCAGAACATGGGTGCAAGGAGTGGCTCAGAGCGGATTTCTGGGCAGAGATGAAGAAGAAAATGGAGACCCGGCCTATCTGGCCAAGTCTGAGAAGGCGAAGGCTGTCCGTGCTAAGGCTGGTCAGCACACGGGTGGTTCGATCCCGTCTTCGGAGCACATGCGCCGATTGGTGAGTATTCTATTAAATTGTCAAATTTTTAATTCTTAAACTCTACAAAATGAGTATTAATTTATGTTTAATTGTACAAGCGCGAGGAGGTCGTCGGGAAAGGCGGAGATCCGGACACCGTCGACTTCCCCACAGTCTTTGCGCATACCCACAAGCGCAAGAGTGATGGGAAGCTCGTAGATGAGCGGGCCGCCAAAGCTTATGTAAGTTTTCTTATTCTTTATATGTATTACATTTTTACAATTGTAGATGATCGGACTACGAGTATCGATATCGGTACCCCATACTCATATAGTAATGGGCCGATACCGATTTCGATTGCGATACCGATACTAATAGGAATGGTTCGATACTCAGAGTATCGGTATCGGGCCATTCCTATGTGAGTATCGGTATCGATCTATTACTATATGAGTATGAGTATCGGTATCAGCCCATTACTATGAGTATTGATATCGGTATCGGTACATTACTATGAGTCTTTATATTAACTCTAAATTTATTTATGTTTATATAATATAGGAGGAGTTTGAGAGTCGGGTCGGTGAGGGAGGTGAGGGGGCTGGACCTAGCCAGCCGACGGATAGGAACAAACTATGGGTAGATACGGTCGGAGTAGGGAAAGGCGACAGCATATACGGTATTGGATCGTTTGCATCCCAGTCGTCCGTCATTTCTAGAGCTCCACCTCCACCTCCACCTCCACCTGTACCAGTACTTCCCACCGGCGGTGCTGTCGTCTACGACCAGGTTACTATTACCCGTATATTATGGGATTTACAAAATTACATATACGGTAGTGCAGGAGCTTCTGCTCCGACACCTATAGTACCAGTCGTTTCGGCTCCGACTGCGGCTCCGACGGTTCAGACTTTGACCGATTCAGCTCTGCTACAGACTCCAGCACATCCGGCTATAGCACCTCCGGCTACAACACCGACGGATCTAGCACCGACTTCGAGAGTTCCTCTGTCTCGGGAGGATTTCGAAGACGCATTGCGAAATGTGCTGGGTAGCTACACCCACCCGCCGCCTCCTCCGTCGCCGTCGATGTAGATATTGTTTGGAAACTATTTGTATTTGGGAAAATTTTGGAAAACTGTTTGTAAACTGGAAAACTGTGTATTTGGAAAACTGTTTGTATTTGGAAAATAATTTGGAAAACTGTTTGTATTTGGAAACTGTTTGTAAACTTTTTGGTATGTGTGTAACTGTTTATATATCTGTATTGTAAACTATTTATATGACTGTATATTGTCTGTGTAACTGTCAATATGGATGTGGAGTGCAGGAAACACAAATATAGACACACAAAATTGTATTTAGCGACGGGACAGCGATGGAACAACGACGGAATATCTGGAAAATTGCAGTATAGCGACGGAAGAGCGACGAAATATCTGGAACATTCCGTCGCTAAGGTTCTGGAAAATATAGATTTAAAGTATAGCGACGGAATAGCGACATAACCGGTTCGTCGCTACAAGCCTGTCCGATACCAATAGCGTATCGAAAATACTTTAGCGACGTACTTTTTCGTCGCTATACCGTCACAATATTAATCCTGGAATACGCCGCGGACCCGTCGGTAGTTAGTCGATAAAAGTAGTGGCAGAATTTCCGTCGCTAATACGTCACATTTTGTAATAAATAGCGTGCCGCTAAATCCATCACTAATTAGTCACTATTTTCGACAAACTAGCGACTGATTGAAATTAGCGACACGTGATTTCTCGACAAACCGTTTCCGTCGCTGATATGTCTCTATTTGGCTTTAGCGACGGAAAAACAACTTTTAGCGACGGATACGCCGTCGCTAAAAGCCTATTTTTTGTAGTGTTAAGACCGTATAGAGCTCGACGAAGTTTACAAATCTGATGAGGAGAGTGCGGAAGACCATGAGTGGTTTCATGTAAACTTCTTCTTGTAGATCTCCATGAAGAAATGCATTTTTTACATCCATTTGATGTAGTTTCCATTGACGAATAGAAGCAACTGCAACCAAGGTTCGTATCGTAGTCATACGAGCAACCGGGGCAAACGTTTCTTCATAGTCAATACCGTATTCTTGGGTAAAACTTTTGCAACTAAATGGGCCTTGTATCGATCAACAGAACCATCGGGCATTATTTTTATTTTGCAAATCTATTTACATCGTACAATAGATTTACCAGAAGGAAGATCCACAAGATCCCATGTATTACTATCTTGTAAAACAGTTAGTTCTTCTTTCATTACTTGTTGCCAAAGAGGGTCAGAAGAGGCTTCACGGTAGGTTGTTGGCTCACGAAGGGATAAAAGTGAAGATATATATGTAGCAATGATAATCTTTGAAATGAGCAGGTTGGTGTTTATCACGAGTAGGTCGGATTGAAATTTGAGGCTCTGGATGAGTTTCTGGAAAATTTGATTCACCAAGGGTTGGATTATTTTCCAGAAATGTCATATCGGAATCATGTGCAGAAGGATCAGAAGGTGGTGTTATTACAGGTTCTATTTGTGATGATGTTATTTGGTCAAAATTATCAGATGATGAATCAATAAAAGGATTATAAATTTGAAAAGAATCAGAGATCTCTATTCGATTTTTTTGGTAGTGAGTAAAATAGTATCTTCTCCCAAAAAGGTAACATACCGAGAGATATAAAGTTTTTTAGAAGAGGGATCATAACAACGATAGCCCTTTTGTTGAATACCATAACCTAAAAAAACACGCATAGATGTTTTCTTGCTGAGTTTGTCTCGTTCCCTTTTGGAAAGAAGGACAAAACATGTTGAACCAAAGACACGGAGTTCAGAGTAATCGGGAGGGGTCTGAAAAAGTCATTCAAAGGTAGAAATCCCACCAGTGACCAATGAAGGGATGCGATTTATGATGTAAGTGGAAGTGTGAATGGATTCTCCCCAAAAGATACGAGGAACGGAGGATGAGAGAAGTAAAGTTCTAGCAGTTTCCACAATATGACGGTGTTTGCGTTCTGCAACGCCGTTTTGTTCAAGTGTTTCAGTGCAAGATAATTGAGGAAGGGTTCCTTGAGTTTTTAAAAAATGAAGGAAGGATGTGGATATATATTCTCCTCCAAAGTTCGATCTAAATTTTTTAATAGTTTTTGAAAACTGTGTTTTAATCATTGTGCAAAACTCAAGATATATTTTAAAAAATCAGAACGAGAGAATGTAGTAAATATGTCCACGTATAGCGAGTGTAGTCATCAACAAAGATTACATAATATAGAGCACCTCCCATAGATTTAATAGGAGCTTTGCCCCAAACATCAAAATGCACAATATCAAAAGGTGATGTAGAGGAAGTTATGCTACTATTAAAAGGAAGTGCAGGTTGTTTAGCTAGTTTACAAGCATCACAATAAGGTTCTTTATTTAAATGGATAGAACCCAACAATCCTTTATTCATCATATATCGAAGTCGAGAAAAAGAAACATGACCTAATTTAGAATGCCAGAACATAAAAGGAGATGGAAAAGTTGTTGGAGCAACAATTGAGGTACCAACTATGAGTGGGGTTTTAAGTTTGTCTACGACAAAAAGCCCACCAACTCTATGGCATGTCCCAACTTGCTTCCCCATCGAGCGTTCCAAAATGGCACAACCAAATGCAGAAAAGTTAATATCAAATCCTTGATCACATAGTTGTCCGACAGATAAAAGATTCATGGACAATTTAGGCACAAGCAAAACATCTGAAATAATCAGATCATTAGAAGTTTTAACAGAACCGATATGACTTGCCCTAACAATAGAACCATCAACAGTATAAATAGTAGGAGATAAAGAAATGGGAGTTAAATTGTTAACACATTTTGAATTATAAGTCATATGGTTCGACGCACCAGAATCAAGAAACCAACTAGTGGAGTAAGTACCTGAAAAAGCAGAAGCAGCAATAGAGTGGTTACCAATAGAAAGAGCTTGTTTGATCATATCTTGAATATCTGCAGTGGTCAAAGTACCGGGGATGGAGGATGGCAATGTTGCAGAAGCTGTTGTAAGCGTACCGGACGTGATGGCTTTCTTTCTGTCTCGCATGTTTCTTGATGACAGAGAAGTGCAACTCTTGACCATGTGTTCAAATTCTTTACAGTAATTACATTGAACATTTGATAAGTCGCGATGAGGGTTTGTGGAATTAGCCTTCCGAAAATTAGCAGTAGGCCGAGCCGAGGCAACAAAGACTGAAGGGTCTATATGTGGCATGAGACTTTTACGAGTCTCTTCGGTGATTAATTCTGATAGTGCAGCATCTACCGTAGGAAGTGGTGTCTGATGAAGAATAGAGGCTTTGCTAGTTTCAAATTCATCACGGAGAGCCATCAAGAATTGAACTAATCTTGTTTCTTCGCGGAATATGAACCAAATAGCAACGTCGGGTGTCCATTTGGGTTCCATAAGGGCCAATGGATCCCAAATAATAGACATTTCAGAATAAAAGTCCGAGACTGATTGTTGCTTTTGTTGTTTTAAAGAACGAATATCTTGTTCCAACTTATATTTTTGAGCAAAATTGGTATGGATATACCTATGTGCTAAAAAATTTCAAGTATCTTTTGCATTTTCAAATCTAGCAAGTTGCATACTAATTGAAGGTGCAACGGAATTTGCAATCCATGTACGAATTTTGTTGTTGTTGATTTTCCAATCAACAAACTTAGCATCTTTTGCCGTAGGACATAGTTCATCACCATTGATATATTTCCATAGACCTCTTCCTTTTAGAAAACTTCTCATAAGAAATGACCAATGGCTATAATTACTACCCTCGAGTTTAACAGAAATAGGTTGGGTTGGTACGTGTTCAGATGCCATTTCTTGATTCACCTGAATGTAAAAAATAGTCTATAGGTGTCTTTCTGTAGAGAAAGAGAGTGAGCACAAAAATTTCTTTTCTATGAGAATGTGAGAGAAGGAAACAATTAAATATATTCACTAGCGGCACAAATCTACCAACATTTCAAGATCTTAGTCCTTTAAAAGTTAATATGTGCCAATATAGATGCTGAATACTTAAAATAAAACAGTACTTGTGTCCATATAAGTTTCCGAAATCATCTTATGAAATAGTGATTTGATTTTCTGGGAGTCCAAGATGAAGTTCATTGACATATATCTTCTCATCTTTTCTCCCAAGAAATAACTTCTGCTCTCCTGAATCTACAACAATTGCAGTAATAGCATATGAGACTATATGGATCTCAAGAAAAAAGTTAGACCTCCCTACTCAGTAGGTGCCTTAAAACCTGAAGAACGAGTTACAGAGAAACAGAAGAAGAAGAAGAAGAAGAGGATTAAATCTGCTGGGGTGTGAAAACACCGTTGCTCAAAGTAAGATTCGCCTCTATACGATCCGCTTCCAGGAACCAGCAAGTTCAAGAGAACTTCTGGAACGCTCGTCAGTCAATATTTGTGACTTGAACGGGCTTCCTGAACTTTACGGACTCTCTTAACTCTTTTCTTTGGTGCATCTTTGAAAGGAGGCAAGAGGGTTCTATTTATAGAGTGGAGTAAGCCCTTACCATCTCTCATATCCGATGTGGGACTAAAATACCAATACTCTAAAACAGAATTTGATGTTTTACATCATCCCACAATCAACATAGTCGAGTGCTAGCCCACGCCTTCCTCCCGAACACTCCCGTGCATGCACGAGACAACCTGGAGTCCATGTCGAGTCCGAGCCCGCACAACAAAAATCAACTTACGTCCTTGTTGGTATTAATCATTTTCCTCTTAGTAAAATCACCCATATGGTTCCCTTGTTAGGGTCACCACTCCATGTGCATATCCTAACAACACATACTCATATATATGTTGAGATAACTCATGGTGTTTTTCCAATATGGGACTAAACTTTACAAAGCATGTTGAGAGCAAGCTCTCTTCATGTCAATGAGCAAGAGCACCAACAAGATATGCACTTCCTGGAGGAGTTCCACCAGCAAGATAGATACCATCCTTGGAGCTTGCAGTCAAATGGTCTCCATTGGATAGCTTCTTGGTGGTGTGAGGCTTAAAACCAAAATTGCACAACAAATTGTCACTTGCTAGTAAGAAGGGATGCTACCATCACTAGATAATGAAACTAAAAAAAAAAAAAAAAAAAATTAACTTCCTTGAGTTGTGAAATGTCCCTTTGTTTTTTTCTCATGACGCACATTTTTCCCATTGCGTGTGACATGTATGGTGTGTTAGCAATGGAGAATGGAACAATTTTATGTATATTTATTCGTTTAAGTTTCCAGATATATGTCCAGATAAGTTTCCAGATTCATCTTCTAAAACAGTGACTTGATTTCCTAGGGGTCCAAGATGAAGTGCATTGACATATATCTTCTCTCCTAGCAAGTAATTATGCTCTCTGGGTCAGAGAAGCAGAAGTATCTTCAAGGTTTGATGAAGAAGCTATAGGAACAAATAACTGGATAGTGGGCTTTGATACCATGTAAGATTTTGAATATTTCTCTTATTGATTTGTGAGTATTTTTCATGTGTATAAAACAATAGTTGGCATCTCTCCTATAATGACATGTTTCCTATAGTCATAAATGTGACAATTACAATATAGTCGGCAATTACCAAATCTTCTTTTGGTTCGCAGATTTCAAATCTCTTGGTTGTCACCAAACATGAATGCTATCATCACTCGATAATGAAACTAAAAAAAAAAAAAATCTAACTTCCTTGAGTTGTGAAATGTCCCTTTCTTTTTCCTCATAATGTACATTTTTCCCAATGCACATGATAGTGAAGTATGGTTTTCGGTACACGAGAAGCATAAAACTAAAGCAATTTATTATAAATTTCTAATAGAGGATTTAACGCTAAAAAATAAATAGTAGATTGACATCAACCAATATTAGGGGTGAGCAAATACCGACCGATACCGAAAAACCGACCGAATACCGAATAAAAATATTCCGAAAAACCGAACCGAAATTATGTACTGATACCGAATTGCCGAACCGACTAAATTACGGTATAATGGTAATGGTAAAGGTTTGAGTGTAATACCATACTGAAAATACCGAACCGAACCGATTCACACACACACACACACATTTTTTAATGTTGTTCATGATTAATTTTACATTACTCATTTTCATTTTTATCTTTATTTTGGTTGGTTTCCTAGAACTTGGAATGGATTTTAGTGGACTTGAATTTATGTTAAGAATGCTAAGAATTGAGTTTTTGATCTTTTGAGCTTATGCTTTTGTGTTCTCATAGAATTTTGAAGTGAATTTTGGTTACTTAAACTTATACTAAAGATTAAACTTAGTGACCGCGTTTGATATTTTAAGCTCATTTTTAGGTGTTTGCGACTTGTTACATATTGTTCTAATAATTTTGATTAATTGTTTGGTTGGTAGAAGCTTGGCTTTAAAATTAATGCTTCCAAAAAATAAAAAAAAAATATTATAGGTTAAGAGGTTATACAATATTAAGTGTGTTAATTGATCAAATATTAATTGGTAAAATACCGATACCGAACAAAAACCGACCAAATACCGATTTAACCGAAACCGAAAAAACCGATTCTAAATGGTACGATATTGGTATTGATTTTTCAAATACCAATTTAAAAAAATACCGAAAAAATCGACCAAATATCGACCGATTATACCGACGCTCACCCCTAACCAATATAATGTCCCAAAACATAGTGTCATTAACTGAACTTAAATCCTAGAAACTAAGTAGTGACCAGTTAACCTAAACTCAAGTGGTGGATATTATGATGGGAATTTGAAAGTGTTGAAATTCATAATTATTATACTGATAGCTTAGAAGTATGAATTGCACTTAGGGACATGAGTTCTAGAAAAAGCCTATTGCTTCCTATGTATATATTCTCAGGGGTAAAGCTTTAGCCTACGTTTGGTTCGCGGAATTGGAGCATTGGAAAAGAAAAGTGATTTTTTTTCCCCTTTGTTTGGATGCGAAAGGATATGAGGAGGAAATAAATTTGATTTCCAAGAGCAAGAAAAATAGGAGGAAAATTGATTCCTCCCACCAACCCAAGAATTCATTTTCCTTTTCTGAGAATTCACTTTCCCTCCCAATTTTTTTGACATTTTCAAACACCGAAAATGAAATTGATTGAAATTATAATTTTCTAAAGGAAAGGAAAGAGCAAAGAATTTCATTTCCTTTCCTTTCCTTTATTGTTAAGAATTGCGGGTCAAGGGTTGATTTTCCTCCCTTTGGGCTTACCATAGTGCCTGCCAGTTTTTGGTCCAAAGTCACCAAAGCACACGATTTGGGCTCCCAAATTTTAAATTTTTCTTAGGACACCATATAAGTTTATATTGGGCCCATTCTATTTAAACTTAAGAGCATCTATTGGACCTTAAAAGTCCAAAACTTTTTAGTTTTAAAAGAGGCCCAACAACAGTCTACTTTTCTTTGTTCTTCTGATTAAGACTTGTTTAAGGAAGGGCCTGATTACACCATTAAGGCCTCGTTTGGTACACACTGTAATGTAATCATAATTGCAATAAAATCAAATAAAAAAAATATTACGACTTAAAATATTGTCCTAGAATTCGCTTTAGGCGTCAAAATGGCTTAGATCCATCCTTGCATAGTGCAAGAGCCCATACTATGGGTGAGTATTCGGTTTATTCGGTTCCAACCGAACCGAATAACCGAAAACCGAATTGGACCGAAACCGAATAAGCAAAACCGAACCGAATTGCTCAATAACCGAACCGAACCGAATTAAATCGGTTCGATTTTCGGTTTATTCGGTTTTTGGGTTTATTTGTATTTTTTTTAATATATATAATAACTAAATATACCTAGATATATTTATTATATATATATATATATATATATATATATATATATATATATATATATATATATATATATATATATATATATATATATATGGGAGCGGATCGGGAGCCCCGCCGAAGCCCCCGCGATCCTTAGCCGTTGGATCGCATGGGTGGGGGCGGGCCCCACGCGGGCCCCGCGCGATCCGATGGTGCGGGAGGGGGGGGGGGGGGGGGGGGGGGGGGGGCTTCGGCAGGGCTCCGCGGGCGGGTATCCCGATCCGTTTCCTCTCTCTCTCTCTCTATATATATATATATATATATATATATATATATATATATATATATATATATATATATATATATAAACTAAATTTTCTTATTCGGTTTTCGGTTTTGAACCGAAACCGAAATCCAAAACCGAAACCGAATAAAAAAATTTAGTATTTTCAAAACCGAAATCGAACCGATTTTTTTTTTAAAATCGAACCGAATCTCTTATTCGGTTTGGTTTTCGGTTAAAAATGAATAATGCTCACCCCTAGCCCATACTATATTCTTGTATGTTGTGTGCGGCTAAATTTGACTAGAGATCAGCCGCGTACTCAATTGAGTGTCCAATTACAATGAATGAGTGAGTACAGAGAATATCAGACTAGAGATCAGCCACGCACTCAATTGACTTGGAGACTTACTTAGGTCTTCTAATGAAGCCAATTGTGTTGTGTCCCCATCTGATCTGAATATAGATTTTAGGATGTGATGGGTCTTCTATTGCACTAGTCAGTCTCCTTGTAATGGAATGCTCAAATTATTGTTGAACTAGTAAATGTAAAGTAATGTGTAATAAAAATATTATTTAATTATAGTCAAATATTTTTTCTAACGCATGTGGTTAACCCTATTGTGACTTTGGAAAAAAGTTGTTGCCACATAGGAATGACAAAATTTTACATCTCCAACCCTACTGTGACTTTGGAAAAAAGTTGTTGCCACATAGGAATGACAAAATTTTATTCAAAAGTTCTTCTCCAATGCAATTGTCAAGTCAATTGTAAAGCTTATGTGGCAAAAATTAAAGAAGACATTATGAAGTTGATTGTCTTGTTCTAGACAATGCACTTGACAATGTCTTCTCTTCCATGTTGTTTGCAAAAACAAAAGTATAAAACTTTATTGATACAAACTGTAATAAAGATTACAAGAATTCTGGGAAAATTACAACTATAGGAATCCAATCTTGATGACGATTGCTCTATCCCTTGGACGATGTGAACTTTGAAGATGAAGTCTTTGAAGTTGAAAACAACTCTGGAAACTGAATGCAAAAGCCTCTGAAATTGAAGACAAAAGTCTCGGAAGAATGCAGCAGCACTTTGGCAAGAACTCCTGAACTCTCTGATTTCTGATCTCTGATCTTGATCCCCCCTTTGAAATGAAGACTTGAAACTCTATTTATAGAGTTCTGGAAATAACTAACTTTCAGTTATTCTGGACTGCGCAACGCAGCACTGGACTACGCAGGCAGTTATTGGATCGTGGGCCAACTATCTGGGACACATGGCATCATTTGATTGAAATGCGCATGATCATGCATAGACAGTTGCCACGTAATGAGCAATTGATGGCATGAATGCCACATGTAATTTGTCAGTTATGTTGGTAGAATGTGCAAAATGAACTGCGCAGACTTTGGTTTGCGCAGACTCATACTGCGCAAGATTGGTTTGCGCAATCCTGGATTGCGCTGCCAACTGTCAGCCGTCCTCGAGCACTGTGCGGCGCCAAAAACGAACAGTCTCCTCGTTATTCGTGTTGTCAGCTGTCAGGAAGATCTGATTTGATTCAGTCAATGATGACTTCTGCCACGTCAGTCTGCGCAGTTGGGAACATGCGCAAACCAACCTGCGCAAAGTGATGTCTGCGCAATCTGTTGTCTGCGCAACTCATCAAAATGATGAATATCTTGAATTTTTGACTTTGTTGATTGATACAACTTGATTTTTCAGGACCTACAAGACCCCCTTCAAAGTTTTCGAAAGTTGATTGTATTCAAAATTTCGAACTACTTTGAATTTTTGAATGTTGAATCATTTTGCGCAACATGATGAGCTGTCTGCGCAAAGCGAGTGGACCACAATTTTAAGCGCAATCCGAGGCATCCGTTTCGTGTTTTCCAAAACTATAAATACCCCTCTCTTCGTTTTCAATTCTTTACTTTGCAATCTTTCGAGCTTTTTGAGAAGAAAATCTCCCAACCTTCACTGTTCTCCTCCTCCGACGATTGTCATGGCTCCAAGACGATCAAATGCTGCCGCTGCCGCCGCCGCAAAAGGAAAAGCTCCGGCCAAGTCTTCTGACAGGGTTGCATGGCGAGCTTCCCGACACGAATCCGCACACCCTGCTCTGAGAGGTAGTTGAACCGATCGAAAACCCCTTCTTAGGGTGATTCGACTCCTTTGAAACTCATCTCTTTTTAGAGATAAGTTCATATTGCGCCACCCTTTTTAGGGTTTCGGTTGCATCAACTATCAGTTCTTCATTTTTATGAAGGCTGCATTCTTGCGCAAATTGTTGATTTGTGCTGACAGGAAGTCAGCGCAAACAATTAAGTTGCGCAGATATCAGCGCAAACCATTGCTTTGCGCATCCTTTTATGATGCGCAAACTGATATTGTGCAAGTCATGTCAGCGCAATCTGAGGTTGCACAAATTATGTCAGCGCAATCTGAGGTTGCGCACTCTAATGTTTTATGTTTAAAAACAGAATCTTTGTCTTGGACTAATTTTCATCTGTTTGTTGATGCAGTTGAAGTCAATGAAGATCCAGATTACAAACATTTTGTGGGAACCCTTACAGAGTCTGAATACAAAGAGGATCTGTCTCATGTCCATTACCCTCAGTATGATCTACCGGCCTCCCGTCAGGCTATATTGATTTCTCAGGACAATGAAACTTTGGTGTGTTTGATGAACGGACAGCCTTTAGAATCAGCTGATGCTGTAATTCACAAGAAACCCTTATTCCTATTCGGTGATGCCTTTGAGAGAGCCTCTCAGCCTAGGCCAAGGATGGAAGATAGGGTAGTTCACCAGCAAGATAGATCTTTTTTTATACCCGACATCACTCGTTGCCTTCCTTTGTCACGGTACGCTCATGCAAGCTACCCTAGGAAGATGGATTGGAATATCACTCTATTTCAGGATGCTCGGGCAGGAAAAATCTTCGTAAAGAAGGGGCCACAACATAAGAATATGTTTTATAGCTCTTCTGACAGATATAGTGTCCTACTGAGAGGCTTAAGACCTGGCTGTATTCCACCAGAGAACTCCTCCATGCTAATGCCTGTTAGGACACCAATATTCGCAAATGAATTTGCAAAGGTTGAAGAAAAATATCCTGAGCAAGATATAAGACTGACTGGATTGGTGAATCCAGACTACAAGCGATGGAACTATATCGCGAATTGGATTCTGGCAAAATTTCAAGACAGACTCCAACAAATCAACCTGTATGAAGCAGTGCATGCTACTGTATATGGATTTGCTCCCAATCCTCATATGTTCTTAGCCTTAGCTGAGAGATACAACTACAGGACCGGAACTTTCATGACCCCAGGGGGAGAGATGGGCTTTGCACTCCACGAGATGAAGTATATCTCGTATTTGCCCATGGCAGATGCTCCGTATGAGGAGTATGTACCAACAAATGATGAGTTGAACAAGCTCAGAAAAGAGAATCCAGAGATGGTGACAGTGTTCGAAGAGCTATTGTGCCATTACAAGATCTGTTCTCTATTTTACCAGAGTGCCACTGCTAACACTTGTTATTCTTCAAAGTGGCTACCATACCTGTTTCTCAATCATATAGAAGAGAAGAAAACCAGGGAGAATGATAAATGCTACCCTACTTTCTTCAAACCTTTGAGCCATACAGAGGTTAAAAAGTTAATAGAACAGAGTGGTCACTTTGATAAAGAAGTGAAAGATGACCATGAATATCCTCCTTTGAAGAGAGGAGACAATTTGGAAAGTTACTTGAGAATGGGCTATAGGCCCATGTCAGAAGCAGCACAATTGGCGGGATTCTTAACATACTGGCTGCGAAGGTTCGTAGTTCCCGGATCCAGTGCCGTAGATCGTTTTCACCGCGGCGTCTTGTTTGCAGCTGTTAAATTGGTCTTCGATTATAAAATGGACTTACTATCAGCAATGACCTGCAAGCTAAACGCCAGTCTTCGTTTATATGTTGACTTGATGCTGAAAGCGAAGGGAGAGAGAGAATTCCCTCGCTTAGAATTGCCATATACATATTTGTTTGGATGGTTGCTTCTTCACTATCCAACCTTAATGGATCCTGGCATGGGATCAGTCGACGGCAGTTTTCTTCGAAGGTATTCCCATAGAAAATGGAAATATACTTCCTTAACTGAGTGTAGATTTATGTTGAATTTGAATAGAGGCTGGAATTTCTGCTGTGCTCCTTTCCCTGCTGGGTATGATCAGATGCCCACGAATATGGTGGATTCGAAACTGCAGCCTCTGACTCGTGTCGCTTTTGAATGGTTGAAAACAATTCGACCATCTCATTTGGTCTACCGATTCGAAGAAGAATGCTACTTAGAACCATATCTTCCAAGCCGATTCGCTCGGCAGTTTGGATATGATCAGTTCCATGTAGGGAACGCAATTACCTGCCTCCAAGGCAAAGGTTATCTGATAGACGGAGCTAGGGCTTGGGATTATTACAATGCCCGTGATACAAAAGCCACTTTCTCCATGCCAGCAAAGACTACTCCTCAGGGTCCTCGAATGCTTTTTACATACTCCGTGTTTTACACATCAGCGAATACTTTTGCCGAGAATTTTAATCTCGCAGATAGTTTCGCCACTGTAACAAGATTAAGGAGAGGAAGAATTGCTCCATCGATCCCTATAAATGAGAAGGCGCAGGAACCGGCAGATGCACCTCTGGAAACTACAAGGGATATTATATTCCTCCAAGAAGTGAATGCACCACTTCGCATTTCTCTGAAGGTGGGTAAATCTCCTGCGAAGAAAAGAAGAAGAGAGGAGCCTCCTGCTCCTGTGGCGAAGAAGAAATTGATTCTTGATCTTTCTTCTGAAAAGGTGACTACCAGATCTCAATCCCGACAATTAGCCGAGACACATCAAGAAGTTGCCACTACACCAACTTCCGTGCAAAAGCAAGCAGAGCCAGAAAATGTAGAGAGTCCTGTTAGACCTCTACACAGAAAGAAAAGAGTAGTCACCAGAAGAGTTTTGGAAGAGTCTTCTTCTAGACAACTCCTGACTTCAGTAGATGCTGCTGCAGGACTTCTAATGGCATCTCCTACACCTGCTTCTGAATCAGGGAGCAAAACTCTCGAGGAGAATGAACAGAGGGGAGATTTTGCCCCAAGAATTGAAAAGCCTAGAGAACATATTTTAGAGGAAGAACAAAGTGTTGTACGACCTCATTCTCCTATTGCAGATATTACTCAACCTCCTCCTACTCCCAGGACTCTTCGTGAGGAAGAAGACCGTAAAATGATTGCAGCTCTGGAGGACTGCAGTTATAGCTTGCAGGAAGATCAGGCTGCCACTAGCAGTGGAAATACAGCAGTAGAAGAAGAAGAAGAAGAAGACGAGGAAGGTTCTTCATTCGAAAATGTTGATGAGTATTTACAAGATCCTGAAAAAAAAATGAAGAACACAGATCTCTTGATACTGCCGATGATATTTCAAATCCTAAAAAGGATATTGAAGTGGAGGCGTCTGCAGAAAAGGCTGTCGATGTTGAGATAGAAATATCTCCTGAAGAAGTAGCCGACGAAGGTGAGCTGACAGAAAATCCCGCCACCGACCTGATTATGGTGCCTATACCAACAGTGGTTGTTAGCAGTAGTCATAACTTATCTTGTGGTTCTGAGGCGGGCAGCAGCCAGGCTGTTGCAGCGGAGGCTACTTCTGTTCAACAGGAGTCCATTCCAGTAGGGAATGAACTCGTTGTTAGACCAAACCAAGGTAAAATCGCTTTTCATTTGATCTTTTTGTGCATCAACAATCAATTAGTAAAATAACAATTTTACTTTTGCAGAAGATCAAGCAGGAGGAGTAACCAGCTCTACTTTGGCTCCCTTATTTAAAGAGCCTGTTGTCCAACTTCAAAGAATCGAGCAACCTGTTACCCTGTCTTTATCAGGAGTAGCAGCAACTCCCGGAACTTTGGCCATCAATCAGCAGGTTGTCCAGTCATTTACCAAATGCTTCTTTGAATCGCTGGGATCCCTTGTCCGAAAAATGATAGAGAAAGAAGGAGCTGACTTCATTATGGTTAGGAAGCCCACTTCTTTCTTGATAAGAGCCATAAGAGACCAAGGAGATGAATCTCAGGCCACTCTTCTTGAACATATATTAAATGAGTTAGAAGTCTCCATCAAGAAGTATAAAGAACTCAAGAAGAAAGATGTAGACTCTTTAATACAAGCTGAATTTGAGCGACTGGCTCAAGCTGCTGATATGGAAAGATTAACCCTTCAAAATCTATTAGAGGCTCATTCAGCAAAATCAGCTGAATATAATTCTAAGATAGAATCAGTTACTTTGGTGGCTGAAAGCAAAGGACGGCGACATGCTGAATTGAAGGCAGAAATTACTCGCCTCCAACAAGAATTTAAAGAAGAAATTGTTAATCACCAACTGGTGATTGAACAATTTAATGCATTGATTGAAGAAAGGAATGAGTATGAGACCACTCATGGTGAAGAGATCACTCGCAGGACAGTAGATATGCCCATTTTTGATGAAGAAAGTGGGATGGAGGAAGCAAGAAAGATAGTAGCGTCAACACACGAAGAAGAGCTGCAGTCACTAAAGCAGCAAATTGACAATCTGATTGTCCCTCCTTCTTGATTTTGTATTTGGATTTTATTGCTGTAGCTGCATTTTTGTAATATCTCATGTTTTGATATAAAAGACATTTTGTTGTGGCTCCATTATTTATTGTATATCTTATTCAGATATAAATAATAGATAGACATGATATATTTATTGACAACTTAATCGAAAACGACAAGTTGCTGATGTAGAAAATGAATGATGAATCGTCAATGTATGTGAAACGAATGAACGGGAATACCGTTAAGTGATGATGAACAAACGGATGAACCGTCAGACGATGGTGAATGAACGAGTTAACCGTCAAATGATGAACGGGTTAACCGTCAAAATAGATGAACGGATGAACCGTCAGATATTAATGAACGGACGAACCGTCGGATGAATGTTATAAATAAAAGGATGAACCGTCTAGCATTTAATGAACGGACGAACTGTCGGATGATTAATGAACGGACGAACCGTCGGATGAATGTAATAAATAAACGGATGAACCGTCTGGCATTTAATGAACGGACGAACCGTCGGATGATTAATGAACGGACGAACCGTCGGATGAATGTAATAAATGAACGGATGAACCGTCTGGTATTTAATGAACGGACGAACCGTCGGATGATTAATGAGCGGACGAACCGTCGGATGAATGTAATAAATGAACGGATGAACCGTCTGGTATTTAATTAACGGACGGACCGTCAGATGAATGTATCACTTCGTAAATTGAGGAACTTCTGCCTATAAATATAGCAGAAATCTGACAGGAACAAACACTTCTATTCTTCAACATAAAAATGTCTTCCGGAGAAGCATCTAAGAAGGCTGAGATTGCTCCGAAAGTTCAGAAGGGCACTGAAGAACGCCCTGCTGATCCAGTTCAGCCAAAGGAGGCAGAAGCAAGCGAAGGTTCGTCTGCACCTTAACCACCGCGAGACATTCTGGACTTCCTGCTCGAACTAGGAAGGACTAGCGAAGAAGAAGCCATGAGGATGGCCGCCTGCAAGTTTTTCGTGGGATCCAGCAATGAGGTTCTCGGCTCTTTCGCTGACTGTATTTTTGAGAAAGACGGCAGTGGCCCTCGTCCCAATGTAGAAAAAGATGATAGTGATCTTTAATATGTACTATCATATAATGAAATAAAATTTGAATTTTATTTATGAACTTGATTCCGTCTGATAATTTTACAAGCATTTTACACTCACACATAATACTTCTTTAAGAATTTGCCATTGATAGGCATCATAGCAACTCGACCATCAAGTTCTGAAAGTTGATAAGCTCCATTTGAGAAGACTTTGCTTACAACATAGGGACCTTCCCATTTTGCATCGAATTTTCCTTTGCTCAGATGAGTCATAGTCATAGGACGTCTGACCGTTAGAACAAGTTCTCCTTGCTGAAAGGCTCTGACCTTCACTTTACGATTAAATGTCTTCGAGATGCGGGCTTGGTATAACTCAATATGCTGTTGAGCCATTAACCGCTTTTCATCCAGTGCCTCCAACTCTTGAAGTCGAAGAAGGTCATTGTTCTCTGTGGTAAGCTCATTGGCAATAGCAATTCTTAAAGAAGGAATTTGCAGCTCCAAAGGAAGAACAGCTTCACAGCCATACACTAAAGAGAAGGGTGTAAAGCCTGTGGGATTGCGGACTGTAGTTCGATAGGCCCAAAGACACTCGCCAAGTTTCTCGCTCCAATTCCGTTTGTTAGTGGATACAAATTTCTTAAGGAGCTTAATAATGGTTTTGTTAAAGGCTTCAGCTAGACCATTAGCAGCAGGATTGTAGGCCGTCGAAGCAACATTGTCAATCCGATGATCATCGCAGAATCTAGTGAACTTCTGACTAATAAATTGAGGTCCATTGTCATGGATGATTCTTCGAGGTATACCAAATCTATAGATGACATGGTGTTTAACGAAGTTAATGACACTGCTAGTCTTGACTTCAGCCAGAGGTATAGCTTCAGTCCACTTGGAGAAATAATCAGTTATCGCCAATATGAACCGATGTCCTCTAGAAGAAGGAGGATTGATAGGACCTATGATGTCCATACCCCAAGCTTCAAAAGGCCAGGAAGCAGCAGTCGGGTATAAGAATTCCGATGGTTGATGAATGAAGTCTGCATGGATTTGACAAGCATGACATTTCTTTGCATATTCAATGGCATCTGATACCATAGAGGGCCAATAGTAACCCATACGTCGAATACGATCATGTAGTTTAGGACCGGGTTGATGTGCTCCACAGACACCATCGTGAGCTTCACGCAACACTTGTTTGGCTTCATCACCACCTAAACAGCGTAGAAGAAGACCGTCATAAGTTCGCCGATAGAGTGTTTTGGTAGTTTGATTGTAATAGAATCGTAGAGATCGACGTCGAACGCTTGTAGCCTCCTTAGGATCTTCAGGGAGTATGTCATGTACTACGAAATCGATAAAAGGAATTCTCCAATCGTCATCAATAACATTGACTTCAGCAAGATTGCTAAATTCAATATTACGATTATTCTCAATACAGAACAGTTCTCGGTTAGAAATAACCACCACCTGATGTCTTTTGATAGGGATGGCTAAGACAGCTGCAAGATTGGCCAAAGCATCGGCTTCAGTATTGCAAGCTCGTCGAACATAGTCGATGAAGAAAGCTTTGAATGATGTAGCTATATTGATTGCCGCTTCATGATAAGGCACCAGGTCTTGATGACGGACTTCATAGGTTCCTCTAACCTGGTTCACAACCAGTTTAGAATCACCATAGACTTCCAGATATTCAACATTCAGTTGTTTAGCTAGCTGAAGGCCGACAAGTAAAGTATTGTACTCTGCCACATTGTTGGAGCAAGGTTCATCTAAAGAGTAGGCTCTTTGGATAGTTAATCCGTCTGGAGAAACGAGAACAACTCCAACACCTGCCACAATAGCACCATTTGGTCCAATTCTTGATGCACCATCAAAGAATAGACGCCAGGTTGGAAACTCTTCGGAGATCATGTTGACTTCTAACGTCTCGTCAGGAATTTCGTCATAGAGTTTAGATGTTTCAGGCACAGGATGAGCTGCTAAGAAGTCCGCCAGCGCTTGACCTTTGACAGACTTTTGTGGAACATACACCATGTCATATTGAGCTAGCAGGATTGCCCATGTAGCCAACCGAGAATTAAGTGTACTAGGTTTCTTCATGAGTACTCGGAGAGGGTTAACTCGAGATATAACATGAATAGTTTGACCAATGATATAATACCTCGTCTTTTGTACAGCAAACATGAGAGCCAGGCATTCTTTCTCGACCGGACTATAACGGTGTTCAGCACCAATCATAGTTCGGCTAAGATAGTAGATAGCCTGTTCATGGCCTTCTTTGTTCTTTTGGGAAAGTAAAGCACCCAATGAATGGTCCATAGCACGAACATACATCAAGAATGGAATGCCAGAGATAGGTGGCACCAAAACTGGTGGGTTCATAAGATATTGTTTGATATCATCGAATGCTCGTTGACACTCTTCAGTCCAAACAAAAGATACATCCTTCTTCATTAATTGAGTGAATGGTCTACAGCGTCCAGACAAGTTCGAAATAAATCGCCTGATATACGCAAGTCGACCTTGGAATCCTCGTAGCTCTTTTAGGTTGCGTGGAGGACGCATCTCTTAAATGGCTTTGATCTTCTCGGGATCCAAGTGTATACCCTTAGAGGTAATGACGAAGCCGAGAAATTTGCCACTAGAGACACCCAAGAATGACTTAGTGGGATTCATCTTGAGCTGATGTTGACGCATGAGATTAAATATTGTACTCAAATCTTGGATGTGATCTTCTTTTAGACGACTTTTGACAGCAATATCGTCAACGTAGCATTCGACTGTTTTACAAAAATGTTCTCTGAAAATGGTACTCATGGCTCGCTGATAAGTTGCACCAGCGTTCTTGAGACCAAATGGCATCACTGTGTAACAATAGACTCCTCGAGGAGTACGGAAAGATGTATGCTTTTCATCTTCAGGATGCATTTTGATCTGATTATATCCGGAAAATCCATCCATAAAAGATATTCTTTCGAATCCACAAGTATTATCAATCATAACGTCTGTGATAGGAAGAGGAAATTCATCTTTCGGACATGCTTCATTGAGATCTCGGAAGTCGATGCAGACTCGAACTTTTCCAGTTTTCTTCAAAACTGGGACGACATTGGCTACCCAATCAGGATGCTACTCTTCTCGAATAAAGCCACAAGCGATGAGCTTCTTGACTTCATCATCAATTGCGTCCATCATTTCAGGCTTAAATCGCCTTTGTTGCTGTTTGACCGGTTTAGCATTAGGAAGAATGTTCAGTTTGTGAACAACAATCTTGGGATCTAAACCTGGCATGTCTTCGTAACTCCAAGCAAAGACGTCAATGTATTCTTTAATGAAAAGAATCAACTCTTGCTTATCTGCTTCTGGAAGATTCTTGCTAACAAAGATTGGCCGAGGTGACTCTCTTTCCCCTACATCAATTTGAATTAGTTGATCTTCAGTAGGAGGTTCTCTTTGTTCAAATCGGAGTACCCATTGGTTATCCATATGTTGAGCCCAAGGATCTGTTTCCGGACTTTCTTCAACGTCTTCATCACAACCTTCTGGTAGTTCAGCGGAGACCATATTAGAAGATACAATTATACGATGAACTTCACCGATGCTGGTATCAGAATCCCATGATCTGGAATCAGAAGAATTAGAACGTTCTTCACTATCTGATTCAGAAGCTGCTGGGGATAACAGTGGCGGAGAAGTATATCCGAGACCTTTCTTGGTCCTGCTGTAATATATTGGCGATTTTCCTTCCAAAACAGTCGTGCGGATAGGAGTTCGTCTACCTTTACCGTAATTGAGGCCATTTTTGAAGTCATAGCCCATTTTTCGGATGATGTCTTTTGATTGTTGACTATAACGATGGAACTGGAGACGTCCCGTATCGTTAAGTTTGCTATCATCCGTATAACTGAATTGTTTTTCTGGTCCTTTACAAAAAAGTGCTGAACTTTCACCTTTCTTTAGAGAAGGGTGAATACGGTAAGAATCATCTGGATCTTCAAGTGAGACTTCTGTCTGAAGAGATTGTACGACTCCCATTGTAACTGATTGGAAGCTATCTAACATATCCAAATAACATTTAGTATAGTAAATAACATCAGTATACTGGAAAGTAGGTGCTTTTTTATTGATTTGTACATCAGTATTTACAACAGGACCTTTAACCTTAGCAGGTTTGGTCAAATTGATTACAAGAGGGGGAGAAGAAGAACGTGGAGGAGGCTTGTTACGACGGAGGTCGATAACAAGTGGCTCAGAAGAGGTGAGCTCCCTTTTTTTTTTGTTGTGAGTTAAATCAACAACAAGTGGCTCAGAAGGAATGAGCTGCTTTTTGTCTTTGTTACGACGTAAGTCAATAACAAGTGGCTCAGAAGAGGTGAGCTCCCTTTGATTTTCATCAACATCAACTGATTTCATTTGAACTGGCAAGTGAATAACCAGTGGCTTGAAAGATTGTGGATGAGAAACTCGCCCCTTAACAGGTATGATAAGAGTATCTTGAGGCACTGCTTTTTGATCTTCTTCAGTATCCATAGCCAATACCACCTTCATAAACTCATCCTTGTACATGCGAGCATCGTTGCAATAAGCTTCAACACCCTTGAAAGGATAAAGGTCCGCAACTTCCTTGTGAACTTGTGTAGTGCCCCGCTCCCGTTGGAGCGAAGCACTATGTAATAGGCTCGTGCCAAGTCAGACATGGTCGGGAACATAGATGGCTAGTCTGACTCGGCGACGAGTTTGGATACAAAAACCATGGCATCAATAAAATCGATTTGGACGAGTGATATGAGTACCGTTCCAACTAATGGATCGACTACTGTTGGAATAAGTCCTAGATGCGGTAGGCGGCGTCTTGGCGAAGGAACTCTAAAGGGAGCGACGCAACCCGTCTGCCGTTGGTTTTATTGGTTTTCTTGGCTTTCTGAACGTATTGTTGCGTGGATTTGATAGTGTGCTTTCGCGTCGATTTCTGAATGCGTCCTTGAGAATTTCGAAGGAAGGATTGAAGGAAGGGTTCTAATTCGATGCTCGTGCCATTGCAGGAGTTCGTGTAACTGACGCTTGACCGTCGCGAAGCGTTCTCCTACTCTCGGCGCAATCTCCTTAGGTGGGTGGTTCTTCGGCCCCTTCTTTTCTACTCCTTCCCGCCAACTAAATTCTTAAAGTTCAACGTTCAAATCGATGATGCTAACGGGATGTATGCTTGCCACTAAGATCAAGAGCTCGGGATAATATATCAACCTAGAAAAGTAAACTCTGAATCGATAGGTTCACACTAAGAAAGAGATAGACTATATTTCATGCCATGCAAAACACAACTATGAAAACCTTGGTGGCGGTACATTATGCCTCGGAGAATTTGGTGCCCACGGGATGCTAAATCAGAACGTACGGTTTCGGAGGAAAGGACCCTTGCGCGAGTAGGAATGATTATGTGATTTGATAATGGTTACGCTATGCAATTTACTTCATACATATATAACTGTTCATACATTCGCATGGTCAAGGACGACTTGTGCACAAGGTGAGCTTTCCTCGAGACGGTACCCGGGGCCCTGGGACCGAATCGGCCTAGGAGGAAATTATGAAAATCGTGCTTCGGCACGAGGCATTGCGAGACCTCCAGTTAGGCTCGCTACCTGGACTGGAGGGCGCGTCGCAAGGCTACGTAATCGTCCTTCTTGGTGTCGATATCACCAATGACCGCATATAGGATAGATTGCATGCTCACCTATTGTCTTGTGCAGGTGGTAAGTATCATGTATATTTTGTGCAGGAAAGGAGCACGGCCGTGGTAAGAATGCCTTTAAATGGGTTATGTTGTTATCGTTTAAATGTGCCTTCGATATGAACTGCAACTCATATAGTTCTAAATAGAAAGATCACTTCGTATGCCTGAATCCTTAATAAGCAGTGTCGGTTTAGACGAGTGGGTTCGTCCCATCCACTAGCAAGTGTGCTAACCCCCAACTCCCCAGGTAACGAGCGTGCTGCGGGAGCTCGAGACTAAGCTGGAGCTGAAGAACGGGAGGCGGCACGAAGCTCTCCTATTTTGAAGTATTTCGATGCCCAATTCAGACCGAAGGCTTTTGTTCAAATGTATAAAGGGGCATGAATGTATGGAACGCCGAGGATTATTTCAAGGCGTAGCTTGTCGATAGCTTTCTTTTGTATTTCAAAGATGTAGCCGCAACGGCATATGTAATGTAAATATGACCTTGCACATATTTTGCAAGTTTATGAATGAAAAGTTAAGTTTCTTCCTATGCTATGTTTTCAACTGTCTGCACTGTTTAATTTCAACGCGTCGAGTCAAAAAGAAATTTCCAAGCGCACATCCCTGCCTTGTGCAAGTCTATCAAAGACTTGTACGGCATCACGTCCCGACCCTTGCGCGAGTAGGAATGATTATGTGATTTGATAATGGTTACGCTATGCAATTTACTTCATACATATATAACTGTTCATACATTCGCATGGTCAAGGACGACTTGTGCACAAGGTGAGCTTTCCTCGAGACGGTACCCGGGGCCCTGGGACCGAATCGGCCTAGGAGGAAATTATGAAAATCGTGCTTCGGCACGAGGCATTGCGAGACCTCCAGTTAGGCTCGCTACCTGGACTGGAGGGCGCGTCGCAAGGCTACGTAATCGTCCTTCTTGGTGTCGATATCACCAATGACCGCATATAGGATAGATTGCATGCTCACCTATTGTCTTGTGCAGGTGGTAAGTATCATGTATATTTTGTGCAGGAAAGGAGCACGGCCGTGGTAAGAATGCCTTTAAATGGGTTATGTTGTTATCGTTTAAATGTGCCTTCGATATGAACTGCAACTCATATAGTTCTAAATAGAAAGATCACTTCGTATGCCTGAATCCTTAATAAGCAGTGTCGGTTTAGACGAGTGGGTTCGTCCCATCCACTAGCAAGTGTGCTAACCCCCAACTCCCCAGGTAACGAGCGTGCTGCGGGAGCTCGAGACTAAGCTGGAGCTGAAGAACGGGAGGCGGCACGAAGCTCTCCTATTTTGAAGTATTTCGATGCCCAATTCAGACCGAAGGCTTTTGTTCAAATGTATAAAGGGGCATGAATGTATGGAACGCCGAGGATTATTTCAAGGCGTAGCTTGTCGATAGCTTTCTTTTGTATTTCAAAGATGTAGCCGCAACGGCATATGTAATGTAAATATGACCTTGCACATATTTTGCAAGTTTATGAATGAAAAGTTAAGTTTCTTCCTATGCTATGTTTTCAACTGTCTGCACTGTTTAATTTCAACGCGTCGAGTCAAAAAGAAATTTCCAAGCGCACATCCCTGCCTTGTGCAAGTCTATCAAAGACTTGTACGGCATCACGTCCCGACCCGTGGGGATCGATTTATATCGAGTCAAGGCGATGGCGACCGATTCGGCGAGTCGGGGCGTGACAACTTGTCCTTTGTCATCAACATATTTAAAGCATTGATGAAGAGTTGATGGAACAACATTGTGTTCATGGAGGAATGGCCTTCCCAGGAGAGCATTGTAAGAACAACCATGATTGTCAATGATATAAAAGGTCACCTTTGTGCGAAGATTGCCTATTTGGAGTTTTAGGCGGATCTTACCCAAAGGTTCACTCTTTCCTTGGTTAAATCCCAGAATAGTAGTGATTGTGGTTGAAAGACTATGCACTGGTATCTTCAATGCATCTAGCATTGTCTTTGGCATAATACTAAGTACAGACCCTGGATCTATCAGGATACGATCAACCTTCATTGAATCAACATATCCTGTATAGTAAAGAGGACGATCATGTCTATTATCTTCCATTAACATATCATCTTGAGTGAAGGTAATGTTTGGGATCAGTTCCAAAACACTATGACAGTGATGACAAGAGACTGGTTCTGATTCTGGCTTCTTGAGAAGAGTTAAGCAAGTTTTAGCCTGCATCAGAGCTTCACTTAGAGTTTCTCGTGTCTCCTTGGAAAGACGCAAAAGTTCAAAGATTGACAGCCTAGCCGGTGTATTGGCTAATTGAGCCAATATATCGAAATTGTAAGGCTTCTCAAGCCCAGTAGGAGATGACTTCTTTAGGGGTTTGTCAAATCGAACTTGTTGCTTGCCTTTGTCAGCCGTTGTTGGCTTGGGAGGAATTGATACTACAACTGGTGAAGATGTAGAAGGGACTTCTTCAGCAGATACGGGTTGTATCGGAGCAGGTTCAGAAGAAGAAGCAGGATCCTTTTGACTTTCAGAATGATCTTTCAAATAGGCTTTTCCTGATCTGGTGCCTAACAGAATCTCTTCGTCAACAATGGGATCAAAAGATACCATGTTGCAGATCTTGGTTTTGCCTTTAGAACGAGTTTTCTCCTTGGAAGAAGAGGACACCTCGAATTCCGGAGCAAGATCAGGATGGATCCACATAATTTCACCGTTGTCAAGAGATAAGGGAACAAGACCTTCATTAGATGGAAGCGGGAGATTCTCAATCTCAAGGGTTGCTTTAGGAATTGGAATGACACCGTGCTGTATCATCTGCGGAGGGAAATCCCCAAATTGGACTAAAACCATATTTGCAGTAACAGTCTTCTCATCTTGTTGCAGAGTGACTATACCAGCATTGACAAGCTCTTGAATCTTACCTTTGAGCACATAGCATGCTCGAGTAGGATGTCCAATAAATCGGTAATAGACACAATACTTGGGATGATCAGTCTTATTGACTTTATCAGGTTTCTTTGGATCAGGGAGTTGAATTTTATTGCTTTTGAGTAGACATTCAAAGATACTTGCAGTGTCATTTTCGTCAAAGGAATATTCCATCTTCGGACGAGGTTCTCTCGGTGGAGGTGCAGAAGGAGTAGGAGTAGATGTAGGTGGGGCCACATTGACAGCCAAAGACTCTTTATTTTTGTTTAAGTTAATGTTCAAAGTTTCTTTCGCTTTACGATTGTTCTGGCGATTGTTACCACCTGAATTTTGATGCTCATCTCGATCAGGGTTAGACATTTGTACCCCCAATTGTTTGAACTTGTCAGCACTCACTTCAGCAGCTTTGGCGTTGACGATGAATGAGGGCCAATCTTGGAATTGGGTTGATCCCGTCCACATACTGATAATAGGCAAAAGATTTGCCTTACAAGTATCAATAGTGACAGCAGCTGGAGTTCCAGGAGGCATTTTCAAAGCTTCACGACGGAACCGTTCAATAAAACTCTCAGCAGTTTCGTTATGTTTCTGTTTGATTTTGTTGAGAGCTGACATCGTCATATCATTAAATCCCTCATAGAACCGTTCCAGAAAGATTTGTTTGAGACCTGAAAAAGAAGTAGTGCAACCATCGGGCAAACTTCTGTACCAGTCGTAAGCTACGCCGGCTAAACAACCGACGAATACTCTGGTAAGAAGAGCGTCATTTGGCTGAAGTTGAACAGTCATTACCTTAAAATGATTGATGAATTGACTCGGAGAAGTACTGCCATCGAACAGAAAAATTGTAGGTATTTTATATTTCGGGGGAAACGGGACGTCCTTCCATTCAACCGGATAGGGTTGCTTAATCTCCAACCTTTGCAAGTTGTCCTTCTCTTTAAATGCTTCAAATTGGGTTCGTAAGAGTTTGACAGCTTCATTGGCATCTTCGGATGAAGAAGAAGGAGCAGGTTGAGTTGTAGTGGTAGGAGGAGGAACAGCGTTGTAAGCACTACCCCCAGCTCCTGAATGGCTAGGCGTAGTTTGTACTTGTACTTGTATAGGAGGTATTGGGGGAGGCACTACCCCCAGTCCAGTATTGGCAGGTATCGAAGATGCTATGATCTCTGGATTAGTAATAGGTGCAGTTAGTGGTGTAGCATGCTGTGATACAATGATGGAATGCATACTAGCAACCATCTCAGCCATAATTTTTAATTTGTCTTCGAGTGCAGCAATTCGCTGTTCTTGATTTGCGGAAGTTGAAGCATCCGAATCATCGGTGACAACATAAACCGTCACTTCTCTTGGCACAGTGGAAGATACTGTTTGTTCAGAGCTTTCACTGTATGCATCATAATCAGAGAACGAATCATCTCCTGACTGAGAAACAGGAAGATGACCTGAAGGATTTTGAAGAAGATTCCTTTGACCGATTGTATCTCGGCTTCGAGAACGGGTATGTTGAAATACTCCTTCAGAAGATTCTTGAAGTAATTCCAAATACCGTTGGCTTGGCTTACGGAGTCTACCATGCTTAGAGCATCTTTTACCCCCAGTGTCTCGGGAAGTCATGTTAACAGAAGCATACAAAACTTCGTCTTCTTCTGACATAGGTTCAGATTTAGCAAAAGTTAAACGATCGAAGACAGATCGTTTTGTCGTTTGACAACAGCATTGGATGATGACTTTATGATTACAGTGATGATCAGATGGTTGAGATGGAGATATTGAGACATTATCCTGTTTTTGTTTTAGATGTTCTCGAAGATCTACAACAGGACGAAGAAAGTTCCGAGGGATCTGTTCTTTGATAACATTTGGAACATAATTCCGATTCTTCAAATGTTTAGTCCCTTGAGTATACAGGGAAGTACTCACTTCATTGGCATAAGTGTCAGGATTTTTGACCTTGGAGATTTGTTTCTGATGATGTTTGACCTTCGGCATTGGCTGTTTGCGTTTTACCGAAGTGGATCGGTTAAGATAAGTTCTGAGGTCAGCAAATTCACCCCCAGGAGTTTCTGTTTGAGACACTAACAGTTTTCCCTGTCTGGAACGACAAATTTGGAGAGTCGGGAGGTCCTGGAATTCTGCTATCGGAGTAGGCAAGATACCTCTTTGATTAGTACAAGTACTCTTATTATAAAGGAAAGAAGAATCCTTGTTTGCCAGAGTTCTCGAACTGATTGGTGCCGAGACACATTCAGATGGATCCTCTTCAGTAAAGACTGAAGAAGACTGAGAAAAGACCAAAGGGCCTTTTCTCTTGTTTTGAGATGAAGGGTTAGCTAAAGAGCGTTTCCCTCTGTTATCTTCCAAGTCATGAGACAAGGAATTTTGAGAAAAGACCAATGGGCCTTTTCCTTTGCTTTGAAGAGAAAAAGGAATAGTCAAAGGACTACCCTCAGTGGATTGCGCAGGGGCAATAGGGTGTTTGGGAAGAGGAGTAGAATCTCTTCTTTTGTTGTGAGAAGAAGGGAATTTAGCCAAAAGGCTGTTTTTCTTGGATTGTGCAGACTTGGTTTGCGCATGGGTAAAAGGTGCACTGGTTACTTGTGCAGTAGAAGTTTTGGTAGAAAGTGCATCAGGAGTCCTTGTCTTAGAGTGCTTGGGATGCACTTTGGTTACTGGAGTGCTATTTTGCGCAGGAAAAGCCACTGCCAATTGTGCCAGAGTCATAGGAGCCTTCTGTTTTGACAAGACAGCATATGAAGTAGCCTGCGCAACAGTTGCAACAGACTGCGCAGCCTTGACTGCAACAGATTATGCTGCAGTTGTTGAGACAGACTGTGCAACTATTGGCACAGCAGTTTGTGCAGCAATCTGACTAGCAGATTGTGCAGCAGTTGGTACAGCATCCTTGGTGGCAAAACTGCCAGATTGTGCAGGCTTGGAGATCCAAACTGAGCGCACTTTGCTCTTGGCAGAAGTGGCTACAGTACGGGGAGTGGTCTTGGAGTTGAGCATCGTCTCGTAGGCTGTCTGGTTGACTTTAACAACCAGCGTCTTTTGCGTCTTCCCGATAGACGCTACGTCACATTGAGTTGCTACTTCCTCGTCGGAGGAGAAAGTTGTCCCCAGCAGAGTCGCCATTTTGTTTGCAAAAACAAAAGTATAAAACTTTATTGATACAAACTGTAATAAAGATTACAAGAATTCTGGGAAAATTACAACTATAGGAATCCAATCTTGATGACGATTGCTCTATCCCTTGGACGATGTGAACTTTGAAGACGAAGCCTTTGAAGTTGAAAACAACTCTGGAAACTGAAGGCAAAAGCCTCTGAAATTGAAGACAAAAGTCTCGGAAGAATGCAGCAGCACTTTGGCAAGAACTCCTGAACTCTCTGATTTCTGATCTCTGATCTTGATCCCCCCTTTGAAATGAAGACTTGAAACTCTATTTATAGAGTTCTGGAAATAACTAACTTTCAGTTATTCTGGACTGCGCAAGATGATTTGCGCAGCAACTGATTTGCGCAGCACTGGACTGCGCAGGCAGTTATTGGATCGTGGGCCAACTATCTGGGACACATGACATCATTTGATTGAAATGCGCATGATCATGCATAGACAGTTGCCACGTAATGAGCAATTGATGGCATGAATGCCACATGTAATTTGTCAGTTATGTTGGTAGAATGTGCAAAATGAACTGCGCAGACTTTGGTTTGCGCAGACTCATACTGCGCAGACTTTGGTTTGCGCAGACTCATACTGCGTAAGATTGGTTTGCGCAATCCTGGATTGCGCTGCCAACTGTCAGCCGTCCTCGAGCACTGTGCGGCGCCAAAAACGAACAATCTCCTCGTTATTCGTGTTGTCAGCTGTCAGGAAGATCTGATTTGATTCAGTCAATGATGACTTCTGCCACGTCAGTCTGCGCAGTTGGGAACATGCGCAAACCAACCTGCGCAAAGTGATGTCTGCGCAATTTGTTGTCTGCGCAACTCATCAAAATGATGAATATCTTGAATTTTTGACTTTGTTGATTGATACAACTTGATTTTTCAGGACCTACACATGTCATCAATTATGAATAAAAAATATTAGAAAAAAGAAAGAAGATGAGTAGTTGTCTTAAAAGTTGTTTTGGAAGTTGGAAAAAATACTTTTTATTGTCTTCTCAATACTTTTGCATTGGAGAGAGTTTTTCTATCTCATTGTCTTTTGAGATATAATTTTGCCACATAAACAAGACATTGTCTTGTGGCTCATGCCACATAGGAGCCACCTAAGACTCACAACACTTAACAAGACAATAGGGTTGGAGATGCTCTCAGGTGGGAGGTATTCTTTTTGTTTAGTTGAGTTCGATTCCCCATGTTGAATATATATAATAATTTTAAACTTTTTTCAACATTTGTTTACATAATTTATTTATTTTTAAAAATAAAATGGACCATGATATAATGACGACTTACACGACTCACTTTTGAGCCATTTTGAAGCTTCATTATATAGTGGAAGATGTGTAGTATAAGTACATCATAATGTATATTTAATTTTTATACAAATCCATCTCACTGTCACTCACAGTGAATCATAAAAAATAATTTAAAAGAGAGAGTTAGCACCGAATATGTTATATATATATATATATATATATATATATATATATATATATATATATATATATATATATATAAAAATATATATATATATATATATATATATATATATATATATATATATATATATATATATATATATATTATCTTTTCATTTTTTATATTTTTTTTTATATATAATGAGCTAGAACTTTGTCTTGTAAGATGTCCAAATGGAATTGGAATCTGCCGTCCCCATTTTGATTTCCCCAACCATATACACTCTCACAAGTAGAGGTGGACCCCATCAATTTTATAAAAAACAAAAAACTTAAAATTGGTGAAGTCCATCTCTACTTATGAGAGGAAACACCAAAATGTCGACAGCAGATCCCATCCCATTTTAAAGAAGATAGTGATGAAAGGAGATGGAACACGACATTGACTATGACTAGGGAAACACTGGTGCTTCTGCTTTTTTAAAAAGCAGCCTCCATCCTACTTGCATAAAAGTCCACAAGTGCTTCTGCTTCTGCTTATGCCTCAGCCTCTATAAATGAAGGTTTTTTCTAAGGGCACTACCAAGTTTACTTGGGGGCAGTCCAATTTTTTTTTGCAAATATTACAAGTTTGCCATCAATTTTTTTTTACTTGGGGACAACCCAACAATAGGTATAAAAGATAACTTTTCTAATTTTTTTCTCTCCCTCCCTCTACTCTTTTCCTCACTCCCTCAACTCTTTTCTTCTCTCCCTCTACTTTTTTCTTCTCTCCCAACATTTCTAGGTCATAGAATTAAGCCCTAATCCAAAAAAATTTACCAAATTTTTCTTTCTTTTCTTTCCGAGAATTATCCCCAAAAAAATTCTCCTATCTCAATCATGTTTGGCACAAATTTTTCCCCAAATTTCAATCAGCTACCAAAAAATGTTTCCACTCATACTCAAAATCAGAAAACATAAACATAAATATTAGATTTAGAATCATTATAGGGTTCATGAATAAATTTTTCGAACATGGTAATTCTCACATATTTCTTGAAACCCTAACCCTAGAACACGACAAATCGTTGTGGTCGTTCGGCTGCTACAGTTTCAAATAGGACTGCAAGGAGCCTGGCAGTCCTACATTAGTGTAGGACTACCAGGGTGCTGGCAGTCCTACATTAGTGTAGGACTGCCAGGCTCCTTGCAGTCCTAATTGAAATTCTCTGTTAGGAGAGTTTTAAATACAAACTCTTCTCATAGAGAGTTTAAATTAGGACTGCCACACCCCTGGCAGTCCTACACTAAAGTAGGACTGCCACACCCCTGGCAGTCCTACACTAAAGAAGGACTGTCAGGGTGCTGGCAGTCCTAATTGAAACTTGCCATTCTCCGTGTAATTTAGCACGAAGAATGGCTATCTGGTCCAGTATTAGGACTGCCACCCCCCTGGCAGTCCTAACATTGAACTAGGACTGCCAGGATGCTAGCAGTCCTAATTGAAACTTGCTGTTACAGCAAGTATCAATTAGGACTGTCAGCACCCTGGCAGTCCTATTTGTAAGTCATTGAATTAATATTTGTTTGCGATTCTAAAATTTCGACAAAAAGTGCTAAAACGGAGGTCCAAACATCATTTTTTTGTGATTCTAAAATTTCGAAAGGCCGTCTAACGTTGAACGTTAATCTCAGCCTCCTCAAAGATACGCTCATTTTGTGACAAACCGGACCTCGTTTCGACCTCCCAGTCAAAAGTTATGGCCCTCCAAAGTTTCAACTGACCATAAAATGCATCGGAATGACCATTCTCCGTCTTAATTTACACGGAGAATGGCTATTCCCAGTATTAAAACGTTGGTGAATGACCATTCTTCTTGTTAATTTACACGGGAGAATGACCATTCTCCGTGCTCCGTGCTAAATTACAGAGACTTACAAATAGGACTGCCACCCCCTGGCAGTCCTACATTAAATTAGGACTGCCAGGGTGCTGGCAGTCCTAATTCAATGTAGGACTGCTAGGGGGGTGGCAGTCCTGATACTGGATCAGATAGCCATTCTCTGTGCTAAATTATACGGAGAATGGCCATTCTCCGTGCTAAATTAAGAGTTTTCAGTTGAGGAGCTCCTCACAGAGTTTGATAAGTATGACTGCCACCACCCTGACAGTCCTATACTGAAGTAGGACTGCCAGGGTGCTGGCAGTCCTAACTCAAACTTGCTGTTGTAGCAAGTTTCAGTCAGGACTGCCAGCACCCTGGCAGTCCTACTTATCATACTCTGTGAAAGAGTTTTCAGTTGAGGAGCTCCTCACAGAGTTTGATAAGTAGGACTGCCACCCCCCAGGCAGTCCTATACTGAAGTAGGACTGCTAGGGTGCTGGCAGTCCTAACTCAAACTTGCTGTTGCAGCAAGTTTCAGTCAGGACTGCCAGCACCCTGGCAGTCCTACTTTAGTGTAGGTCATGGTGATAGGTGGGCCGGTTTTGCCCGAGCCCGACCCAGGCCCGGACCGGCCCGCCCTCCTTGAAGCCCGGCCCGGACCGGCAGTGGCCCGAACCGGCCCGGCCCCTACTCCCGAACGGGTCGGGTCGGGCCTCCCCCCCAGCCTGGCCCGCGCCAAAATTTTTTTTTTAATTCTGGAGGCCCGGCCCGAAGCCCGGCCCGGTTGGACCGGTCCGAAGCCCGGCCCGCTGGGACCGGTCCAGCCGACCGTTGGGCCATTTTTAATTTTTTTTTGGCTTTCTTGACCGTTGGAGGGGGGGTTCTTTTACAAAATTGCCCCTCCCATTTAGCCGTTATTAAAACGTTGGGAGGGGCATTTTGGTCATTTTTAGCATAAAATTACCAAAATAACCCCGAAAAATTCCTATAAATAGGCCAAAAATCCCATTTTTCAAACACAACTCATTCCTCACAAATTCTCTATATTTCTCTACGGTGCTCTGGTGTTCTACTGCTTTCCCTCCCCGGTGCTCTGGTGTTCTACGGCTTTCCCTCCCCGGTGCTCTGGTGCTCTACGGCTTCCCGATCTCCCTCCCAACTCCATTCCGGCTCTACGGCTTCCCGATCTTCCTCTCAATCCCTTACTTTCTTCCAACGTAGTTTACTTTATTTTATTTTATATATGGCTGGTGAAGGTTCAAACCCACCTGATCTTGCTGGACAGACTTACCAATATTTTAGTACTTTTTTTGACGGTAATGAAATTCCATCTGAGCAAGTAGCCACCAATCCGATTCCAGAGGGGTTCCAACCATCTCCTCCGGAAGTCGCTAGTTCCACCCAACGTCCTAAAAAGAAAAAAAGGTCTAAGTATTGGGAATATTTTACTTTGATTTATGAAACTAATCCTGATGGTTCGCTTGTTGTAGATGCCAAGGGCGAACCGATACCGTACAAGGCGCAATGCAAAAAATATTGCAACCAGTACGCATGGAAGAAGGGCGGTGGCACCGGGACCATATCCAGACACTACGACACTTGCTACGGGAAGGACGCACTTCAAGCGTCCCAAACCCAAATAAGCTTCGGCGCCACCGGTTCTTCAATTGGTAACTTTACTTACTCAGCTGCTCGGTATAAAACTGAATTAACTAAACATATTATTCGTGACGAACTTCCTTTCACGACGGGTGAAAGCGAATCTTTACGAGATTATGCATCACTTTCTCTAAATTCCTCCTTTACTAGAGTGAGTAGACAACAAGCTCGAAATGAGGCTATTCGTCTCTTTAACGAGCAGAAAGCCGCTTTGAAAGTGAATTTTCAAAATGTTAGTAAGTTGGCTATTACTTCTAATATTTGGACTACTAAGTGGAGTTATGCTTATATTTGTATTACTGCACACTATATAGATGCACAATGGATGTTGCAAAAATGCATCATCTGTCTTAAACTTATAGAATGTCCACACACGGGCGCTGTAATTTCAAGTGAGATTTCAAGACACGTGCGTGAATATGATATTCACCCTAAAATTTTTTCTATCTCTTTGGACAATGCATCAAACAATACTGCTGCTATGTCTTCTTTGTCAGTGATTTTTCAGCCTATTTTAGAAGGTAGACTTATGCATGTTAGGTGTGCTTGCCATATAATTAACTTAGTTGTTAAAGAATGTTTAAATTTTTTGAACCCCATTTAGACACTCTGCGACAATGCTTGCTCCACCTAAACTCGTCTCCAAGTAGACAACAAAGTTTTGCATGCACTTGCGCACATTTTGGTATTACTTTTAGAAGATTTGTGAAGGATATACCAAATAGGTGGAACTCCACCTACTTGATGTTGAAATCTGCAATTCCTTTTAAGAGTGCTATTACATATTATTGTGGTTCGGATGTCAGCTTTGACTATCAAGTAACTACTGATGATTGGGTAGCAGCTGAAAGTGTTTGTAAATTTTTAGAAGTTTTTTACAACGCTACATGTACTCTTTCTGGTGTTTATTATCCCACATCATGCTTAGCTTTACGTGAACTTTGTAACATGTCTTATTTATTTTCTAAATATAGAGATCATCCAAATTTTGCATATGCGGTGAGAAATATGGAAGCCAAATTCAAGAAATATTGGGGTGAAGTACCTCTTTTATATTGTTTGGCTTCCATATTTGATCCTACAATCAGATTTGATGGCGTAGAGGTTTTATTAGATAGATATGGAGAATATATGGGTATAGACATTACTGACATGAAGGTAGAAGTTAAAGTTGCGTTGAACAGGTTAGTTATACTGTACGAAGAAGGAGCAACGTCGACCCGACCAACTCAGGGGGGGGCTAGTAGTAGCTCCGGCTTGGCGTCTAAGCTATCAGCAGCCGGTCGCATACTACAAAGGAAGAAACAAAAGCAATCTTCCCAACCTACTCAAGAGTTGTCTCTTTACCTTAATTCTTATCAAGACGAAGATGAGACTCCAGATCACTTCGCCGTTTTAGAATGGTGGAAGAGACACGACAAGAGATTTCCTGTTCTTTCTAACATAGCACGTGATCTACTGATGGTTCCGGTGTCGACGGTAGCATCGGAGTCCTGTTTTAGTGCAAGTTCGAGGATGTTGAGCGATAGGAGGAGCCGCTTGAAGCCCGATATCTTGGAAGCAATCGTGTGCGTACAAGATTGGATGAAAGCCGATAGAAGAACACAAAACCAGAAAGATGAAGAAGATCATGATGTCCACGAGCTGGATTTGGAATCGCTTTCATTGCATTAAGGCGAACAACAATGAGGCTACGTTGCAAGGTATTAGGTATGTACATTTAAACTTATACATTTCAATTTTAAATTTTAACTTATACTTTCAAAAATTATTTTTTATTTTTAACTTATACTATTCAAATTTTAAATTTTAACTTATACTATTCAAATTTTAACTTATACTTTCAAAAACTATTTTTTATTTAAAAAAAACCATTTTTTAACCCCGCCTATGCCAAACAAGCATTTGCCGGTCCCAAGCCCGGATAAAGGAAGAGGGAGAAATATTTTTTTTAAATTTTTATAAATTTTTATAAACATTTGTATATATTTGTATAAACATTTTTGTATAAACATTTGTATTACAAACTATTCAAATTATAAACATTTTTCTAAATTATAAACATTTGTATTACAAACTATTCAAATTATAAACTATTCAAATTATATAAATATTTTGTATAAACATTTTTATAAACATTTTTCTAAATTATACTATTCAACATTTGTATTACAAACATTTGTATAAACATTTTTGTATAAACATTTTTGTATAAACATTTGTTTAAACATTTTTGTATAAACATTTTTGTATAAACATTTTATAAACATTTTTGTATATATTTGTATAAATATTTGTATAAACATTTTTAACTTATACTATTCAAGTTACAAACTTTTGTATTACAAATTTTTATTAAAAATTTTCAAAAATAAAACATTTTTCTAAATTAAAATTAAGTTACAAATTTTCAAAATTAAAATACAAAAGAAAAATGTTTAAAAAAAGGAAAAAAAATACAAAAAAAACTGTAAAAAAAAATATATATATAGAAAAAATCGGGCCGGTCCGGTTCAACTGGCCTGAACCGGCCCGAACCGACCTAGGCCCGGCCCGGCCTGTGGACCGGTTCAGCCTGGACCGGCCCTCCCTGGGTCCGGTCCAGTGGGTCGGGCTGGGCCGGTTGCTAAAAAACCGGGCCGGGCTTGGCCCGGACCGTAAATTTGCCTGGGCCGGTCCTGGACCGGCCCGAGCCCGGTCTGGCCCACAGACAATGGACCGTGGGCCGGCCCGGACCGGACCGAATACACCATGAAGTGTAGGACTGCCAAGTGGGTGGCAGTCTTGATACTGATACTCTGTACATAAAAAATACAATTCATAACAAGTACATAAACAACAATAATTCATCACAACTACATAAATATTCCACATCCAACTTAAGATCCATCACAATAATTCATCACAATAATCCAACTACAATAATTCATCCCAATAATTCATCACAACTACAATAATTCATCACAACTACTTAAGTTTCAAACATTCTACATCCAAATTAAGTTTCAAACAAGTACATAACTATTCCACTTCCAACTTAAGTTTGAAACAAGAAAAATATCCAGATCCAACTATATATCATGCCGGGCCTTTGAACGAGACTCCCTATTGTTCATGAAGGGGAAGTCGACCACGTCGTCGATGCGATCAAGCTTGTTGGCGACCGCGACACTAGTGTCACTTTGGCAACCTCTCCGAGCTTCGGGCGCCGGTTCGAAAATTGTTATCGGACGCTCGAGAGAACGTCCCGCACGTTCCTTCCGCTTTGACGCGGTGGACCGTATTCTTTTGTTAGTGGCCGGTGGACTGCATGACAACATACAGTTATTAAATAATAGAAACAACATGCATTACCCAGCCCCATATGTCATAACATTAGGACTGCCAGGTCTGTGGCAGTCCTACTGAAAATCAGGACTGCTAGAGTCCTGACAGTCCTCCAGTCCTAATGAAAATCAGGACTGCCACAGTCCTGGCAGTCCTCTTTCACAAGAGGACTGTCAGGACTCTGGCAGTCCTGATTTTCAGTAGGACTGCCACAGGCCTGGCAGTCCTACTGTTATGAGACCCGAACTGCCACAACGACATGCTAGTTTGTCGTGTTCTAGGGTTAGGGTTTCAACATAAAATGTGGGTTTCTTGTGTTCGAAAATTAGGGAAGAGAATGTGAAAGAGATTCTAAACCTATTTTATCAAAACTTTTTCAAGAATTAAAAATATTCTAGGGTTTCGAATAGAATGTACAAAATTCTCGAATAAATTAGGGAAGAACGTACCTGGATTCCGGTTGCTTGAACTTGCGTGTCATCTCTTCGAGAAGGTTGTGGAAGAAATCTTGGTGGAGGAATTGGGAGGGAAGTGGAGTGGTAGAGAAGAAAAAATTAGGGTTTTAGGAGAGTTAGAGGGAGAGAGCTCTTTTTTTCTTCTTGAGGAGAGAGAGTGTAGAATGAAAATGAAAGTGAAATGAAGGGTTTGGGGGGTTGGGCTGCCCCCTAGCAAATTTTGGGTTCCCCCTAGCAAATTCTCCACCTTCTTGGGCTGCCCCCAAGTAAGTGATGCCCCCTAGCAATTTTGGTACTGCCCTTAGAAAAAACCTAAATGAAAGGGAAAATGTATAATGAATGAACCAGATATATATATACCCATCCATTTCATACCATACCATACCTGCGCTTAGCTTAATAAGCAATGTCTTCCTCCTGCCTTTTGTGTCCTACATTTCTACTGCTGCTTCTCTTCTTCATCATCCCACACCACCACCACCATCTCCATGTCATGTCTTCTCCATCAGAACACAACAATGCAACCGACCGATCTTCTCTCCTCGTCTTCAAGTCTAAAATCTCCCTCGATCCCCATGGAGTCTTTGCTATGTGGAACGACACCCTTCCTTTTTGCCGTTGGCCGGGTGTCGTTTGCGGCCGTAGGCATCCAGACAGAGTCGTCTCGTTGAAACTGACATCCCTCGGCCTAGTTGGAACCATACCACCTCACCTAGCCAATCTTACCTTCCTTGGGAGATCGACTTCTCCTCCAATCAGTTCCAAGGGCAGATCCCGCAAGAACTCTCTCATCTGCCTCGTCTGCAGAATCTTGACCTTAGCAATAATTTGCTCAGCGGGATAATTCCCTCGAAACTCAGCCATTGTTTAGGCCTCCAAACCATAAATATGTCTTACAACATGCTTGGAGGATACATCCCTGCTGGTTCTCTTCCCTCCCTCCATACTCTCCATCTAAAAAACAATAGTATTACTGGGCAAATACCGACTTCTCTGGACAATGCGTCGTCATCTCTTATTTATCTATTAGTGACAGGCAATCTACTTTCAGGAGAAATTCCACAATCCTTGGGTAAACTCTATGTATTGAAATTTCTCGGATTGGGGACTAACAATCTCGAGGGATCCATTCCGCCTTCACTATGGAACCTCTCCTCTCTTGAGGCTCTTGATTTGGGCTTCAACCAGTTGAAAGGCTCACTTCCACAAGATTTAGGTAAGACACTTCCACACCTCAAAATTCTAGCTGCCAACAATAACAAAATTCATGGCCCCTTACCTATTTCTTTGTCGAATGTTTCGCATCTTAGTGTTATTCAGCTTGACAAAAACAGTTTTAGTGGAAGGATTCCTTCAAACCTAGGGAGCTTAAAACATTTGCGCTTCTTGTTTCTGTATGGTAATCAGTTAGAAGCTAGGGAGCCCCTTGATTGGAGCTTCCATACTTCTTTAAGCAATTGCACCATCCTAGAGCTGCTGGAAATAGACAAAAATAACCTAGGAGGCTTACTACCAAAATCAATTACAAACTTTTCCACCACTCTACGACGAATATCAATGGGAGACAACTCCATAGAAGGAAGCATTCCTCCTGAAATCGGAAACCTTGTCAGCCTAGAGGTTTTTGATCTCGGTCCAAACTTTCTTTCAGGTCATATTCCTGCCTCCATCGGGTTGCTCAAGAACTTGCATATATTAGACTTGGATTACAACAATTTTTTGGAGAAATTCCATCAACTATGGGCAACCTTTCACAATTAAACTTGCTTCTTCTAAATTCAAATAGCTTTAGCGGAAGTATCCCAGCCAGCCTTGGCAATTGCAAATCTTTGGAAATGTTGAACCTAAATCACAATAAGTTGACAGGCACAATACCTAAAGAAGTCTTTAGTATCTCTAGCCTCACCTATGGGCTTTCATTTGAGGAAAATCAGTTAACAGGCAATATACCTCCGGAAGTAGGGAGCTTGATAAACACAGAGCAGATATGGTTGTCTGGAAACAAATTGTCAGAAGAAATACCCTATAGTCTTGGCAAATGTCAGGTTCTGCAAATCTTTCATATTAGTAGAAACTTCTTTGAAGGAAGTATCCCTACATCATTAAGTGCATTAAGAGGCCTTCAAGAGCTTGATCTTTCACAAAATAATTTGTCGGGAAAAATACCGAAATTCCTAGGGGACTTTCCTGACCTACATGGCCTAAACCTATCTTTCAATAACTTTGAAGGCGAAGTGCCAAGAAAAGGGGTCTTCAAAAATAAGAGCGAGATTTCGGTCCTTGGCAATGATAAGCTCTGTGGGGGGGATCCGGTGTTGCATCTACCTATTTGTGCATTTGCAGGTCCTAAGAAGAATCATAAGTCTCCTAAACTTGCAGTGATCATTTCAGTTTTTAGTGGATTTTTGTGCTTGTTCTTGCTCTTCCTTTTCATTGCTTCCCGTCGCTGGATACGTCAAAGATCAAGAATGAAACCTATAGAAAACTATACCATTAAGGAACATCATATAAGTATCTCATATGCTGAACTTGTCAAAGCAACAAATGGGTTTTCTGAAGAAAATCTAATTGGTTATGGTAATTATGGTTCTGTATATCGAGGAACACTAGATGATCATGAGAACGACGCTAAAGTTATTGCAGTCAAAGTATTTAACCTTAAACAACTAGGAACTTTGAAGAGCTTTGTAGCTGAGTGTGATGCTTTTAGACATATCCGACACCGGAACCTTATCAAGGTACTGACTGCATGTTCAAGTGTGGATTTCAAAGGCAACGACTTCAAGGCATTGGTTTTCGAGTTCAAGCGCAATGGTAGTTTGGAAAGTTGGTTGCATCCGGAAGGAAATGAACCTTTGGGAGTGAAGACGTTGAAGCTTATGCATCGGCGATCGATGTGGCATCTGCATTGGAGTATCTCCATCACCATGGCCAGGTTCCTTTTATTCATTGTGATTTGAAGCCAAGTAATATTCTTCTCGATGATGACATGACAGCCCTCGTGAGTGACTTCGGGCTAGCCAGATTTATCAACAAGTCCACAACAAGTTCTACTAGCACCTTTGGAATTAAAGGAACTATTGGGTATATTGCTCCAGGTTAGTTATCAAGATGAATATTCTTTTTTTCTTCTTTTTTGCGACAAATTAAACTTCGTCCATTTTTTGAATTTTCTTCTTTAGATTTAGCTTATTCTTGATAGTTAGAATTTAATTTAACTGAATGCCATGTCGTGAAGAACTTAACGTGAGTCATACATAAAACTAACTCTAAGACCGATCCAAGCCTGAGATAGTCATTTTATTTTGTCCTTATTCCTTGAATAAAAATGAAGACAACTATTGATTACATTTTACATCATCTAGGCTTTGTCCCACAATTACTCTTGCAAAGTACGATATCTTTCTCTATATCCTTCTATGACATGTATTCGACACGATACTTTCTTGACACTCTTGTCTGATATATCTCGCTCAATTCAAAGTTCCATAAATACCAAAATAATAGTTGAAAGTCATTTTGTATAGCTTTGATTGACCTAGACATATTGGAGATATGAGAAAGTGTGTAAATCAAGTATCCATATTGCACTAGTATCCTGAATCTTGGAGCTTTCTGAAACCTAGCATCTACCAGGAACATACATAAATGATAAATATGGATATTATTAAGACCTTGTGAGTAAAATATGTATATAGATATATTTTTGTGCATATATATAACATATATCTGTAATATATTAAAATTTCTAACAATGTCACCTTCCAAATGTGTATTGTGTGTGTGGGATCTGCTTGCCTGTCCTTGCAACCTAGTTCTTAGGAGAAGTTCAGAGTCATTTTTAGTGTCTACTCTTTTTAGTGTGTTGTTCTTAATGTCTTATATTGTAAAGGTCAGTCCAAATATGGAGAAAGGAGAGTTATATTAGGTATAAGACATCCAGCAGAAAACATTGTAGGATATCTATAAAAATTGAAATAGTTGACCCAAATTTTTTGGAATAATGGTTTTGTTATTGTCGTTCTGGTTCTTGTTGTTGTGAACTATATTCGCAGAAGTCTAATTAACAATATATTTGTGTTTGTTTCAAACGAAGAGTGCGGTATGACCAACAAAGTTTCTACTCATGGAGATGTCTATAGCTATGGAATACTTCTGATGAAACTATTTACTGGGAAGAGACCTACAAATGCTGCTTTTAAGGAAGGCCTAACACTCCGTAAGTTCATCGAGGATGGATTTTCTGAACGGGTCATGAACATCATGGATGAGTGCTTGCTAGCAAATGGAGTTCAAGCTAGTGACCATTCTCAAACTATAAATCATGCAAAAACGTTTGAATGCATTTCTTCGATTCTTAGAATTGGTCTTCTATGCACAAATGATTTGCCAACGGAGCGAATGGAGATTAAAAGGGTAAGGAATGAACTGAATAAGATCAAGAACATATTGTTTGAGGGATAATGTTGCAGAGCACTGTAACAAGCTATTCCACTAGCATATAATGCTATAACTAAATGAAGGTGATATGCCTTGACAACGAATTTGAAAATTTATTTATAATTTTCGTATATACCACTCTTGTATTAAACTTAATAAAACTTCATGTTTATGGCATTATATTTATCATCCTCTTGATTTACTTCTACTAACAAGTTCAGTTCTAGTGACATATATTGCCAAAAATCTTGTACTTGGTTGTTTGTTCTCTTCTGAAATAACGAGCGTATTGATCTTGTCATAAGATGTTTCGACTGTCAGAAGATATTTGATAAAAGAAGGAAGAAAGAAGCATGAAAGCAAATTACATCGCTTATTTTATTTCTGTAGAACTAATGTATGAGTTCTGAAGAATAGAATCAGCTAGTGTTCACTCTATACTAGAGAAAATATAAATCTTCCTGGAACTGATTTTGAAGCAATCTTCCTGGAACTGGATGGGAGTCTCTTTTGCATCATTCGGATTTTGAAGCAATCCCTCATTTGGATCGCCTCAGGTGTCCGTCCTTTCTGCCAAGACACGATTGCATCATTAAATTGACATCCGTAAACAAAGATTACCAGGACAGAAAATAAGTATGAATGGATACGAACATATCTGATACACCCCCACTTCCTGACATGCTGAAAAGTGGAGGTGATCGAGTAGAATTAACCATGTGAATTCTGCAGTTCACAGGAAATTGGGGACGAACACTGGAAATTGGAACTTTAAGAAGGAAAGGGAACAATTACAGTAGATCTAGGAATTGAAACTAATTTCGCTAGGAAACTAAAGATTACAATCATCCGTCTCCATTCTTTCCTTCTTCTCTCTTCTATACATAGTTCTAAGTATCGGCCGATACCGATCCGATATGGCCGATACCGATACGGTTTGGCATGTCCCGATCCGATACCAACCGATACCCGATACTGACCGATACCGACATTGGGGGTCTCATTTCCGATCAATTTGGCAAAGAAGAAAGAAAAAAGACAAATCAACAGGTTGTAAAAGCATATAAAAGAAGAAAATTGATCTATTGCATGTAAACCAATCGGTAAGGGTGACTACTATTTCATTTAATTTTAAAACTATTAAGAAATAACACTGGAAATACTTAAACTATGCCTAAGTGTATAAAATATTTTTTTTAAATGTTAATAATTTATTAATAATTGTTTGTTTTCCGATACCAAAAAATCCGATACTCCAATTCGAAACCGCTGATACTACCGATATTCCCGACAACGATACTCATAGGAATGGTCCGATACCGATTCCGATACCGATACTGCGATTATAGGGGAGTATCAGTGTATAGCTGTAACTAACTCTGCTGAGCTGGATAACTGGCCTGCTGAGCTGGCACCAATGACTTGGAGGCCAAGTTACTGCTAGGCATGCTGACTAGGCAGGCATGCTGACTAGGCTTCGAACCATAGGCTCAACTCCCCTGCTACTGATACTGAACAACTTCAGTCTGGAAGAATGATACTGAACTTCTACACTTAGCTCTACACTGCCTTGGTACTGAGTGATAGTGATACTGCTACCTGAACTCAGTTTAACACTACTGAATGGGCCATGAACTACTGAATCACTGAGCTCGAGCTAGACTACTGAACACACACTCACATACTAATCATTTAGGCCCGTATCAATATCTAGATAATTAGTTGTGATAGAAGATGCTTATCAGTTGAGATAAGCATCGCATATTCATATAAATCAGTTGAGGTAAGCATCAATTGAGTCATGTAAATCTGTGGTGGTTGTCTTTTTATATATATACTTGAGTAAACAATCTCTCAAATTGAGAGCAACAAATCCAATCTCAGTCTTCACAATAAGTTCGTTAATATGAGTGAAAACCTGGGAATCAAGGGCAAGCTTGTTTAGGAGACAATAAGACTGAGAAATGGTTGCCGAATAATGATCTTCTTGGGAACAGAGTCCTAGTAGGGATATCAGTAATTCAGTATAAACCTACCAATATAGATGCCAATATATTCATTGACCACATACATTTCTTTTCTATTAGTCCTTTAAAAGTTAATATGTGCCAATATAGATGCTGAATACTCAAAATATAGCAAACCTACCAACATTTTCATATTAGTCCTTTAAAAGTTAATATGTGCCAATATAGATGCTGAATACTCAAAATATAGCAGTTCTTGTTGGAATTAACGAAACACAGAAACCGTTCCCTAAACCAAGAAGACTGCAAGAGAACCGAAGAAAAACACAGAAACCAAATCACCAAAATCACAGCAAGAGCCAAAACACAAACAAAGCGATTTTTGACGTGGAAAACTCTTGCAGAAAAAACCACGGGACGATCGGAGTCCAACCCTCGAAAGATCTCCACTAATGGAATAAGAACATACACCGAAGCTTACCAACTTCTCCATCTATCCAACCGGATCACCAGAACTACTTATGTCGTGTCACGAAATTGTCTCTCCTTCAAAATAGACGTCAACCTCTCTTTTTCTCTCCAAAGTTGTTACTTTCATCAACTTTCCTCTGCTTGCAGATTAGGGTAAGAAAATACCTATATATATAGCCCCATCAATCTTGCAACAGACCGGGACCATCCACATGATCAAATGGTGTAGAAAAATCAGTCAAATTTGGGTTTATCCTGACAAACCGGCATACCGGCGGTATACTGTAGTATACCGTTGGTATACTTTATCGGCGAATAAAGAATTGGAAACTAGATTTTACAGATTGGTATATCAGCAGTATAGTATATCGTCGGAATACTGAGTTGGCAAATGCCGGCGAATGCGCTGGAATCAGACAGAAGCTACGCCGCTACAAAACCAATATACCGGTAGTATATAGCAATGTATCGTTGGTATACTGTTGCTTCTCTATTTTCCAAAATAATTGTAGTTTTGAACTCCGTCTTTGACGCCTTCTACTCCCCGAGCTTCTCCTACACACAGATGGTCACGTCCCATACCAGAATACGTAGGAATATTTAATGTGGCAATGGCCAGCTACGTATCAAGTGGACTCCAGTCCAACTCAAATACATATAAGTTGTTTAGAGGTCAAGTATAACTGTCTAAAATGTCAAGTCAACTATATCTCAATCCACAAAATAGTAATATCAATAGCGAACCAAGTGCACTAAAGTTGATCAGACCGTAATATACTGATTCTAGAATAGACAAATGTATTAGAGTGGATCTCCAATAACACATATGTCATGAACAAGCTAGAGGAAATATTAAGCTTGCAAAATACTATGCTACAATAGCAGCACGAGTCAATATAGGACAAAAATGTAAATATAGAAGGAAATGATGATAGTATTAACTAAATATACATAAAATCCTGGAGAAGCAATCATCATCTATCCATATATTCTACAATGACAGCTCAACAAATACCTGGAGAGATCATCAAGTGCTCAGAAGGAAAGTAGCAAGATACATAATATACATGCCGAATGTACAGTAAACAAACATGCAAGATAGACAAGAAAATAATGCAAGGAATCAATACAACCAAGATAGTGGTATGTCATAGAGAAGCGTGGTACTAGATGTGGCTAACAAGTAAATCGTATTACCGCAGTCTTATGTGGTGTTAACGGTCCTATAGAGACTAGTCATGTGTGGTGCTCCCAAACTATAGTAAGTCTCTATCATAGTCCTATGTGGGACTCTCAAGTCGAGAGTGGTCAAGTAGTCAATCCTAGTATCAATCTCCTCGTCTAAGAAGTCAAGTCAAGCTCAAGTCCAAGTAACACAAAGACACATAATCAAGTCAAGTCGAGCGCACAAGAGTAGGTAAATAAGTATGTTGTAGCATGGATTAGTACGTGACAAGAGAAAGTGACAAGTAACATATATGGGTACAAGTAAAGAAATATCATAAAACATGTAGAAGACACATATAATAGAGTAAGCGAGAAACATATATTAATATATAGTAACGAGTAAAAATAAACATGCATAAATATTGTACAATTTGGCAAGGTATACTTGCTTGTTTCCAAAGGGTGATGTAGACAATTTCTCAACAATACAATCCAATTTACTTGCTATCCAATCATGCCATCAACTACGTACCCCATCGTACCAAATTTAACATAAATTAGATTTACGAATTCTACGAATAACTAATGATTCTAAATAATTAATTTTCCTAAAAAAAGTTACTAATAATCCTGAATAAAATTAGTTTTAATTATTTTTTTCTATGTTAAGTCTTGATTTGTAGATTAACTATAAATTTTAATCCATTAGATTTAAGTTTGCAAATATAAAATTCGTGGCATGCAAATCGGGCATTCTGTTGACAAAAAGGTCAACAGACACAAACTTAAAAGTTGAGTGCACAACCATGTAGATTTTATCATTACAAGAACACTAGAATTGACAGTTCATACGAATATCAAATCGTTTATGAGATATTTAATTTACAAGTTACAGATTATAGTTTCAGTAGATCCCTAATTGTTTATAACTTTTATCATTTACACAAACTAATAAAAAAATAATTAATTTCTAAAAAAATATATGTTATAGGTCTCAGTTTCAGTTTGCCAGAATATTAAAAGGATCGTAAAAACGAGTTTGGGATCTCCCAAAATCTTAAAAATAGCAAGACATGGTCATATTTTAGACGAATGATACTAAAACAAATTTATAGAATTATGGAATTTGGAATAATTCTATTAAAATATATATTATGAAAGCTTACCTCGATACGTTCTAATAAAAAAATTGAGTCGAATTGGATTCCAAAACAACGAGATATGGCACTTCCAAATCGATGTAGCTACTGAAAAACGAGACTATTTTTTGGACAAATTTTGGGGTTGTTTTGGATGAAAATTAGAGACACGTTTTGACTGATCGGAAGAAAGTGAAAGGATTTTCTATATATTTATTTCATATTTTATGTACTTATATTTAGGATTAATATGGGTTGGTTATTGTAGGCCTTTAAAAATGACAGTCACGCTGCGTTGATCAGGACAGAGTCAAAAGTCACGCTCAGTTGATCAGGACAATATTTACAAATCACGCTGGGGAGACATCTCATCATTTGTCAGAGAGTAATTATGACTGACAGCACAACAGTCGAAGGATGTCTCTTCGTATGCCACGTATGCACAGAATTCGAGAGATCACAGCCGTCTATTGCGTGATTTTCGAAATCTTCTTCAGCAAGACTCAACCTTCGTCAAGTTAGCGTACCAAAAGAGCTTCTTGTCATTTAATGTGACTGACAAAAGCAATCACTGCCAGAGATTTTGTGTCAGTCGAGGCACGCTGAATCAAGACAGCTGGCAGTTCTATCCCAAGTCTGCGTGTATTTTGAGTTTTCACTCAAATCTGCGTGGATTCTGAAGTTTTCTTCCTCAAGTCTGCGTGGATTCTGAAGTTTTCTTCATCAAGTCTGCGTGGATTCTGAAGCTTCTTGCCCCAAGTTTGCGTGAATTTTGAAGCTTTCTACCCCGAGTCTGCGTGGATTTCGTCTTCACCAAGTCTGCGTGGATTCTGAAGCTTCTTGCCCCAAGTTTGCATGGATTTTGAAGCTTTCTACCCCGAGTCTGCGTGGATTTCGTCTTCAACAAGTCTGCATGGATTTCATCAAATTAGAGTACGTGGGAGCCATGCCACTGATCTCTCGCCTGCGTGTACTGTAACTTGCACACGACTCATGCATGATTGCCATGTGTCCAACAGTTACAGGCCACGTCCAGTAACTGCTCACAACCTTGCGTATGTTAAATCCTGCGTGATTTTCAACTAAGCACAGCTGTGAAGACAGTTATCTTTTCAGTTATTATTTTTGACTCTATAAATAGAGTTCTTTTTCTCCTTTATTGGACAGATACATAGTTATCTACTGTCAAAATTTTGAGAGCTTTTCTTCTTCGCATAGTCTAAGGGTTAAAGTGATCGTCTTCTAGATCAGATTCCCACAGTTGTAATTTTCCCAGATACACAATAAATAAAGGAATTTATTTATGGAAAACAAATTGGCGACTCTGCTGGGGAAAACCATCTCCTCTTCTGAGATGGCAACAACTCAATGCGATACTTCGTCAATCGGCTCGATGAAGAAGGTGATGACGATCCAATTCGATCAATTCGCCTATGAAGAAATGCAGCGGGCTAAGAGTGGTAAGCCCACTACAGCCTCCATCATCACTGCCAAGTCGAAGGGACACTCTGTCTATGTCCCTAAAAATCAGTTGGCAGCCAATGGTGAAGTCTCTGCCACAGTGTCTGCTCCTAACACTGACAAGAACTCTACTGCAAGCATGCACACTCTTGTGCGCTCGAAGATGATAGCAATCAAAGATCACGCTAACAGTACTGGCTCCTTAGCCAAATCTGTTCCAGTGTGTGTCTCCAAAGTTGAAAGTCACGCTGACAGTACTGGCTCCTTAGCCAAATCTATTCCAGCGTGCAATTTCAACCTCAAAAGTCACGCTGACAGTACTGGTTCCTTAGCCAAGTCTGTTCCAGTGTATAATTCTAAAATCAACAATCACGCTAACAATACTGGCTCCTTAGCCAAATCTGTTCCAGCGTGTATTTCTAAAGTCAAAAGTCACGCCAACAGCACTGGTTCTTTAACCAAGCCTGTTTCAGCGTGTATTTCATCTAAGAAAAATAGCTCTTTAGCTATCTCTTCTTCTTTGCCAAGTTCTACCAGAACTGGGGGTGGTCTTCCACACAAAGTCCCTTCGAAAAGAAATAACTCTTTAGTTGTTTCTTCTGCTCCTGTAGTTTTTACTTCGGGAATAGCTTTGACTGACAATTTTGTTAGTCAAAGAAAAGGAGATGGTCTTTTGACTACTCTTCCTTCTGGACATTCTATGTCTCAAAACTTGAATGAGTCTAAGAAGAAACATTCCTTAATGTTTTCTTCTATGACTTCTTCGAATTGGGCACAGAATTTGTCTAGAAAAGGTCTGTTACCAACTCCTAATCAAGGGGGTGGTTCAACTCTTCCTTCTCTGCAAATATCCAGATCAATGGAAGGAAAACTCCATGTTTCCAAAACCAATGTGTTACCTCCAACTGATCTAAGAACAAAAATTAACACTTCTGGTGTTAAGAAACCATACCAGTTAGGAACAAGGATAAGAGATCCAGATGCAGAGTATGCGAGAAACTATGTGGCTCATATTAATCATTCTCTATATAATCAAGAGCCATCAAGACCCAAGAACAGGAAATATACTCCTCAATCTTCACAAACAGATTTACGAGAATATCTTCAACAGAAGAGAAGAAGTGATTCTGTGTCAAAGGACCATGCTGAATGTGACTTCTATCCAAGAGTCATAATTCAATGCAGATGTCAATCAATGGCTCATGATCATGTTGATCATGAATATGACTTCCAGCGAAGAGTCACAATGCAATGCAGATGTCAAACAAAACGACAATCTGTCTTCAATCGGATTCAGTGTGAACCTATGCCTGATGAAGATGAGCCTTTGTTTGCTTCTGTCAATATGACCTCTCGGGATGCTGGGGGTAGAGTTGATAGTCCAGATGGAGTATATAGAAATACCAGAGCAAGAGTCCTGGCCTCTAGTCAAAGAAATTTGATCTCTGAAGATGATTCTGAATTCCTTGGAGAATCTAACTTCCCACCTCTTCCTACTCGGGGTTGTTCTCCTATAATTGACTTTGATGCACAAAGCAATGATTCAGAACAAACAACATCTACCAGTTCATCAATAATTCCTCGTACAGTCACGACTTATATGGTTGATGGGAATACTGATGAACCTTCTCCTTCCTTGACTCCTCAAGATTAAAGAATTGCTTCTTTGGAACAACAAATGAAGTCTATGGCTGATACTATGAAGTCGATGTATGAACTCATGGCAACACAGATGCAAAATCGACAGACTGTACCAGATGCCATACCAACTGACACTGATATGAGTCCAGTACAAGTTCCTCCAGCAGTACAATCCAATACTCCTGGACCAGCTCAACCAAACCCTAGTCTCTCTGGAGCTGGGGGTAGTGCTTACAATGCTGTTCCTCCACCCAACTATTCTCTACAAGTTACAACTCCACAATCTTCTGGAGTTGTTAATGAAGAATTGAGGAATCTCAAAACTCAATTCGAGGCATTCAAACAGAAAGATGGTTTACAAAGGTTAGACATCAAACAACCTTATCCGATAGAATGGAAGCAAGTATCGTATCCTCCTAAATACAAGCCTCCCACTATCTCATTCTATGATGGAACCACTTCTCCAAGTCAGTTCATTAATCACTTTGAAGTGATAACTGATCAGCTGCAACCAAGCGACGCCCTCCTTACTCGGGTGTTTGTTGGATGTCTCAAGGGAACGACTTATGAATGGTATAAAAGTCTCCCAGATGGGAGCATTACCTCATTTTCTGGTTTCAAACAGATGTTTCTTGAACGGTTCTATGAAGGGCTCAATGACATGACTATGTCTGCTCTTATTAGAATCAAGCAGAAAAATAATGAAACTACAGAAGAGTGCATTGAACGGTTTCGAAGAGAAGCTCTGAAGATGCCTCTTGGAACTCCTGATGCTGTCACCATCGACACATGCAAATCAAACTTGTTGCCAATCATCAGCATGTTGGCAGGATCCACTCAATTCCAAGACTGGCCTTCTTTCATAGTTAGTGCCAAGGCCGCAGAAATTAGTGCTGAAACCTTCAAAGGTTTAGGAGTGCAGATGACTCCTAAAGAAACAGGTCAAGGTACTAACAATAAAAACAATGCTCGCAAGGGAAAAGAAACTCTTGAAGTTAATCTTCAGAGCAAAGATGCATCAACTGTTCAAACTTCTCCTACAACTCAACAACCAAGAACACCTCGCCCCAAAGAAGAATACTCTTTCGATGACGACGATGTCCTTGGTATCTTTGAATGTCTGCTGAAAGGTAATAAGATACAATTACCTGAGATCAAGAAACCCGATGAAGCTGGTAAAACAGATCATCCCAAATACTGCCCATATCACAGAATGCTGGGTCATACAATTCGTACATGTTATGTACTGAAAGGAAAGATCCAAGAAATGATTAAATCTGGAGCTATCTCTCTTACTCCAAAAGAGAAGACCGTCACCTCCAACGTCGTCTCTATGCAATTCGGATATTTCCCTCCTCAACTCCTTGAAAGTGGGATCGTTCCTATTCCCAAGGCAACTCTTGACATAGTGAATCTTCCTCCTCCACAGTCTGAAGGATTAGTGCCAATCACTTTGAAAACTGGAGAAATCATGTGGATCCATCCTGATCTAGTGGCAGATTTTGAATCGCCTTCTCCTCAAAAGACTACTTCTCGAAAGTCCAAGAAGGCTGAAAAGATTAAGTCATGTCATATGACTTCTCTTGGATCTATTCCTGACACAGAGCCAAAAGAGAAAGAAGAAGCACTTGTTAGTGCTACTCGAATGGGGAAACCTTATCTAAAGGATTATTCCAAGAATCCTGAGGATCCTCTTGATATCCCTCTAGCTGATAAAGATGCTTCTAATGTTCCTCCTGAAGAAGAATCATCCACTGAACCTGTTCCTCCCAAGCCTACAGCTCTGGAGAAAGGCAAACAACAGGCTCGGTTTGATAAGCCAATCAAGAAGTCCTCTCCTCTTGGACTTCAGAAGCCTTATAATTTCGACATTTTAGCTCAGCTTGCTAATACTCCAGCTAGAATGTCCCTCTTTGAACTTCTACGTCTTTCCAAAGAGACTCGGGAGACATTAAGTGAAGCACTTCTACAAGCTGACTCTTGTCTTGCACAATTGAAGAAGCCAGATGCAGAACCTGCCACTTGCTTACATTGCAACAGTGTATTGGAGATTATTCCAAATATCACCTTTACACAAGACGACATGCTATTGGAGGATAATCGACATGATCGGCCTCTCTACTACACCGGTTATATCGATACAATGAAGATAGATCGTATCCTTATTGATCCAGGGTTTGCTATAAGCATAATGCCAAAGAGTCTGTTGGATGAACTAAAAATCCCTCTTCACAAGCTCTCTAAGACGGTTACTACTATCCTGGGATTCAATCAAAGCCGAAGCGAGCCTTTGGGAAAGATTCATCTGAAGCTTCAGATAGGCGATTTCAGATCCAAAGTCACTTTCTATGTGATCGAGATCGTGGGATCCTATAATCTTCGTCTGGGGAGGCCCTTTCTTCATGAAAATAATGTGGTGCCTTCTACTCTTCATCAGTGTTTTAAATACATTGATAGCAATGGAAGAGTACAAAAAGAAGTTGCTGATATAAATCCCTTCCATGGGGTTGAAGCTTATTTCAATGATTCCCGAATGTACAAAGAAGAGTATACAAGGGTTATACAAGCTATGGAGAAAGAGGATTCACAAAGTGAGACCTTAATAATTCCTGTTAAAGGTCGAACTATTCAGCAACAATCTCTCAAACTCTCTGAAGAAGGTTCTTTCATCATTCCGGTGAGTGGACGAATTTCTCCGTTACCTCAGTCGTTTGCTCAAGACACAATGATTATTCCTGTCAGTGGGCGTACTGCAATTCCTGCATCTCCACATATGAAACATGATACTCTGCTAATTCTAGTTGGAGGGCGGATTATTCTTCCATCTCAAACTTCAAGGGAGCTCACCTCTTCTAAGCCATTTGTTATCGATCTTAATCGAAACAACGCTTCTTCTCGTTCTTCTTCTCCCCCTTTAGTCATTGACTTGGCTAAAATCTCTAAGGCTCAGCCTTCTCCCAATGTAAATACTGCTGCTTTTACATTTAATGAAAAGTCTCCATCTTTGCAGTATGCTGATGTGTGTAATTATATTCATAGTTATTTACATTTGCTAGATGACTTGAACGCAATAACCATAAAGGTTGTACAGACTGTTCATACAGATGTATCCCTAGAACCTGTACAATCTTCATACTTTCTAGTTCCCAGCAGAAAGCCAGGAGACATTCCAATATTCTTCTATAAAGGGCCCCAAAGTCCTTCTGATTTAGAAAATGAAGACAAAAATAATGATACTGGAAGATTACAACTACGTCGTTATAGTCAGCAATCTAAAGACATCATCAAAAATATGGGCTATGACTTCAGGACTGGCCTCAATAGTAGAAAGGGAAGAAAAATGCCTGTTCGTATTCCTGAAATATGGAAAGACGAAATGCGGACTGGGCTATATAGCCCCTACTCCTTTTATCAATATTATCCAAGAAGATCCCGAGTCTGACGAAGATAAGAGATCTGATTCTTCTAGTACCACTTCTTGGGATTCCGATACGAGTATCGGTGACTTCTACTGCAACCTTCTGTCTTCCAACATGGTTTCTATTGACCATTCTGAAGAAAGTGATGAAGACGAAGAAGAGTTTGAAATCTCACCTGAATCGGAACAATGGGCCCAAAGATTAGATAATCAATGGAAGTTCCGTTTCGAGCAAAAAGAACCTCCGACTGAAGACAAACTTGTTCAAATAGATGTTGGTGAAGAGGGATCTTCCAAACCAATATTCATCAGTGAAAGTCTTTCTGAACCTGATAAGCAAGACATGATCAAACTCATTCGTGACTACATCGATGTCTTCACTTGGAGTTATGAAGATATGCCAGGACTTGATCCACAAATTGCAACTCACAAGCTCAATATCTTGCCGAATGCTAAACCGGTCAAACAACAACAGCGACGATTTCGTCCAGACATTATGGATGCAATTGAAGTTGAAGTCAATAAACTCATAACCTCCGGGTTTATTAGAGAGGAACAACATCCCGATTGGGTGGCTAACATAGTTCCTGTCCTTAAAAAGACTGGCAAGGTCAGAGTATGCATAGACTTCCGCAATCTCAATACGGCATGCCCTAAAGACGAATTCCCTCTACCAATCACTGATGTCATGATTGATAATACCTGTGGATTTGAACAGATGTCATTCATGGACGGGTATACTGGATACAATCAGATTAAAATGTTTCCAGATGACGAGAAGCACACTTCTTTCAGAACGCCGATCGGTACATACTGTTATACAGTTATGCCATTCGGTCTCAAGAATGCAGGAGCAACTTATCAACGAGCTATGAGCACTATATTCCGTGAACATTTGCGGAAAATAGTCGAATGCTATGTTGATGATATTGCAGTCAAAAGTCGACAAAAGGAGGATCATATCCAAGATTTGAAGACTATATTTGATCTAATGCGTAAGCATCAATTAAAGATGAACCCTACAAAGTCCTTCTTAGGCATCTCTAGTGGTAAATTTCTCGGCTTCGTCATTACCTCTAAAGGTATACACGTGGATCCCGAGAAGATCAAAGCCATCCAAGAGATGCGTCCTCCACGCACCTTAAAAGAGCTACGAGGATTTCAAGGAAGGATCGCTTATATCAGGAGATTCATCTCTAATTTATCAGGACGCTGCAGACCATTCAACAAACTTATGAAGAAAGATGTTTCTTTTGTCTGGAATGATGAATGTCAGAAAGCATTCGATGATATAAAACAATATCTGATGAGCCCTCCAGTATTGGTACCTCCCGTTTCAGGAATTCTATTTCTCCTATATACTCGAGCAATGAGTCATTCATTGGGTGCATTACTCGCTCAAAAGAATCAAAATGGTCATGAATAAGCCATCTACTATCTCAGTCGTACTATGACCGGAGCTGAACCTCGATATTCACCGGTCGAAAAAGAATGTCTAGCCTTGATGTTCGCTGTTCAAAAGACACGACATTATATCATTGGCCAGACTATTCATGTCATCTCCAGGATCAATCCTATACGGATCATGATGAAGAAACCCAGTGTTTTGAATTCTCGATTAGCTAACTGGGGAATCCTACTTGCTTAGTATGACATGCATTATATTCCTCAGAAGTCAGTCAAAGGACAAGCTTTAGCTGATTTTCTGGCTGCTCATTCAATTCCAGAAGATTCAAAACTCTATGACGAAATTCCAGATGAAGTCCTAGATTCAAACCAAATTGCTGAAGAAGATCCTACTTGGCGTCTATTCTTTGATGGAGCTTCAAGGATAAGTCCTAATGGTGATATTGTCGCTGGAGTTGAAATTGTTCTTGTATCGCCAGAAGGTCTTGCTATCCAAAGAGCATATTCTCTCGATCAGCCGTGTTCAAACAATGTAGCTGAGTACAATGCATTACTCATTGGTCTTCAACTCGCTAAACATCTAAATATTCAACATTTAGAGGCGTACGGAGACTCTAAACTCATTGTCAATCAGATAAGGGGTACTTATGAAGTCCGCCATCAAGATCTGGTTCCTTATCATAGATCAGCTATAATTATGGCTTCTTCGTTTGAAGAATTCTTTATTGAACATGTTAGACGAGCATGTAACACAGAAGCTGATGCTCTAGCTAATCTTGCAGCGGTGTTGGCTATCCCAATTAGACGACAACAAATGATTATTGTTCGCAATCGAGAATTATTTCATCTTGAAAATAACCTGACCCTAGGACTTCTAGTTGACATTGAAGAATCAACATCTCATGACGTCAACACAACAAGAGGATTTGGATTTAGTCGTAAATCTTTATCATCTTCATCTGATTCCAGCATGGAATTCATCTTCAGTCATTCGGTCGAGAATCAAAATACGGATACGGATTGGAGACTTCCTTTCTTAGATTTTGTATTATATGATATTCTTCCGGATGATCCGAGTGAAGCAGCATCTATCAGACGACGATCATCCCGATTCTATTATAATCATACAACAAAGACCTTATATCGTCGAGCCTATGATGGTTTACTTCTCCGATGTGTTGCCGGTGACGAGGCTCAACAAATTATTCGTGAAGCACATGATGGAATTTATGGAGCACATCAGCCTGGACCAAAACTTCAAGACCGTATTCGACGTATGGGTTATTATTGGCCTACTATGGTATCAGACGCCATCGAATATGCAAAGAAGTGTAAAACTTGTCAAATCCATGCGGATTTTTCAACCTTCGAAATTTCTACATCCGACGGCAGCATCATGGCCCTTCGAAGCTTGGGGCATGGACATTATTGGTCCGATCAATCCGTCGTCATCCAAGGGTCATCGGTTTATTCTTGTAATAACCGATTACTTCTCCAAATGGGCCGAAGCCATTCCTTTGTCTGAAGTTAAGACGTTCAATGTCATTTGCTTTATTAAGCACCACGTCATCTACAGATTTGGTGTTCCTCGACGCATTATTCATGATAACGGACCACAGTTCGTCAGTCAGAAGTTTACTCGATTCTGTGACGATCATCGGATCAACAATGTGGCTTCTACCGCATATAATCCGGCAGCTAACGGATTAGCAGAAGCTTTCAACAAGACCATCATCAAACTCCTAAAGAAGTTTGTCTCTACTAACAAACGTAATTGGAGTGAGAAGCTCGGTGAATGTTTGTGGGCTTATCGCACTACAGTTCGTAATGCTACTAAATGTACACCCTTCTCTCTGGTGTATGGTTGCGAAGCTGTTCTTTCATTAGAGATTCAAATTCCTTCTTTAAGGATAGCAATCGCTAATGAACTCACTGCAGAAAATAATGATCGTCTTCGACTTCAAGAATTAGAAGCTCTGGATGAAAAACGATTATCTGCTCAACAGAATATTGAATTCTATCAAGCTAGAATTTCAAGAGCTTTTAATAAGAAAGTCATAATTTGGGCGTATCAAAAAGGAGAACTTGTTCTAACAGTCAGACGTCCTATGACTATGACTCATATGAGCAAGGGCAAATTTGACGCAAAGTGGGAAGGACCCTATATTGTGAGCAAAGTTTTCTCAAATGGAGCTTATCAACTCTCAGAATTGGATGGTCGAAAAGTTTTGATGCCTATTAATGGCAAATTCCTTAAAAAGTACTATGTATAAATATAAATGCTTGTAATCATCAGACAGTTTCATGTTTAGAAATAAAATTTTTATTTTATTTTTATCATGAATGATGATACATGATATTAAAGAAGATCACTATCATCCTTTTCTACATTTGGATGTGGGCCACTGCCGTCCTTCTCGAAGACGTGATCAGCAAAAGAGTCGAGAACCTCCTTGCTAGAACCTACGAGAAACTTGCAAACGGCCATCCTCATGGCTTCTTCTTCTTCAGTCTTTCCTGGTTCGAGCAGGAAATCCAGAATGTCCCTTGGTGGCTTGGGTGCAGACGAACCTTCGCCTGCTTCCGTCTTCTTCGATTGAACTAGATCAGCAGGATGTTCTTCAGTGCCTTTCTGAACTTTTGAGGCAATTCCAGTTTTTTTGGATGCTTCTTCAGACGACATTTTTATGTTTGAAAGAAGAAGTATTCGTTTTTGTCAGATTTCTGCTATATTTATAGGCAGAAGTTCTACAAATAATGAAACGTCACGTTCATCCGACGGTTCATCCATCCATTAATTGCGTTCATCCGACGATTCACACATTCATTAATACTTGACGGTTCATCCGTTCATTTATTCGTCCGTTCATGATCTTCTATCAATTTATTAAGTGGGGATTCGTTATTGATCACGTTTTCATAACCTCTGAATCAATTCCGAATCTACTTGCTCATTTGTCATTTTTGACCTCTGCATAGAAATCAATCTATTTTCTTTTGAGTTCCTACATATTATCACGTCCATAATACCTCTGATAATATCATATACTCTAAAACAGAAAAGAAGATTTTATTATCTATCATGTCCACAATTCATCCACAAATACAAATCTTTGAGCATAGAAGAATTATCATTTCCATTCTCATTTCACCACAAAAAGTCTATTATATTTTCTTAGACTTTCTTACAAATCATAATGGAAATCTATTACAAATCTTGGATTTTCATTCTACACCACAACAATAACCTAATAGAGATCTATCTTCTTCTTTGGATCTTCTCCGTCGGACCTTCTCCGTCAGGTTCGTTGTTGGTGGCAGTTCCTGACTGTCTGGGTCCCAGTCACGACCAGATCAGCAGGAATCAAACTCTGATCTTCGCTCTCAGACGAGAGGAGAACCACAGAGTATGGCAGCCCGAAGTCGTGGTGCTGCCAATACAACTGGTGGATTGGGGGTAACCTCTCAAGGAAGACAGGAATGTATCCAAACCTTGGGATACAATTCCTAGTTCTCCCGTGAAAGGAACTCTACTACCCGATTTCTTGGGGTAGAGTTGACTCCACCATCCAACTCTCGTGTATAAAGGCTCTTTCTACCATCTGAGGAAGACCCTTCTATCCCACGAAGAGTTCTGAGTTGTCTGATTTACGCGTCAAAAGCGTATGAGCTCCCTGATGTAGATGTCAGCAGGATATTCTCCACAGCATCCACATCCCCAATGCCAGTTCTGAAGAAAATCTTCAGCCAAGTTTCTGCAGAAAGTATTAAGAAGAAAAAGATTAGATCAACAGAAATCATTCAGCGTGCATTTATCAAACAGAAACAGGCGTGTATTGTTCAAATCAGAAACAAGAAACAGAAAGCCTATCTTCAACAACAAAAATAATACACATATTATACTGACTTACCTTCAAGTTTGGTGCTAAGGATTGGCAAACTCATGTTTGATACAGTACGCAGAAGTCGAACATTAGAAAACATTGCTTTCCTGTTTGAGAGTGAAATCTCCCAAAAATTTCATTCTCAGAGAAGAAGAAGAGGAATGGGAGATGAGTATCTGTGAAACTCTTCTATCTATTTAAAGGGCAAAGTACAAGTCTATTCTTAGAAAAGATCCGCATAAATAGCGCTCGTAAACCGTGGAATGAGTGTTACGTGTGCTTTGGAAGACAGAGCAACATTGGAAATAGTCAAAGGGTGCTAATTAATATTCTTCATTAATGCACGCAGATTAAACACAGAAGTTGTACTTCATTCTTCAAGACAGGCACTGATGGCCTTACAAAAGACAAAACAAAAAGAGTGCAACAAAAGCATAAAAGACACGCTCTATTTTCCAGAGCGACTGAGCTTAATGCCTAATTCTTCTATGCTTTTGACCCCCATGCGGTGTAACAGAGCCTTCAACATTTCACGCTGCTCTATGAGGCTGCGCCCATCAGAAGAGAACGAGCCATCTAAGCCAAAATAGCTCAAGAAATTCTTGGCTAGTTGCAAGGGATCATCTTTGAGTTCGAAGACAAGGGGCTCTGGCTCTTCACCCCCAAAAGTGGGGTCACCATGGGAACAAAAGCCCAACTTGCGTGCTTCTTCCTCAGCTTTCTCTTTTGGTGTCATGTTGACGTAAGATGAAGATTAAATGAATCCTCTCCCTGTTTATATAACAGAGCTCGCCGGCGGTTCATATTCCACCATAAACTGGATGTAATCAGTCTCGGAAAATGAAGAGTCATCATGACATTTAATAAGTTTATTTGGATATTCTCAAAGAACTTCGAAGTCTTTCCGACTTCCGAAAAATTTGAAGTCATCTCAGCGTGACTGATTTCATTTTATCATCTTATTTTCAAAGTATTTCGAAAATTTTGAAGTCTTTTCAATTTTTCGAAAACTTTGAAGGGGGTCTTGTAGGCCTTTAAAAATGACAGTCACGCTGAGTTGATCAGGACAGAGTCAAAAGTCACGCTCAGTTGATCAGGACAATATTTACAAATCACGCTGGAGAGACAGCTCATCATTTGTCAGAGAGTAATTATGACTGACAGCATAACAGTCGAAGGATGTCTCTTCGTATGCCACGTATGCACAGAATTCGAGAGATTACAGCCGTCTATTGCGTGATTTTCGAAATTTTCTTCAGCAAGACTCAACCTTCGTCAAGTTGGCGTACCAAAAGAGCTTCTTGTCATTTAATGTGACTGACAAAAGCAATCACTGCCAGAGATTTTATGTCAGTCGAGGCACGCTGAATCAAGACAGCTGGCAGTTCTATCCCAAGTCTGCGTGTATTTTGAGTTTTCACTCAAATCTGCGTGGATTCTGAAGTTTTCTTCCTCAAGTCTGCGTAGATTCTGAAGTTTTCTTCATCAAGTCTACGTGGATTCTGAAGCTTCTTGCCCCAAGTTTGCATGGATTTTGAAGCTTTCTACCCCGAGTCTGCGTAGATTTTGTCTTCACCAAGTCTGCGTGGATTCTGAAGCTTCTTGCCCCAAGTTTGCGTGAATTTTGAAGCTTTCTACCCCAAATCTGCGTGGATTTCGTCTTCAACAAGTCTGCGTGGATTTCATCAAATTGGAGTACGTGGCAGCCATGCCACTGATCTCTCGCCTGCGTGTCCTGTAACTTGCACACGACTCATGCATGATTGCCATGTGTCCAACAGTTACAGGCCACGTCCAGTAACTGCTCACAACCTTGCGTATGTTAAATCCTGCGTGATTTTCAACTAAGCACAGGCTGTGAAGACAGTTATCTTTTCAGTTATTATTTTTGACTCTATAAATAGAGTTCTTTTTCTCATTCATTGGACAGATACATAGTTATCTACTGTCAAAATTTTGAGAGCTTTTCTTCTTCGCATAGTCCAAGGGATAAAGTGATCGTCTTCTAGATCAGATTCCCACAGTTGTAATTTTCCCAGATACACAATAAATAAAGGAATTTATTTATGAAAAACAAATTGGCGACTCTGCTGGGGACTAGAAAGTATGAAGATTGTACAGGTTTTAGGGATACATCTGTATGAACAGTCTATACAACCCCTATGGTTATTGCGTTCAAGTCATCTAACAAATGTAAATAACTATGAACATAATTACACACATCAGCATACTGCAAAGATGGAGACTTTTTATTAAATGTAAAAGCAGCAGTATTTACATTGGGAGAAGGCTGAGCCTTAGAGATTTTAGCCAAGTCAATGACTAAAGGGGGAGAAGAAGAACGAGAAGAAGCGTTGTTTCGATTAAGATCGATAACAAATGGCTCAGAAGAGGTGAGCTCCCTTGAAGTTTGAGATGGAAGAATAATCCGCCCTCCAACTGGAATTAACAGAGTATCCTATTTCATATGTGGAGATGCAGGAATTACAGTACGCCCACTGACAGGAATAATCATTGTGTCTTGAGCAAACGACTGAGGTAACGGAGAAATCCGTCCACTCACCGGAATGATGAAAGAACCTTCTTCAGAGAGTTTGAGAGATTGTTGCTGAATAGTTCGACCTTTAACAGGAATTATTAAGGTCTCACTTTGTGAATCCTCTTTCTCCATAGCTTGTATAACCCTTGTATACTCTTCTTTGTACATTCGGGAATCATTGAAATAAGCTTCAACCCCATGGACTCTATTTTAGGAAAGTAAGTATCGCATGTTAGACTCAAAAGTGAGTTCCAAACTTCTACGGTTAATTCTCTGTCAAACCTAACATTTCCATCTTAAATAAGGGTTTATCGACTCAAAGCCTTTTAGTTAAATACCAAACCTAGCTTTCATGACACTCCGAGTGAGAATCAAGTGTCATATCGAAGCCTGAATTAGGAGACATGGTCGATTTCCATCAATTTTCTAACAGAAAAAAGTATATACAATGATTAACTAATTTGATTTTAAGACTTTAATGTATGTAACATCACATGTTTAAACCGCACTTCGTATCATTGGTTTCCGACGGTACCCAAAGTCCACAAAATCTATTTTTTTTGCTCAATTTTGAGCAAAATTATACTAGTACAGCATATACCAAATCAATATCGTACAAATTGACTTTATAACATAATTCTACTTATTTCTAGATTACTGATATGACCAGGAGAGGCACAACGTCACATTCTTACCAGCAGTCGATATCCCTCCTTGTAAATGAGTAATAACTTACTTAGCCTGCATACGACATCATTAGAATATGACCTATCTATTTGAAGGTCACTGGCAACAACCATCTTGGACTATATAGCAGACGGTTAATTCCAGATATGGTGCTAACCCATGGGAGGTTTTTGAATCACCCGTGCTACTACTTTCACACACGTGGAATTTCGGTATCCTTTACAGCATACATAGCAAGTCCCACTAAAAGTCCCGCATATTCGGATGCTAATACGTCGGCACCATCCTTTATTCCTACTTAGGCCAAATCGGAATCATGGCCCCGGTGTACCGTTCGAGGGACTAAACCTTGTGCACAAATTGTCCATGGCCATGCAAGTATATGCCTATAAAAAACATAATATTGCATGATAATGGAAAACTAAAGTATATACACCACAATTTTCATTTGTCTTGCCACATTTGCCTTGAGCCGTAGCTCGCAATACCAACTGACCATTCCAGTGTCTCTTGTAATCAGCATTCTACAATCTCACAGGTTAAACGATTACTCCTCCTTTCCTCATCCTTGTTACCATACAACCTTCGAACCGTAGCTTGATATACTTACTGTCAAATTATTGGGACTTATTATTAGAGGTGAACATTCGGTTTAAAATGAATCAAAATAGTCAAAACCGAAAACCAAAATTATAAAAATTCAAAACTAAAATCGAACAAAATAGCCAATTCAGTTTATTCGGTTGGATAATTTCTATTGTTTAATAGGTTGGACCCAAAGTTGGAATCGTGGTTAAATTACATTAAAAATTATAGTTTGTATACACACATTTGTTGTATTTTAAAGTTGCGTACAAAGTTAGACTACTTGTTAAACTATCAAAGTTGGACTTCAAAATAAATACATAGAATTATTGTTTTCAAAATATACACATTATTTAATAACAAAATATGCATAAAATTGAGTCTATTTACATATTGAACAAGTCTTATTCGGTTTTTGGTTTAGACTGAAATCGACTCCAAAACCAAAACCAAATAAGAAATTTTAGTATTTCCAAAAGAGAAAACGAACCAATTTTTATAAACTTAACCAAATCACTTATTCAGTTCTGATCGATTTTGGACAAAAATCGAATAATGCTCATACCTACTTAGTAACGATTACACCATACATTCTTTGAACCGTAGTTCGATATACTCACTATCTAATTCTTCGGACTTTGTTTCACCTATCCGAATTTGTTACCAGAATAGACAATTCATCATTCGATTCACAGTAGTTTACTAGCCATGTGATTAATTATCTTTTATTTTCTTCTTGGGTTTTAGGCTAGGTATCAATTTGCAACACCACAAGCAAGCATGACATATATTCTTTTTCATTAAGCATGAAGCTGAAGGATCTTCGAAGGACTCACACTGCTCATATTATAAAGATGACTTTCAGCCACGTTCACATAGCCTTTGAGCAACCCCTCCGCATAACTCCACATCCAGCAAGGCTTCCTCGAACCAACTAGCCATTATAATGCACCATATAGAGTGGGATATTACATATATCCCATAGGCAAGTTAAACTTAGGTGGTACATATATCATAGAGGGAGATACAACGTTTCGTTAGATAGATATCTCGTAGCGCCGAGTGTAGGCTTTGTCAGGTTAAAGTTTAACCCCTAGTTAGCTATAACGGAACTAGAATGGTATAGTTATAGTCACGGGTAGATTTTGGTATCATATTTTGGTAGTCAAGAATGGAACTTAACCACCGAAGGGGTCAAACTCTATTTAAGGAAAGTAAGTATCGTGTTTTAGACTCAAAAGTGAGTTCCAAACTTCCACGATTAATTCCCCGTCAAACCTAACATTTCCATCTTAGGTGAGGCAAGTATCACGACTTAAAAACATTTAGTTAATACCAAACCTAGCTATCATGACACCCTGAGTGAGAATCAAGTGTCATATCGAAGCCTAAATTAGGAGACATGGTCGATTTCCATCAATTTTCTAAAAGAAATAAATTACTATATACAATGATTAACTAATTTGATTTCAAGAGTTTAATATATATAACATCACATGTTTAAACGGTACTTCGTATCATAGGTTTCCGATGGTACCCGAAGTCCACAAAATCTAGTTTTTTAGCTCAATTTTGAGCCAATTTATAATAATTCTATTGGAGTCCAGTCTGGATTTGGTAATAGCATATTTATGGAGCCCAAATCTGATTAAATATTGATTTAAATTGATTTGGATGTCCATAATTAGTGTTGGACTATTTTAGATATAATAAAAATTTTATTTGAGGATTTCCTATTTAAGAGATCCTATTATAATCTAAAATAGGATGTTGATGGGCTATTTTAGGTGTAGTAGGATTCTTATTTGAGGGCTTCCTATTTAAGAAATCCTATTATGACCTAAAATAGCTTTTTCTCATCCTATATATATGGGGTGAGGGTGGAGGCACAAAGCACAGCACAAAAGTGGAGATTCGAGGTGCTCGTCCACAGAAAATCTAAGAGAAAGTTCTACATTTTGCTCTTAGGACTTCGCCATCCAAGACAGAAGGAAGAATAGATCTAATCGAGGGGTTGTCAACTTCGGTTAGGGAGATTGCTACGGGTTGGTGAGTGATTTCAATTATAATCTCTTTATTTTCTTCTTGAGTGTGGTGAGAGGGTTAAACCTATTAGGGCGAAGGGTTCAACATTAGTTTTTGTCAATCTTGTAATTTCATCTGAGTTATAGAGATTGGGATTTGTCCAGGTGACGTAGTCACTGCCATATACTTGTCTTTATCTATGCTTGGTGTCCGTTAGACGGGGGTTGGTTATTTCAGGTGGGTTGGCCTAAGTTTTCACTGCGGCAACATCTCAGACACGGTATCAGAGCGCAGGAGGACATAGCCGATTCCCAACATCTGGTATCAGAGCTTTGGAGGTTCTGGCAACCATGTCTATGGAGCAGATGAACACTCGTATAATCACCCTCACAGGGAAAAACTGAGTGATTTGGAAGCCAAGGATGGAGGATCTACTTTGGTGCAAGGACTTGCATGGTCCGTTGGAGGGCGACAACACAAAGCCAGTGGACAAAGCTACTGAAGACTGGAAATGACTGGATCAGAAGGCCTTTGGATTCATCTGCCAATGGTTAGATGATTCGGTGTTTTACCACGTGTCCATGGAGAGTTCAGCAAAAGCATTTGGGAGAATCTGCATTCGCTGTTCGAAAGGAAGACGGCTGGCAACAAGGCATTTCTTATTCACCAACTTGTTAACTCGAAGTACACGGAGGGTGCCCCAGTAGCACAACATCTGAACAAGATTCAGGGTATCATCAATCAGCTGTCTGCGATGAAGATGGTGATTGATGCTGAGCTTCAGGCCCTACTGCTCTTGAGTTCTCTACCGGAAAGCTGGGAGACATTGGTGGTGTCGGTGAGCAACTCTGCGCCTGATGGAGTTGTCACGATGGAGGCAGTCAAAAGTAGCTTGTTGAATGAGGTGGTCCGACGTAAGCAAGTAGAATCATCATAGGAGTTCGCTCTGGTGACTTCCTACGGGATGAGAAGACCCAATTCACAGACGTAGATAGGGGGAGTTCTCGAAATATTATGATTGTGGGCCGCAAGGAGGGTTGCTATCACTGTGACAAAATGGGTTATATCAAGAGGACTTGCATGAAGCTCAAAGCTGAGAAGGCAAAAGACAAGACTATCAGGAGGATCTCACAGCAATGGGAGATATCATCATCGCAACAATCAACGCAGTGGAACCTTTTGGCATGTGTCATGACGGCAACTGGGTCATAGACACGGGGGCATCGTATCACGCCAATCCGCATAGAATGATCTTTACGTCATACCCGACGGCAGGTTTGGACGTGTGAAGATGGACGACAAGGGAACAACTACAATTGTAGGCATCGGTAATGTGCACTTGATAACGGAGCTCGGTGAGAAGCTCGTTCTCAAGGGTATGCGACATGTACCGAGTTTGTGCTATAACTTGGTTTTGGTAGGAAGGCTGGCAGATGATGGATGTCGCAGTCTGTTTGGAGACAAAGATTGGATGCTTGCGAAAGGTTCCCAACAGCTAGCTCGGGGAGATTTGTGTTGTGACATGTACAGACTAAAGCCGCTGAGCTGTACATGTAGGCCACAGACACCGAATGGAGGCTCGAGGGGTGCTCGACAGAAAGTGGATCATCGAAAACTTGCTGAGGAGGGGCTTCTAGGTGCTTTGAGGGATACGGAGGATTCGGTTCGTCGAAACAAAGCGACGGATGGTGGTGAGTCAAAGATTGAGTGTCAGTCTGTCGGTCCCATGATAACTGGTCGATCTCCAGGTGGGGCTTGCTCTACGGATCTAATTTTGGCGACGGATGATTTGCCAAAGCTTCACAAAGCGACATCTGTTTCAGCAGTTCGAAGCCAGAAAGGAGATCAAGATTTGCAGCCAACATAATCTAACGCGGGAGCATCATCATTTACACAGTTCAGGGGGAGCTGTAGGTCATCGATGGCATGCACAGTGCGTGATATTCTGCTCGAGGACGCATGTGTATGGGGGAGCTTTAAGTTCAGACACGAAGGTGGGAAGGTTCAGGAGTTCGAATCTTAGGAGGACCGCACCGTCTGCTTGATTGGGCCAGCCAAGGATGAAGAAGCTCGTTGGAATGTTAACACTTTCCGGTAGAAGCCAGAAGTCGGGGACAGAAAACCGAGACTTGCGATGAGGCTGATCGTCAGGAACTTCGGTCTTAATCGTATTATTGATATCGACAGGATCCCAGTGGTACAAGAGGTGCTACGCATGGCAGCTAGCATCGACGTGACGGTCGTGGAGCTGGAGACGATGGAAGATGCAAAGCAGCTCGGGGGATCGAAGATCAGTGGCATGGGGGAGCAGGAACTCTGTCGCATGACGACAGGCATGGAGTCCAGTTGAGGAGCCATGGGGTCAACACCTTCTCATCAAACTGGAGGGGGAGTTATTGGAGTCCAGTCTGGATTTGGTAATAACATATTTATGGAGCCCAAATCTGATTAAATATTTGATTTAATTTGATTTGGATGTCCATAATTAGTGCTGGGCTATTTTAGATATAATAGAATTCTTATTTTAGGGTTTCCTATTTAAGAGATCCTATTATAATATAAAATCAGATGTTGATGGGCTATTTTAGGTGTAGTAGGATTCTTATTTGAGGGCTTCCTATTTAAGAAATTCTATTATAACCTAAAATAGGTTTTTCTCATCCTATATATATGGGGTGAGGGTGGAGGCACAAAGTACAGCACAAAAGTGGAGATTCGAGGTACTCGTCCACAGGAAATCTAAGAGAAAGTTCTGCACTTTGCCCTTAGGACTTCGCCATCCAAAACAAAAGGAAGAATAGATCTAATCGAGGGGTCGTCAACTTCAGTTAGGGTGATTGCTACGGGTTGGTGAGCAATTTCAATTGTAATCTCTTTATTTTCTTTTTGATTGTGGTGAGGGGGTTGAACCTATTAGGACAAAGGGTTCAACATTAGTTTTTGTAAATCTTGTAATTTTATCTGTGTTATAGAGATTAGGATTTGTCCATGTGACGTAGTCACCGCCATATACTTGTCTTTATCTGTGCTTGGTGTCCGTTAGACGGGGTTTTGTTATTTCAGGTGGGTTGGCCTAAGTTTTCGCTGCGGCAATGTCTCAGACACGGTATTGGAGCGCCTTATTTCAGGTGGGTTGGCCTCCTAATTCTTGACTATAAAAATATGATTTCAAAATCTAGTTGTGATTATAACTATACCATTCTAGTTCTGTTATAGCTTATTAGGGGATAAAGTTTAACCTGATAAAGCCTACACTCGGCACTATAATGATACGTTGTATCTCCCTCTACGATACACTGTACCACCTAAGTTTAACTTTCCTATGGAATATCTGTAATGCTCTAATCTGCATGGTACATTATGATGGCTAGTTGGTTCGAGGAAGCCTTGCTGGATGCGGAGTTATGCGGAGGGATCGCTCAAAGGCTATGTGATCGTGGCTGGAAGTCATCTTTGTAATGGGAGCAGTGTGAGTCCTTCGAAGATCCTTCAGTTTCATGCTTAATGAAAAGGATTATATGTTATGCTTGCTTATGGTGTTGCAAATTGATACGCAGCTTGAAACACAAAAAGAAAATAAAAATTAATTAATCACATGGCTAGTAAATTACTGTGAATCTAATGATGATTTGCCTTTTATGGTAACAATATCGGACAGGTGAAGTGAAGTCCCAAGAATTTGATAGCGAGTATATCAAGCTACAGCTCGAAGAATATATGGTGTAATAGATACTAAGTAGGGGTGAGCATTATTCGGTTTTGGACCGAAAATTAAACTGAACTGAATAAGAGATTCAATTCAGTTTTAAATAAATAGATTCAGTTTCGCTTTTAAAATACTAAAGTTTATTTTTTGGTTTTGAATTTCGCTTTCGGTATAAAATCAAAAATCGAATAAGACTTGTTCAATTATGTATATACCCTCAATTTTATGTATATTTTGTTATTAAAAATGTGTATTTTAAAAACAATAATTCTATGTATTTATTTTGAAGTCCAACTTTGATAGTTTAACTTTTTACGCAACTTTAAAATTCAACAATTGTGTGTACAAAATTTATAAATTTTAATATAATTTAACCACGATTCCAACTTTGGGACCAACCTATTAAACAATAGAAATTATCCAACCGAATAAACAAAATTGGTTATTCAGTTTGATTTCGGTTTTGAATTTTTAGATTTTTGGTTTTGACTATTTTGATTCATTCTAAACCGAATGTTCACCCCTAATAATAAGTCCCAAGAATTAGACATTGGGTATAAAGCGCTATGGCTCGAAGGATGTATGGTAACAAAGATGATGGAAGGAGGAGTAATCACATTTTATTAACCTGTGTTGTTGTAGAATGCTGATTACAATAGACCCTAGAATAGAAAGATGGTATTGTGAGCTAGGTGTCACAGACTTAGTATTTTTGCTAGCACTTCGTCCCGTGCGGCGTACTGTCTTTTCCCTCAAAGACCCGTGCAAGCCTTCCCAACCCGACTTAGCTAGATCGCCAAGGAAATTAGAATAGTGGAGCAAAGAGGAGAATCGTAAGATTTATTTATTGAATGGAAAATGCTTACAAGTTTAGGTGGTGAGGAACAAATGAAAGCCTTCCCCTTTTATAAGTGCTCATAGAGGTTTACAAGAAAAGTCCTGGAAGGAATATTTTAAGGATTATTCTTTTCTACCATACCTGGAATGGCATATTCCATGTTTATTCCCTAGCAACATAAAAGGAAACTTCTCGGGCCATCCAGAAGCTTCTTGGGCCTCCTAGAACAATCTTGGGCCTCCCGGAGAGATCCATTATCTTCTAGAGCCTTCCGTCATCTTCTAAAATGTTCTGGAAGCTTCCCGCATAACCTTGGTCCGTAAAAAGGTTATGCAACTGGGCCTCGGGCGGGGTGCAACATTTGGGATGTTACATTCTCCTCCACCTAAGGTGTTGATGCCCTCGTTAATCATGCTCGCTGAGAAATGCCTGGATCTCGGCTTCGAACTGATGTAGCGTATCAGCACGTTTCCAGCTAGACTCGTCGTAAGACATGCCCTTCCATTGGATGAGGTACTCCACATATGGGACATGCCTCGCCGACGAATATTCCTCCAGTCCAGTACGGCTTCCATCTCCTTGTCGAAGGATGTCGTCATGGTCGTCGTCGGTCGCCTCGAAACTCCTCGCTGGAGATCCTCCAAGTCTTTATGGTACGACTTCAAGCAACTGGCATGGAAGACTGGATGGATCTTCAGCTTGGCAGGGAGTTCAAGCTTGTAAGCCACCTTGCCTACCTTCTTGAGCACGGGAAAGGGGCCTTCATACTTCCGGATTAGTCCTTTGTGCACCTTGCGGAACACCTTGAACTGTTGTGGTTGTAGCTTCACTAGCACCATGTCCCCCTCCTTGTACTCGACTGGCCTTCACTTCACGTCGGCCCACTTCTTCATCTTCCTCGCAGACTTCTCCAAAAATGCCTTGGCAATGTCCACCTTTGCCTTGAAATCTGAAGTGAACTGGTTGGCCGCGGGGCTTCTACTCGAGGACCCCGCACTCAGCGTGTACGGGGCAAGCGGTTGGCGACCCATCACCAACTCGAATAGGCTGCTGTGCGACGACTCGCTCCGTTGAAGATTGTAGAAGAACTGAGCGACGTCGAGGTGATGCACCCAATCCCTCTGGTTGGCACTCACAAAGTACCGCAAGTACTCCTCGAGTAGCGAGTTGACCCGTTCGGTCTGCCCGTTCGTCTGCGGATGGAAGCTGGTTGAGAAGTGCAAGTCCATCCCAAGGATTTTGAACACTTCCGTCCAGAACTTTCCCGTGAAGCGGGGGTCTCGGTCACTGACAATGTTGACCGGGATGCTCCAGAACTTCTCCACGTGGCTGATGAACAGTCGTGCGGCCTCCTCTGCTGTGCAGTCCATTAAAGCAGTAATGAAGGTCACGTACTTTGAGAACCGGTCCACCACTACGAGAATGGACCCAAGCGCCCCTACTTTCGACAGGGCAAAGATGAAGTACATCGATATGCTCTCCCACGGCCGACTCGGCACGGAAAAAGGCTCCAGCAGGCCCCCGGGCTTTCGATGGTCCACCTTGTCTTGTTGGCACACATGACAAGTGCGAACATAGTCCTCCACATCCTCGCGTATGTGAGGCCAGTAGTATGCGGCCTCCAGCAGCGCCAAGATTCGCTTCTTCCCCGGATGTCCAGCCCACTTCGTATCATGGCACTCCTTGAGCAGCTGTCTCCGCAAGCCACTCCACCTAGGCACGACCACCCTGTCGCCCTTGGTGTAGAGAAGTCCGTCTCTCAGCCAGAACCTTCTCGTTTTGCCCTCCTTGGCAAGCTTCACTATGGCCAGTGTTAGTGGGTCCTCCATGATACCCACTCGAACACGGTCCAGAATGTCCCCCTTGAGCAAGCAGACAAACGCGAGCTCGGCCTTTCTGCTAAGCGCATCGGCCACCTGATTTTCCTTGCTAAGTTTGTACTACAACTCCATGTTGAACTCGGCTAAAAAATCTTGCCATCTCGCCTGCTTCGGAGACAGCTTCTTTTGGGACTGGAAGTAGCTCGTGGCAACATTATCCGTTATGACCACAAATTTGGTGCCGAAAAGGTAGTACTGCCATGTCCTCAAGCTATGCACGACCACGGTCATTTCCTTCTCTTACACCGTGTAGCACCGCTCAGTGTCATTCAACTTGCGGCTCTCGAACGTGATGGGGTGCCCTTCCTGCACCAACACCCCACCGATGGCAAAGTTGGACGCGTTCGTGTGCACTTCGAACGCCTTGGAGTAGTCCGGTAGAGATAAGACCGGCTCCTCTGTTACAGCCTTCTTCAGTGCCTCGAATGCCTCCTAGTATCGGGGATTCCAGCTCCACGCCCGATCCTTCCGCAGCAAATCGGTCAGAGGCGCTGCGATGGCAGAATATCCTCGGATGAACCGCCGATAGTAGTTCGCTAGGCCAAGGAATGATCGCAGTTCCGTCGGCCTGGTGGGAGCCTCCCACTCCCATATGGACTGGACCTTTGCGCCGTCCATCCATATCTTGCCATGCCCGATCCAGTGCCCCAAGAACGACACCTCTTCTTGTGCGAATGAGCACTTCTCCCGCTTGACGAAGAGTTCATTCTCCCTCAGCACTCAGAAGATGGTCTTCAAATGCTCGATGTGCTCCTCCATCGTGTTTGAGTACACGACGATGTCGTCGAGGTAGACTACGACGAACCAATCCAGATAGGGGTGGAAGTGCTTGTTCATCAAAGTACAAAAAGTCAAAGGAGCATTTGTTAGACCAAAAGGCATAACTAAGAACTCATATGCGCCATACCTTGTGACGCACACCGTCTTAGCCTCGTCTCCCTCTGCAATCCGGACTTGGTAATACCCCGAGCACAAATCAAGTTTGGAGAAGTATCTCGTGCCTCCCAGTTGGTCGAACAATTTCGTCACCAATGGGATAGGATATTTATTCTTGACGGTTACCTTGTTTAGTGCACGATAGTCAATACACAAATGAAGGCTTCCGTCCTTCTTTTTCTGGAACAGTACCGGTGCACCATACGGGGCCTTTGACGGTCTGATGAATCCCGCGTCCAGCAGCTCCTTGAGTAGCTTCTTCAACTCATCCAGCTCGGGTGGGACCATGCGATATGGAGCCATGGTGGGCGGAGGTAGCATCTTCGGCAACTCCTTCGGCATGACGTCCCCGAACTCTACAAGGACATCATCGATCTCAGGCGGAAGATCCCCCATGTATGGGCGCCTCCCCCGTCTTGAGCACAGCAAGATAATTCATCTCTCCGTGTCGCATCCCCTTCTTGAGTTGTAATACGGAGAGAGCCTTTCCCTTCGTAAGCTCTCCTCATGCAGTTGTCACCATGCACGGAGAGCTCTCCTTCATGATCCCGACGACTCCCAGATGCGGCATTGGGACCGCCTTTGTCGAAGTAAGGAAGTCCATCCCGAGGATCATGTTGAAGTCATCCAGTGGTGCTGCCGTGAGACTGGTGACACCCGTCCAGTCTTTTACTTGGATCTTCTCTCCTTTGGCCACCCCCTGCACGGGGTGCGCCTCAGAGTTGACTGTCTTTATCGTGCTTGAGTATTTTTCCAGTACTAGACCCAAGCGTCTGACCTTTGCATCCAAGATAAAGTTGTGGGTTTCTCCTGTGTCGACCATCGCCCTGGTGTTGTGGTTGTTGATCTTCATGTCCACATACATCAGCTCTCGATTCGGGGTCTTGGATACTACCGCCTTGCTCTTTAAAGTATTCAATAGGCGCAGGGCACCCATGTGAGCGCCCTTTTTAGGCTCCTCATCCTCGTCCTCCTCGCCTTGGACCGTGTTCACCCTCTTGCCTTTGTTCAGGTAATCTCGTGCGAAGTGATTTCCTCCGTATAGGAAGCATTCAATCTTCCGCTCTGTCGAAGGCTTTGCTTACTGCTTGTCCTTCGGCGGGCCTCCCTTTTCATTGTTCTTCTTTTCCCCCCCACCATTGAACTTGGTGGTGGTCTTTTCCTTGGGCTTTGGGGCATCATTCCGTCGATACTCCATCAGCTTTTCGGCTGCCACAACAGCCGCGTTCACATTCGACACATCTTGCCTCTGCAATTCTTGTGCCGCCCATGGTTGTAGACCCTCCAGGAAGTGGAATAGGCGATCCTCTTCGCCCATAGTGGAAATGGAAATCATCAGAAGGGTGAACTCCGCCACATACTCCTTGACGGACACGGTGTGTTTGATTTGTCGCAAACTCCGTCTCGCGACATACTCCACATTCTTCGGGTAGAACTGAGACTTGATCTCCTTCTTGAGATCCTCCCAAGTCTCGATCGAGCAGAGCCCCTTTTCTATATCGATGCACCTGCATCGCCACCACAATATAGCATCATCAGAAAAATACAGGGATGCTGTGTTTACCTTGTCGGTCTTATCCTCGATGCGGACCGCCTTTAGGTAGCGCTCGACATTGCAGATGAAGTTATCCACCTCCTTCCCGTCCCGTACGCCAGTGAAGGATTTGGGTTCTGGATACTTCACCCTTTGAGTTGACTCCCTCCTCGGATACGGACCACCAGCAATAGCCCTCTCGAGAACCTCCGCCTTGGTTTGTAGCTCTTTGCGCAGTTCAGCAATCTCCGCCTTATTGGCCTTTTGTTCCTCCTCGAACTCGGCCTGTATATTGCGGAGATGCTCTCGAAAATTCGACATAGCCGTGGCGACGTCTGCCTCCAAACCTTGGGCGAATTCCTCGTGATCTGCTTGGTTCTGCTCCACTTGAAATTCGACGCCCGTCATACCTTTCTCCAGCATCTCGATCCGGTCAGCCAACTTGCCAAGAGCCCGTTCCATCGATGGTTCCTTGCTCTTGCCCTTCCTCGAGGTCTTCGTCTTCTCCTTAGGCGATGCGGGTTGCTCGTTGATGATTGTCTCGGTCGAAGACATGACGGCGATCGAACCTTTGCTCTGATACCACTTGTCACGGACTTAGTATTTTTGCTAGCACTTCGTCCCGTACAGCGCACTATCTTTTCCCTCAAAGACCCGTGCAAGCCTTTCCAACCCGACTTAGCTAGATCGCTAAGAAAATTAGAATAGTGGAGCAAAGAGGAGACTCGTAAGATTTCTTTATTGAATGGAAAATGCTTACAAGTTTAGGTGGTGAGGAACAAATGAAAGCCTCCCCCTTTTATAAGTGCTCATAGAGCTTTACAAGGAAAGTCTTGTAAGGATTATTCTTTTCTACCATAACTGGAATGGCATATTCCATGTTTATTCCCTAGCAACATAAAAGGAAACTTCTCGGGCCATCCAGAAGCTTCTTGGGCCTCCTAGAACGATCTTGGGCCTTCTGGAGAGATCCATTATCTTCTAGAGCCTTCCGCCATCTTCTAGAATATTCTGGAAGCTTCCCGCATAACCTTGGTCCGTGAAAAGGTTATACAATTGGGCCTCGGGTGGGGTACAACATTTGGGACGTTACATAGGGCTCAAGGCAAATGTGGCAAGACAAATGAAAACTGTGACATATATACTTTATTTTTCTATTATCATGCATTATTTTTTTATAGCTAAGTTGCATATACTTGCATGGCCATAAAAAATTTGTGTACAAGGTTTAATTCCTCGAACGGTACTCCGGGGCCACGATTCCGATTCGGCCTAGGTAGGAACAAAGGATGGTGCCGACGTATTAGCATCCGAATATGCGAGGCTTTTAGTGGGACTTGCTATGTATGCTGTAAAGGATACCGGAATTCCACGTGTCTTGAAGTAGTAGCACGGAAGATTTAGAAACCTCCCATGGGTTAGCACCCTATCTGGACTTAGCCATCTACCATATAGTCCAAGATGGTTGTTGCCAGTGACCTTCAAATAGATAGGTCGTATGCTAACGATGTATTAAGCAAGCTGAGTAAGTTATTACTCATTTACAAGGAAGGATATCGACTGTTGGTAAGAATCACCGAAATGGTGAGAATTGTGATATTATCTTCTAACGATGTCTTATGTAGAAAGAGTAAGTATTATTCAATTATAAGGAAGTCGAATGACCATAGGTAAGAATTACTAAATGGTGATAACATAAGTGCTATACATTAATTCTTTTGGTTATGAATAACATGTGTGCTTTACATTCTTGTCGTACATGAACTGTTAATTGACCCTAAGACAACATAGAAAGTCCACTTTTAAAAATATTTCTTTCACATGATTATTTATTGTTGTCTTCTTAGGTAAGTTGGAAAAGCACCTCACAAGTACATGGTAATCTACGGACCCACTTTTGTGGGCATCTATAGGTGTTCGTGTGCTAGGAATCGCTTGATCTATGTTGCGACATCGATGAATCGAACGGGTATGCAGAAGCTCTTCTATAAAGATGTATTCTGCTATAAAGGACATAATGTTTGAAACATTGTAGTTCTATTGTGCCAGTAAGCTATAGTCCAAATCAGCAAATCAAGTGAGTTGTAAGCCAATATGGCAAGTATTTCAGCTGGCTATTAAGAGCCATTTATATTCTGTTGTAAGTTTGTACTCCGCTGCAAGTCTTGTACTCCGTTGAAATTATCAATAAAAGAATACATTTCTCTATGTCATATTGTAACGTCAATATATCTGTTTGGTTCTGCTGTAATGTCATTCTCTATTTCATCAACAATATTTGTTTTACCTTGTACGAGCTCAATTTAGACTTTTACAGTATAGCTCCCCTTCCCGAAAATTTTTGGAATTTTTTATTATTTTATTTATTTAATTAAAATGGTGAATTATGATTTTATAAATAATTATTTTGTTAATTATTACGGTAGATGATTTTAGCCATGGTTGAGATTTGGAGTACAAGGTGACTAGGAATTATGGCACGGGTAGTGCAGTGGCATGCTTTGACTAGTGTATTAGCCCTGGTAGAGAAGGCCGAGCCATAGTGATGTCCTAACTAGGAAAACCAGGCCAAGTTGCGATGTAACCCTTATCGAAGATTATTTATTTATTAATTATAATATTTAGTTTTAGGGAACCCGGTTGTACCAAACTAGTACAAATTGGACCCAAACCAAGCCCAAGCCTATGTAGACATACTTTTAGGTATGTACAAATATTTCCTAGCTTTTTGGGTAGACTTAACGATATTTCCTAAATATTTGGTTATTTATACAAAATGGGTATTAATATTATTAATATTATTATTATTATTATTATTATTATTATTATTTAAATAGGGTTTTAGAATATTGGTACAATTTCCTAGGGCCAGATATGTCCACCAAGACTCTTTGGATTATCTGTGGGTTTATTGGTATATATATATATATATATATATATATATATATATATATATATATATATATATATATATATATATATATATATATATAAAATAAATATATATATATATATATATATATATATATATATATTTTTTTTTTATATATATATATATATATATATATATATATATATATATACACACACATATATTATATATGTGTGTAAGTATACGTGAATATGAATATATGTGAATATATATTTATATATATATTATATACGTGTAAGTATATATAAATAAATGTTGTATAATGTGTGTGTGTTCGTATACATAAATATATATATATAAATATATTTACAGGGGGTGTATATGCGTATGTATATATATAAATAAATATTGTGTTGTGTATGGGTATATATATATAAATATATGTTATATGTGTACATGTATATATATATAAATAAATATATATTATATGTGTAAGAGTATATATATATACTTTAAGTTGTATTGACGCAGATATATATGTAAATATATATATCAATATATATATATATAAGTACGTATACGTATATACATATATTTATATATGTGTATATATATAAATACATACATAAAAAAAAATATAAATACATACATATATATAATAGTTGCAATGTATATGTAATTAGCTATATATATAGGAGCCCAATCCTCCAGCCAAGCCAACCCCATGGCAGCAGCCCAGCCTGAGACCCTAAACCAAACCAGCCGCACTATACACGCGAAGTGTATTTAACCGAGAGATCGAAACAGAGGATAACACGCACGAAACCCTAACTTTGATGTCTCGACTCGCGCTCGAAACCCACGGCGCCCCTCCCCGACGACCTGGGCGGCCCGACGGCCGTGAGGCACAGCCGTGAGGCACAGCCGTGAGGCACCGCCACCGTGCCACGGCCGCGCACGCGACAAGGGACAGCACCCAGCGCACAGCAGCAGCACCGCTGCGGGGCTGACTTCATGGCAGGTTTCTCGCCACCTCGCTTCATCGATCCTCGAACCGCTTGCACCGGTACGTAGCTAACTTATACCACTAAATTTTCCTTCAAATAGATTCCATCGTCATGCGCTAGATTCTTCGGAAATTCGATCCAAAGATCGAGAAAAATCTCAAAATTCTGAATATAGAGACTGACCCAAAGTCCCCAGTTTGAGTCCCGATTTCTTGCAAAACATTGATCGATTTCGAAATCCTTTTGAATAGGTTTATAGACAACATGTAGGGCTTCGAATCCCTTCTTACGGAATTTGAATTCATCAACTACTCGCCGAGAAATCGAATCCCAAAGTTTCCCAAAAATCTGTTTTGAAAACTAGAAAATTGTCCGATACCACGACCGTCCCGCCATTCCGAACGATGTGGTCGCGAACCGAAAGCTTCGAAAGCTACGTAACGGCTTCGTGGTCGTGTGGACTTTGATGGAATTCAAATTGGTCGCGTGTGCGCGACGAATTTGATGCGTATCCGTCGAAATTCACCGTATCGTACACTTTGCAAATTCTCTAATTACTTTGTGCACGCTCGTCAGATCAAGACGAAACTTGTGCCAGCAGGACCGTATCATTTTTCTGGTCCTGCATGCCAAGTTTGGTCCAAATCTGAGATAGTCGAATCGTACATCGTTTTGCGGGCCTCACGGTCCCACTCAACGGGCGATTTTGTGTACGGCCCGCCGGAATCCAACTTTGGACATACGATTGGGTTCGTATCGGAAAACCGGATCCGTAGACATATAGTTTGACGACTTTAGAGACCATTGACTCTGGCACGCTTTTCGGTGAAAAGCGGGTCCAACGACGGACACCATTTTTTGCCCGAAATTACCCTTTTCGCCCCTGTGTCCAAATTGGACTTATGGGTAGGCTATCCTAGCTAATTTGACCCTTTTGGACATGCTGGTGATATTTTTTTTTATCATCCGACAATGTTTGTAGATATTTTCTCTAGGTGTCACCATTAGTTAGTCAATTCCTATTTTTTTTGTAATTCGGAATTAGTACAACCTCATAGTTTAATACTTAGAGACTAGAGTTGATCCCCTTTGACCAGGTTGACTATATTAACCAAAAGTCAACTATAGGTCAACCATTGGCTTAGTTTGACCCGGATTGAACTAGAACTTGACTATTTGATTTTAGTTGACCTAGTGGACTTGTTGATTAGACTTGGACCTAGAAGGACCTAGAATTATCTAGAATGTACTGTAGATTACTCTTATTTCATGTTAGACTCTTTTGTGACTTGTGATTGCTCTAAATAGGACACTGTGACTCCAGTTGGATATCTATATTTATTAGCGGCTTGGATTACCAGGCGAGTACATTCTCTGATCTTTTTATGCTTTTTTGGATATGTACTCTTGTTATAGACTAGTATACTTGATGCTGACACGACGTTCACACGGATCAGTACCCTCTGGATCTTTTCATGCGATGTTATCCCCTCGGATACATCGAGTATGTCATGTTCATGTACTTTATCATGGTCATCATGTACTCCATGTATTCACCTTTGTCCATGTGCACTCATATGTTATTCATGTACACTCATGACCATATGAGCTCCATGTATACAGTAGTTGTTATCCATGTGCAATAACATAACATGCTTTGATCCTTGTGTATTGGTTGGGGGCAGGGAGAGTGTAGTTGGTTATGTGATCATTATCTCCAGTAGTTATCCATGTGCATTCCATAGCTGTATCCATGTGCAACCCAAGCTGTTTACATAACCAATTCATGCTCTGATTCACGTAGAAGGTTATATTCTTTATTTATCTTATTATATCTCAGTTATATCTTCTCTCTTGTTGATTTCTCTTTACAACAATTTATGTATAGTTTTCTATAGCTTACGTTATATGTCCATTCCAGATGTGAACTGTTGTGAGAGATATGTGCTCGTTTCTGTCCTGATTGGACCGGTTGATAAAATTTTACAGGTACTTGGAGTTCACAGTTAGCCTAGAGGACACTGGTAGAGCTTGGAGTATTTACCTAGATTTTGTTCATTTTTTTTATTGTGTGTCTTAAAGTTGTATTTGAAATCTTGTGTTTGTTTAATAGAACTGTTTTACTATCACTCCTGGTTCTCTCTCTTGTGGATTATCTTATCTATTTCATCGTGCTGTTATCTATCTTTAGAGTTGTGATTGAGATAGTATACTTATGTGTTTTTCCTCCGTCTGGAGAGTATAGCATATTGTTTTAGATGTGACTATGACCTAGAACAGCGTTCTACCGCCGACACTGCGGCGTAGGTCGGACGTACCCACGTCTCGTGTCCTAACGCTAGGGTGCGGGTCATGACATACAACATCATGCCTAGTGGCTAATTATCGATTTTACGAAAACGTGGCATGACATAATGGTATCAAAGCATGACTTTACGTTCTTGGATCCTTACTCGATTCGTTTCCAATCAAAGTTTCTTCCGCAATTATTCAAAGTTGCATCCATGATTACTCAATGTTGCTTCAGCGATTACTCAACGTTGCTTCTACGGTCATTCAAAAATTTCTTCCGTGATCGAAAGTCATTTAACCCTCCTCGATGCTTAATGGGTGTTCATTATAATAAGTCTAAATATGTGTGCTGCTATGTGTGTGATGTACTGAATTTCTAACGATACCAAAAACAAACAAAAATCAATGATTTGATTCAATAATAAGTTGGGTAATATGTGATTGATACCTTATATGTGGGATGCAGAGAAACCGATAGATATGTTACAGTCGATGATGAGTACATGACATAGTATGTCTGGAAGGAAGTGCGCATGGACTTCAATAAATGGGGATCAATAAAAAATTTGAGTTGACCTGTGTTTGTTATGTTTTAGACTTGAGAATTGATTCGCGTTTACAGTCGACGGAGCCACCACAGGATCGATAGGATCAGTACGAAGAGAAATATCATGTCGAAAATGGCTTAAGTTCTGAATGGTATATGTTGGCTCATTGGTCTGGTCACACCTGATTTTGATAACCGACTAACGACTCTAATTAGAAATACATAAATAATATACAGGTATGGTCCTACTGCTGAACGACTACAACATTGCTGACACCCAGTCAGAGTCTTTGCCAATGATAATCGCAACACTGGTCGAGACAATTTTTCCTATTTTGTTTCTTATTTTTAATATATTGAGTCTAGAAAAAATATTACGGTTTACTCGAGATTGGCACCTGGATCTGGTACAAAAAGTATATCTACCAAAATTAGCCTACCCAATCATTCAATCTATTCATTAAACTCAGTCCACTTACCAAATAGCCCACAAACCCACAAAAGCCCAAAGCCAATTCTTCATGACATATTCTGGAAACATGGCAAATAAACTCGGACCAAACTCGGTCCTCCTGACCCAGTTCCCGAGGGAACTGGTCACCCTGAAGAACATGCTCCAAACGTTCAGATTTTTGAAAATTGGACTACCGAACTATGTCCAAGTTCTGTCTAAGAAAACACTATAAATAAAGGAGAGCTCTTCATTATATTCATTCATTCCTATTCTATCTTCTCTATTCATTTAAGTGTTTTATCATAGCTTTTCACTTTCAAATCTAAGCTTTATAGCTCGTAGCCAAGCCAGTGCCAGTGTTGGTTTAATTTAGAAGTTTGGTCGAGTTGTACAAAAGGCTTAAAAATATCTCAGTTTTCATCCAGTCCCAAAAGTCGACAAGTCCTTCAGATTAAAGGCTTGCAAGTTGAAGTAGTGCTATTCGGATAAAAAGCACGTGTTGTAAGGAGCTGCATGTGCTTCGAATTCAAAGCATGTTTTTTACTGCATAGTGGATTCAACATCGAGCTAGAATACTCGAGACTGGACTAGTCCTCTCAAAGGAAAACCAATATAAACATTGGTGTTTGTGTTTGCTTTTCTGAACTTATTTACGTTACGCATTTATTTTTACTGTCTACTTAATATCATTTTGATTACTATCATAAATAGATTTTAAGTGGTGATTTTTATTTCGTTGTACACGCACACTCTATTCACCCCCTCTAGAGGCGCTCAACGGTCCTACAGTATATGTCTCTACCCTCGTAGTGATGAGATGTGCCGTGATGTTGTTCATAGTGTTAGCGATGGGCACCTGTAAGGAATGTGGTAGTGCAAATCTTAGCTCGAATTATAATTTGATGTATGATGGCTTTGTGTTCCTTGATAATTGAGTCCGTATGATCCGTTGCGAGACTCTGATGGTTAGCTTTATGCTGGATAACGAGAAAATAGTACATAATGGATACCTTAGTGGAAAAATGGTACGAATATAGATTCAAGCATTAACTTGAATCGATTAGGTAAATATTTTCAGGTTCAGTATCGATGGTGGGATGTTGTTATCAAGAACTTATTTGGAGAACAAAAGTGGAACAATATTGAATGATGATAGTATCGATCAAATAGAAATTGTATGTTGGGCATCAATAAGGTGGTTACGATATTGAGAGCTAGATAGGAGATTGTTGATGATTCAATAGATGTAGAGAATTGTGCCATTGACCCTTGGCTATTTTTAGGTATGAAGAAAGATTTACCAACATATGGATTCATCGGATAGAAATTGAGTACTTGTCCCTTGTTGTAAAGAATTATGAGGAAGCTATTTGTGAGACTTAAACGACTGAGATACAAATCAAAATATAAGGAATATTAAGTCTAATAGACATTGTCGATGGACAATGTAGTCACATGTATAACAAGTTGGTTGGAATATAGATTTGCTGGATTATGACTTAGTCGCACGATTCCTGTCATATAGACTAAGACAATATGATTGTTGATGTTGGATGATCTGTAACATGGTTATATGACCGGTGTATGATAGTTTTATAGCTATGCACTAGGCTAGGTGTTCGAATGGGAAACCCCTTTGAGACTTTGAGGTGATGTGAAATTAAGAATTAATAGTTAATGTGAATTGCTAAATTTTGACCATATGGAATTGATGGATTTGTATAGTGGTGGGATAGAAGACATATGAATATATTGTTACCTTATCGATCGGTTAACAAATATGGATCGTACATATGGTTTAAACATACAGAAACTATACACGTAGGAAGGAAAGGAAAGCAAAGATTGTAAATGGTAGGCGATTGAGGTAGCTATGTTGGGTTATAACATGGAATAGTTGGCCCGATTGGATAAACACAACTTGTGTACGATATAAGGATATAAGTTGAAGAAGGAATATGATGGCACGATTAGGCAAGCGAGATTGAGAATTTAAAGTTGGACTGATAGATTTATATGACGGATACGAAATTGGATTAGAATTGCTGGATTAACTTTGTCGATTGTGGGGTAAATCTAGAATGAAGATTTGATGGATGTAGCCCTGAGGATGATTATTGGTAGATAGACTTGACCCAAGAGTGTCGGTTGTTGCCTAACATTGGGTTGGTCAGCAATGATACTTTGGTTTTTTTGGATTGGAATTAAAGTTCATAAGATTAGGGTAGAGTCCATTGTCCCTTAGATTAGTCGGTTATATGTTGTCCCTAAGATAAGCGATATATTATTCCTAAGATGAGAGATAGATTGCTCCTAAGATGAGAGATGAGTATATCCTTGGTAGCCATCCATTTTAGATGAGTTACCTGAATGTTTTGGTTTAGCTTAGAATAGCTAGCCTTAGAGACTTGACCGAAAAAATAAATTGACTGTTGGAGACCCATCTTATGACCCTATTGATGTTGTGTGAGTATGGTTGGAAAGAGATATATTTGATTTTATATGTCATGAGATAAAATTTTGAAATGGAATGGAGATTTTCGGTCATTCGATAATATAACATTGGTTGGAATGACGGATTGTTCCGGTTTTGGAATTGGAACCCCTTTTGGAATGACGGATTTAGCTTAGTTTGGTTGGTTGAATCATATTGAGTATGTTTCGAATTGATTGATAATTACACCGAGACCTTCATAATGGTTTTAACTGATTGATAATCAAATTTGAATTGAGGAATAAAATGTAATAACAAGAAAGAGTAGTGCATGCAAATGGGTTCTATATAACAATACATCATATCTCCTTCCGTGTTACTCTTTTTTTTTTATAAACTCCTTCTGTGTTACTCACTACTACCTAAGTTTAACTTTCCTATACCTTGGCCCAAATTTAAAATAGGATAAAATGACACTTTAGGGGTACGATACGGCACCGGACGCATCCGAAAATCATCTGGAACTACCTAGTATGCATGTAACCTCTGCTACTAAAATTTCATAAATTAAGTTCTTTTTTATATTTTGAATATCGCATGGATTTATATTATGTTATATTTTATTAGGTAAAATGCAAATATGGTTCTGTTAGAATTAGCTAATTAGATATTGTTGGCCCATTGGTCATGGTCAAACCTGATTTTAATAATTGATCAAACTCTGTCTCGATATAAATACAAGTCAACTCAGATGTTTACCTACGACATTTTGGACACTGCTCAACAATGGTTATCAACAATGTTCAAGACTGAAGCCGTTTGCCATTCAGAATGTACTGTCTGTTAAGCAATGTAATTTTTCATTTTATTGAGTCTAGGAATACATTGTACACTGAGTCGTACTGGCAAATAGGCTATCCGAAAACGTTTTTTAAAACCATCATATTCTTTACAAATGACCTACGTTTTTGAAAAATATTCTTTTTACAAAACGCTTCTAAAGGATTGTTCAAAAAGCCAAAATTTATTTTCTCCAAAAATGAACTAGCAGAACCCCAGGAGAACTCGGGCCGAGTTCGGCCAGAGTTCGGCCATTTGGAACGTTAGTGAACGTTGGGTTTTTGAACTTGGTCATCCTTAAGTTACGGTTTGTTACAAAGAATTCTGTCTGAATTCTGCCCGAATTCTGTCAGACTTCTGTCTTTGGAAAAGCTATAAATAGAGAAGCATTTCTATCATTTCAAAACACAAATTCACTTTCAATCTCTTTTCTTCTTAAGCTTACATTCTTCTAAAGAGTTTTTAAAAGATTTCATTTTCAAATCCAAGCCAGTTACAATCCTCTAGTCGATTTGCCAGTGCGGTGTGGTCTAGAAGTTTCAAGAGAGATTGTAATCAGAGGCTTGATAGAAGATTCAACTCTTCACAATTGAAGTTGGACGAGGTCTTCGTATCAAAGCTCGCGTCTATAGAAGTTGCAAGGACTTCGTATGAAAACTTGCGGGATTTTCCAATAGTGGATTCAACTAGAAGCTAGAGTTCTTCCGACTGGACTAGTCCTCACAAGAGAGAAACTAGTATAAATTTCGGTGTTTGCGTTTGCCTTCTGATCACTTTTAATTTCTGTTATTTACTTTTGTGATTATTATTATATCTGTGATCTAACTGCTAATAAGTTTTTAATTAGTAATATTCCGCTGCCTACTCTATTCACCCCCCCTCTAGAGTATTCTGCTTTACGATTTCGTTCCTACAGATATAGGAATAGGTTATTACATGTTGGAAGGTTTAAGTTAGGGTTTTACTACAAATCCTACTGCATTTGGACTTAGGGTAAATTATATAAAGGGGGTTATATACATATACATATATATATATATATATATATATTTTTTTTTATATGTATATATATATATATATATATATATATATATATATATATATATATATATATATATATATTTTATATATATATATATATATATATATATATATATATATATATATATAAAGAGGAGGGATCCGCATCCCCTCACTTTTGCATCCCCTATGCATCCCCATTTCTCATCCATTTGATCTTTTTAAGTCATCTAATCTTAACCGTTAATTTTTCAATGGTTAAGATTAGATGACTTAAACAAGATCCAACGGGTATTATCATTGGGATGCATGGGAGATGGGAGATGCAAAAGTGAGGGAATATATATATATAGAAAGCGGATCAAAAGTCCCCCTTAGAAAACCCCCTAAAAACCCCCCTCACTCTAATCCGTAATTTAATGTTAATATTAATGTTAATATTAATGTTAATGTTAATATTAATGTTAATATTAATATTAAATACTAAAATTAACATTAAACTTAACATTAAAATTAATATTAACATTAACATTAACATTAATATTAACATTAACATTAACATTAATATAAAAATAATAAAATTAATATTAACATTAATATTAACATTAACATTAATATTAACATTAATATTATGAATTAGAGCGAGGGATTTTTTAGGGGGTTTTCTAAGGGGGGCTTTTGATCCGCTATTATGAATTAGAGCGAGGGATTTTTTAGGGGGTTTTCTAAGGGGGGCTTTTGATCCGCTCCCATATATATATATATATATATACATATATATATATATATATATATATATATATATATATATACCTAAAACCAAAACTAACTCATATCATCAAATCCTAACCCTAAACCATATCTCTCTACCCAACCCTACTATCGTCGCCGTGCGCCACCGCCGCACAGCAACAGCAACAAATGTAACATCAACAATAGTAGCGTTTCTTCATTGCTGCTTTTCCGTGCGCTCGCTTGTGCTTTTGTTGATCCATCACTTCTAGCGTCATCTCGATAATTTTATCTATCACCATGTTAAGTTTTATTGAAAATGGAGTTCGTTTGATAGATCAAATCATCATCTAAAGTTCACTCGTCGAACATCTTTTCATCTGTCCAAAATTGTGTTTGGGAACCCTACTTTCGACGCTGGTATCATAGCGCTTGAGCACTATTTCTCGAATCCAATTAGTTGGGCTGAAACTCGGTATGTTTCTCTTTTCTTCTATCAAGTTTCATAGGAAATTATGTTCGTTTGTTAGATCAAAACTATCTTAAAATTTGGCTAGTTGCAATATTTTTTGCATCTGAAAATTCTCTCTGGGTGATTTTCTTCTGAAGTTCGACTGTTGTCACCAATAACCTGATTTATATTCTGGAAAACCAAAACCTAGGTTGTGAAGTATAAACTTTTATCTACCAATTGGTATAGGTTTCATGATTAATTGTTATTGAGTTTTGTTTGTCTAAGTCAAACTGCCAACTTGGTATCCTGTCACTGATAAAAACTGCACACTGCAGAAAGTCGAAAAACTGAATTTGAGTCAATTTTGAGATCCTGTAACTTTGTCTATCTATATTGTCCTGTGCAAATTGTTATAGTATTATGGAATGACTCTAGTTGCATGACCTAATGTTTCCAATTGACCTATGGAAATTGAGCATGAAAAGTAAATCTCGTAACTGTTTTCAAACCCAGAAATATTTCCAAGTCTATGTTATTTTGCTCCAACTTTGAACATAGTTTATAGAAAATCCAACCGTTGGATTGGTGTGGAATTTTTTCTACAAGTAAATAAAACTTTCTATTATCATATCAGTAAGTTTGAACCGTCAACTATTCTTTTAACTGGTTCTTTCATCTACCCAACTTCATAAGAAAATTATTTCTTTCTGAAAATTATAAATTCTCAATTCTAAATGGCATTTTGCAACTTTATCCTCCGAAACCCGATTTTGACAACACAAATGGACTTGGAATCAATCTGAGTTTATGCATATATATAAATTTGTATTTTTAGAATTAATCTAATTTTAGTTATATGGTGATTTGTGGGCTGTCATTATTCTCGGGATACGTATTGATGGAAACTAGCTAGTTGGGACCATCTTCCGTGTCAGCATGTTCGTGTTGTGCACATTAACTGTAACGTTACCTAGGCAAGTACAGTATTGCTTTATGTTCTTAGTACTTTATAAGTGATATTCCTTACCATGTTTATAATTAGTATTTATTTTGAGACATGATTGTGACACGATAGAATTTGTTGTACTATGCTCTGTTATTGTTGTTTCGCGAGCCGAGAGGGAAAATAGTAAGTAGATATGTGAACAATCCCAAATTATTAGTGGATAGCTAGTCATGCGACTCACGTATGTTTAGACGTACCTGAAATTGTGGATAGCCATCGAGATGATGTGTGTATTATCCCAGTCGCTCACATATCAAAAGTAGTATCACTACCAAAATACAGTCAATTAGCGACGGATTGTTAGCGACAGAAAATTTTCATCGGCGTTAGCGACGGATTTGCGACAAATAGCCGACGGAGTACCGATGACATGCCGATACATTTTTTATTTTATTTTAAGGGGGAGAAAAGGTCGCTCATCCGTCGCTAGGTCGTCGGAGATATAGCGACGGATACACAGCCGTCGCTATGCAGTCGATTATTTGGTGAGAATTGTTGGGAGAAGTGGCGGGACAATTCTTCGACTACGTAGCGACGGATAGTCCGTCGGCAAGTATCAAATAGAGCGACGGATTAGCGATGGATAAAATCCGACGCTAGTCCGTCGCTAAATAAAGGGCCCAGACTTAAATTGAAATGACGGGGGGAACTTTTCATTCCCCCCAAATTTTATTCTCTCTCCTCTCTCTCTCTCTTTCTCTCTCTCCTGCGGCGGTCGGCGACCTCACTCTCCTCTCTCTCTCTCCCGCGGCGGTGATCGATGACCTCTCCTCTCTCTCTCCCAAAGGTAATCTCTCTCTCTCTCCCTCTGTGGTCGTGGGTGTCGTGGGCTGCCGGGGGCGTCGTGGGCTGCGGGGGCGTCGTGGGCTGCGGGGGCGACGGAGACTGCGGGGGTGGCGCGCATGGGGCTGCGGCGGCCGCGCGCGGGGCTACGGCGGGCGGCGGGGGGCAGCGCGCTCCGGGGCAGCGGGGGTGGCGCGCGCGGGGCTGGAGGGGGCGGCGGGTGGTGGGAGGGGCGGCGGGGGGTGGGAGGGTGTTGAGTGTTGTTTATAATATGTATATGTATACATATTTTCAATATAATGTATATTTGAGTGTTGTTTATAATATGTATATAAATGCATATGCACTTGTATTATTGTTATTATTATTATTATTATTATTATTATTAGTATTACCGTTATTAAAAGTATTATTTATTTAGAAATTATATAAAAATATTAGGGTTAGGGTTTACTGGGAGCGGTGGAGAAGAAGCGTAGGGTTAGGTTGGATTTCTTGTGCGACTGTAAGGAAATGAGAGGTGAGAGAGAGAGTTAGGTTATAAGGCTAGGTTTTGTGATGGGCCGGGTTGGTTGAGGGTGTTGAGTCGGGCTTGTCTTAATGTTGGGTTGTCAGGGAATTGGAAAGAAAAAAAATTGTAGCAGCAATAGTGCTAGGACCGAAAGTTTTGCAAAATTATAAGTTTTGAATTGGCTGCAGCAGTATTATTTAGTAGGCTGTTGTTTTAGGATAAAGAAAAGAAAGATAATTGTGACATTCGGGCTAGGCCAACAGGCATGGGGTCAGATTAGGATAAAGAAATCATATTTAATAATTTGGGTCAGGCCGAGTTGGGCTTCCCTAGGTGTGGGTTGTGAATGATTTAGGTTAGGGAAGATAGAATTATTACTATCAACAGTGGGCAGGGTTATTACATTTTGAGTTGGGTTTGTTATTGCTAATAATTGTTATTATTGAGTTCTTTTAAAAGGTTGTTAAACAGTATTTTGATCAATGTAAAATATTTCCAAAAACAACCAATGTTTTATCTTTAATAGAATGTTTTGTTCTCATTACTATCAAGTTAGCATTATGCTATTTAACTAATAAATGTTAGTTAGTTAATTTTAGCTATATATATATATATATATATTTTTATTTCTATATATATATATATATATATATATATATATATATATATATATAAAGGTTCAAAGTATCGGTATCGGTATCGGTATCGGAATCGGTATCAGACTTTTCCTATGAGTATTGGTATCGGCGATATCGGTAGTATCGACAGTTTCGGATCGGAGTATCGGATTTTTTGGTATTGGGAAACAAATAATTATCGGTAGTATCAGATTCTTTTATATGCTTTTACAACCTTATTATGCTTTCAACCTAGGTTCACAATATCGGTATCGGAGTCGGTATCGGACTATTCCTATGCTGTTTAATTTTCTTTGCCGAATTGACCGGAACAAAGAGCCCCAATGTCGGCATCGGTCAATATTTGGTATCGGTCGGTATCGGATCGGAACATGCCAAACCGTATCGGTATCGGCCGTATCGGATCGGTATCGGCCGATACTTTAAACCATGAATTATATATATATATATATATATATATATATATATATATATATATATATATATATATATATATATATTTACTGACTCGTCAAGTTGAACCGTGTATAACATGCTCGACGCTTAAGAGGAATCATTTGGACTTAGTGGTATCGGTATCGAACTATCGGTATCGGTATCGGTATCGAACTATCGGTATCGAACTATCGGTATCGCTAGCGGACTATCGGACTATCGGTATCGGTATCGAACTATCAGTATCGGTATCGAACTATTGGTATGGCACTATCGGTATCGGTATTGCACTATCGGTATCGGTATCGAACTATCGGTATCGGTATCCGTATGTACTTAGTATCGATCGTAGCAGATTAGTATCGGTATATCAGTTTGGTATAGGTCGTATCGGATGGTATTGACCTTAGCGAATTGGTATTGTCCTATCCGATATGTATCGGACGTATAGCTAGGATTCGTACCGGCCTTATCGATTCGGTATCGGCCATATCCGATAGGTATCGGCCGTATCGGATATGTATCGGCCGTATCAGATTAGCATGGTGGAAGGTTTAGTAACAATTGTACTTAGATTTTTCTCTTCTCGAGCTAGAATACCATTGCAAGAGAGTCACGAGAGAGTAAAAAAATCTCCTACATATTGATGTTTACGAGAGTGATTAGCCAATTACAGTAACACACATGCTGCATTTTCCATCAGGGAAGGAGAGATTGAAGGCAATAACATATAGAGTTGTATTTCGAAAGAAGATGAACTCCTATAAACTCTTTGTTCACAAAGAGTTTGTACGAGTTCTTCTCTCGAAATACAACTCTATATGTTATTACTTTCAATCTCTCATTCCCTGATGGAAAATGCAGCATGTGTGTTACTGTAATTGGCCAATCACTCTCGTAAACATCAATATGTAGGAGATTTTTTACTCTCTTGTGACTCTCTTGCAATGATATTCTAGCTCGAGAAGAGAAAAATCTAAGTACAGTTGTTACTAAACCTTCCACCATGCTAATCTGATACGGCCAATACATATCGTCGCTACGGCCGATACCTATCAGATATGGCCGATACCGAATCGATAAGGCCGGTACGAATCCTAGTTATACGGCCAATACATATCGGATAGGACGATACCAATTCGCTAAGGTCAATACCAATTTGATACGGCATATAACAAACCTATAGACCGATACTAGTCTGATACGGCCGATACTAAGTATATCCGGCCTATATACCAGCGGATCCGCCAGTTACATGATTATATACTAATTTTGTTTAGTTTGTCTTACTATACAGATTTTCACATCTAATCTGTGATGGATTATTATTTCGTTGATCGTACATGGATGTACCAACGACAACACGAGAGCAGAATAGGTATGAGTGGTGATTTTTAGGCAGGCGTGGAAGTGTTTCTTAAGTATGCCATGAGCAAAGCTCAGTATATGGACGGTAACAAAATCAAGTGTCCATGTCGTAATTGTCGTAATAGACGTTACGAATAAGTGGTAAGTGTAAGAGATCATTTGACCCGTAAGGGTTTCGTACGTGATTACGGCCTGTGGTCATCGCAAGGTGAACTATATGCGGAAAGACAGGTTGCGAATGCTGCTACTTATGCTTTTGATGATAATGCTGCAACGGATTTTGTCGTCGAATACGACGAATGCTCTGTTGATTATAGAGACCTGCAGAACCTTGCACGAGATATGGTATACGACACGGTAGGGCCTAATTTTGATCCGGAGGATCCTAATCCCGAGGTAAAGGAGTTCTATGATATGTTTCAGGATGCTGAAACTTCTTTATATCCTGGTTGTAAGTCACATTCCGTACTGTCAGTGACGATGCGGTTGTTGAACATAAAGTTCAATTTTAACTTGCCACAAACTTGTTATGATCGGATTATATAACTAATCAAGGAGGTGTTACCGAAGGAATCAAAAGAGCTTCCAAAAAACTTCTACAAGTCGAAGATGATGGTACGACAACTGGGACTGGGGTACGAGAAGATAGATTGTTGTCGCAACGGATGCATGTTGTACTACAAGGAGAATGAGGATATAGAGATGAAGTCAAAATGAGGACACCCGATATTACCGATGAGGGACTTCAAAGAGAGGTTGATTGTACATTTTTGTCATGGTTTCGCAAATACGTAAGTAACTGAGATTATAATTGAGGTTGATTTTATATATTCTTATAAAATACGTAAGTAACTGAGATTAGAAATATATAATCTAAAACATTTAAATTACAAATATTTATTTACAGGTTTTATTGCCTGAAACAACACTCACTAATGAGAGTGTTCGTTATCTGGCATTGGGACCGAAGAGGCAAACAAAGACTTGGCCAGGCTATGTCGTTAATGGCTTCAGGTTTAAGGCAACTCAGAATGCTATAAATGTCGAATTTATCAATGACGGCATCTGTACCAAGGATTCCGGTGTTTGTATAAGAGGCATCATCTATGACGACGAACCGGACTTTGACTATTATGGAGTGCTTCGGGATATTGTAGATTTACAATATACTGGCCCATATGATATACATATTGTGATGTTCAAATGTGAGTGGTTCGATACGACACCAAATATCGGTTGGAGAATCGATAAACAATTTGGATTTGTCGATATAAATCATCGCAGGAGGTATAGAGGGTCTGATACATTTGCAATAGCAAATCAGGCTGTTCAAGTCTACTATACAAGATATCCAAGGCGTCGTAGAGATCGATTTGACTGGTGGGCAGTATGCAAGATTAAATCTAGAAATACATTCAACGTTGGAGACCCAGCATACCAAGAGGACCAGATCGAAAAGTCCCAATACTTGGGACAACACTCGGATACAATAGATGTTGAAGATATTGTTGAAGAAAATAGAGGGGAGGAAGAGGTTGATATACAAGACTTAGCTGTCAACCAGGGGAGAAAGAGGCATATTGTCCCAAATATTGAGGCAGAAGAAGAAGAAGAAGAAGAAGAAGAAGAAGAAGAAGAAGAAGAAGAAGACAAATTTGATGGGGATGAGGATACAGATGAAATCGACGATGAAGATAAGGATGAGGATGAGGATGAGGAGGAGGATGATGATGAAGACGAGGCCGAGGATGAGAACGAAGACGATGATTAGGTTAAGTATTGTTGTATATTAAAAACACTTCCAATTACGTGAATTAAGTTTGAACTCATAAAAGCAATTACGTGAATTCATATTTTTTTCGTTCGATTATTTACTTATTGCAGATGGCACTCCTAGTCTTTTTTGTCGCGGCGGCACTCGTCTTCCTACTGGTGGTATGTATATTTTAGTTTAGAATTTTATATTCATTTACACTTTTATATTATTAATTATGTATATGTGTTCTATTTACAGGTCATGATGGCTGGCCATGGTCGTGGTTCTGGTGGTGGTCGTAGTACTGGTACTGGTGGTGGTGGTGGTCGTGGTCGTAGTGGTGCTGGTGGTCGTGGTCGCATTCAATCTTTTCGGGATGTGACCCCATCCAGCGAGCCCGACCCGGAGAGTACCCCGGGCACAGACGCATCCCGCCGTCGATCGACTACTTCATCGAGGCATGAGTCTGGATCTGCTAGCGGATCCGTTCCGCTATCGGACCCACCAGCGGACCCACCAGTGGATCCCCCAGTTACTGCATAATGGGCCCTAGAGTACCCCCATACTCGGTTCCATCCGGTTACTGGGGAGTACATGCACGGACCCGCGGATCCTCCGACGGCACCAGAGAGGCCGAAAGGCGAGTTCCGACGAGAGCTATGGCCCGCGGGGACCTCGTAAGTAAATTTAAGATAATTTATTAAATTTCTTTCATTTAGAGGCGAGTTCCGACGAGAGCTATGGCCCGCGGGGACCTCGTAAGTAAATTTAAGATAATTTATTAAATTTCTTTCATTTATTTAAGTTAATAATCCAGTCGTTTCTTCTTTGTAGGTTTTTCGTTTAATGTTGCCAGGGCTCTTGGAAAAATTATCAGGACTAACTTCTATGGTCCCTACCTCAACTTTTTGTCGGTGCCCCCAAACTTGAAGTACGTCTGGCTCGACGAGTTGAGGGTATATATCTATATCTTCTAGTTAATTATTAGTCACTCTTTAATCAACCATTTTTTAAATTACGTAATAATTGAATTTATATGTTAGACGACGTACTGGTGGCCCCCCATCGCGAGGACGTGATCCGCAGGACCTACAAAAGCGCTGCCTCGAAAAAGATACGGGATATGATTTATGACCTGAAAATGGGGCAGACGAGGCCGAATTGGATCCGGTAAGACTATTATGAGGACCTCTTAGATATGATAAATATTCCTACGTACAAAGAGAAATCGAAGAAGGCGAAGGCGAACAGACGGGCCGTGGGGCTTCATACGGAGGGATCCAGGCCTCACACAGCGACGTGTGTAGATCTGGTGAGATACCATAAATTTATTTCACTATCGAATTAGGTATTATTAATATACGGAGTTAATTAAGTTCTACGAAAATTTCTATGCAGACCCAACGGGCGGTGAAGGAGGGAAGGGCACCAGAATCGGTCACCATGCACGACGTCTTCCAGCATACACATAAGAGACGGAAGGACGGAAGCTTCGTCGATGAGAGGGCCAAGGAGACTGATGTAAGTACTTATGTTTATGAGATTTACGTTATAATTAAAAGTATTCGGACTATAACTTAGGTAAACTTAGGATTCACACTTAGCTTAGTGAAACATAGGATTTAGATTACAACTTAGGTAAATCTTATAATAAAAACACATTCATTTGATAGGCTGTGTATCGTGAGGCCCTTAGTCGGGCTCAGTTAACTGAGACCGAGGATATCGGTGAAACGACGCCCGTCCGGACGCCCTCTTCTTTGGCCGCTCACAATGACTTGTTCGTAGATACCGTCGGCGGCTTTAAGAAAGGGCACCTGTACGGAGTCGACTCCCTAGGGCCGTTGCACATGGCGACTCAGAGATTTCCACCGACACCGCCTCCTCCCGTGACCCCGGCAGACGATGATGTTAGGTCGTAGCTTACGCAGCTGCACGAGGTGGTATCGTCCTTGTGGGAGCAAATTGCCACGTACTTTTTGCCTCCGTCTGCTTCTGCCAGTTCGTCTGCTGCTGGTGTCGGTCCGTCTTCTACTGGTGCCGGTCTGTCGACTGCTGCTCCTGGTCCTTCTTCCGTCGGCTATCTTTTTTTCAACCCTGCTACCCCTCTGGTACCGCCTCCGACTGTGACGGCACTCCTTGATCTCATGTCGCCAGAGCAGCTACGCCGACTTCCGAGCAGTGTCTACGACGACTTGCCGTCGTACCTAGTGGAGTAGTATATTCGTCGATCGCAGCAGGGATTACCACCACCGGCAATCGAACTCCTCCTCCTCCTTAAAGTATTGTAATTAAGAAAATTTGTAATATTTGTGGGAATTTTGGAATATTTGTGGGAATTTCGGATTATAACGACGTATATTAGTTTATGATTTCAGAATATTTGTGATAATTTTATATTGGTGTGCATTATATATTTGGTCTATGTGATTGTTGGATAATTTGTGTGCATTATATATTTGGTCTATGTGATTGTTGGATAATTGGTGTGTGTTATATATTGGTTTGGTTTATGCATATTTGTGTGAACAGGAAAAGCTCTGCATTTTTTTTTCAAAAAATCTCAGTTAGCGACGGACTAGTAACCACTTAGCGACGGATGTTTTCAGTTTCCGACTACCTTTCGACGGAATATCCGACGCTATCTGGAGATTTGAAACTGTTTCCAGTTAGCGACGGGTGGTCGACGGATTTGCGTCGGAAAATTCGTCGCCAAGGTTCTGGAAATATATAGTTCGACGGAATAGCGACGGAACATCCGTCGCCAAGGTTCTGGAAATGCATGACATTTCCAAAACAAAGGCGACGGATTATCCGTCACTAGTCCGTCGCTTCGTCGACGGATGAGCGACGGAGTAGCGACGACTTATCCGTCGCCATGGTTCTGGAAATGCTTGGCATTTTCAGAACATGGTCGACGGATTATCCGTCAGTATTTCGTCGCTAATCCATCCTTTGTTAGCGACGACATTCGACGGAATAGCGATGGAATGATACCCTCTGATACGCTGTTACGACGGTTTACCGACGGATTATCCGTCGCTAACTTCTACACAGTTCAGTATTTAATACTTGAAATCGACGAAAGACCGTCGAAAAGTCGTCGCTAATGAATCGTATTGTGACGACGAAAATCCATCGCTATTCCGTCGCTTGACGACTGCTTAGCGACGGATCATTATTAGCGACGAGCTGATTGCCGACGGATTATTTTGACCAAGATCCGTCAGTGATCGGTCGCTAATACAAATTGCCGACGGATGGGCGACGGATCTGGCCGTCGCTAAATCGACATATGTTGGTAGTGTATTTCATTCACATTGTCCATTAGTCTTGTTTATACATTGTCTATACTTATTTTTCGTCTAGTAGCATTCTTGTACAGGTTTACGGTTTATCACATGTTATTGATTATATCATGATGGTTCTTATACATGTTCCTTCATTGTTTAATATAATACTGATTCTTATCTTTCTGGTTTTATTTTGTGCTGAGTTACATTATTGCAATATAGTTGTACTTTGCACCCACCTTGACTGGGTCGTTGACATTTTAGGAGAGGATGATGACTACTTATATCCTTCTCAATATGGACGACCAGAGGACGATATTGTCGATGTTGGTCCACAAACTCAGGAGCCATTATGTGATCTCTGGAGGGATCTAGACTCTATTTCTTTTAGTTATGTTTTAGTTTATTTTCCTAGTTCGACCAAATTTGTCTCCTGATAAACCCTTATTTGGTTATTATGGATTTAGACTCGTGATATTTGGGATTTCATTCTCTTATTTTCCTTATCTATCGTACTCATATCTTCCTTGGGTTATGTTGTGATTAGGTATATGTTACTTTCATGATTGCTGATATTTGTGGAAGTTTTATTGTGAGTTATAGACAGGATTTTTTCGTCGATACTGCAATGTAGGGTGGACTTGGCCATGTACTTGTACTCGGTCATCTGGGAGCGGAGCGTGACATGCTCGCGGTCCAAAATAGCACTAAGTGACCCTATTTATACACAACTAGTACCCCAAATAAGTCCAAAATCAAATATGGACAGCGGGTATGCAATCAAAATTAGCTTGGGAAATTTCAAGTTTTGGTCATTTGATAGCGCAGGCTAGGCTTGAGAGCTATTACAAGTTACACATGAGATTGACCCATAACTAATAATGATTCATGGCCAAAACTAACTTGATCTCCATGTATCATATAGACACACATATACAAGAATTCTAAAGTAATTCTCGGGTATCATATCTTAGGATCTCATTAGTAAATATTATAGGTATGAACTGGTGTTCATAGGAATTAATTATAGAAAGAATAACCCTCATGCTAATCCCACGTGCAATCGAGATTAGGAATCATAAACTTAGATTAACATTTCATAAAGATTTCGAGTTTTAGTATATGAAATTGGATTTTAAGAACAATGAATTGAGTGAATGTAGTGCAAATTTTGAATAGGAAGGAGGGGTTGGCTCTTTGGAAGATTTGGAATATGACCCAAATTTAAAACTCCCTCTTCTACTTCTTCTCATCTTTCTTCTTCAGATTCCTTCTTTACTTCTTCTTCTCCACTTCACTTCCTCATCTTTTTCTTTTCCTTTTTTCTATTTTCCCTTTTTTGTTATTGTTTTGTTTGGTGAGGGGAGGGATTTTCTATTGTTGTGTTAATTTGCGCCTTCTTTTTTCCATTGTTGTAAGGTTATTTGTGTGTGAGCTTGGTGTCGCACGACATAAAGTTGCATAAATGTGATGTTATGTAGATATGTATATTGGACTAACAATTTCAATGACTAAGGGTAGAGTAGTAGTATACTTTTATTGTATAGTTATTTCATAGAACAATTAATTAAAAATGAAACAAATCAACAATATAGATTGTATTGACGGATTAATCAAATGAGCCATACAACTATGAATCAAAAGATCTGTAAGATATGATTAGATTCTACTCTATTTTTACATATCAATATTGTTTGATGGCTCTTTTGATTAATCCATCAATACAATCAATATTGTTGATTTGTTTCACGGTATTATAGCCTAGGATTTTTCAATCCTAGAACTGTTCAAAATGATCCATCCCTTTCAGCGTCTTCATCGGCCAAACTCCAATTTTGTCATCATCAGACAAGTTTCAAACTCATGGTATCAAAGCTGTAAGATATGATTAGATTGAGGATTAGATTCAAGTCTATTTTTATGTATCTCATACTCCTATAAGGATATGAATTCCTTCTCGGTATAGATAATCAATAATGTTGATTATCTCCTTTCCCTTGTCGTCTTCTCTGTCGTGTTGTCCGAACTCCTCGTCACCACTGAAACCTGGATCTGACTGCGACACGAAAAGGGAGTTCATCTTTAAAGAGTCATTTGAAGAAGCAGTTTTCATTCAAAGGGAAGATGGGAAGGGATCTATTTGGAGTAAACAAAAGCCGACCTTGGTGTTTGCGGTACCAATAAATTTGTATCCTTCACTTCCATGCTTGCAATCCAAAGTATTACCGGCTTTTGATATTGAAATTGAGAAAGGAATAACTGGACTTTGGCTTGTAATCCTGGTATATATGTGCAATGCATCATGTTGGGAACGAAACGTGAAAATCGTTCCCCCAAAACAAGAAGATGCGAGAGAACCAAAGAAAAATACACAAAACCAAACGCCAAAATCACACAGAAAAACCAAACGTAGACACAAGCAATTTTTACGTGAAAAATTCAGATGAAAAAAAATTATGGAACGATCAGAGTCTAACCCTAAAAAGCCTCTACTATTGGAATAAGAAATATACATACTCCTTGCAAGCTTCTCACCAATCCAAAATGAATCACCACATCTATTTGAAAGAAGAAAACCCCGATTAAAGACTCCGAAGAAGACAAGAGATGGCGAGAAGAATTACCCGAAACAATCTCTCCTCCACAATAGCCTCCAGTCCCCTCTCTCTCTCTCTCTCAAAAGTTGTAATATTGATATTATTATTCATCAACTTATATGCATCAACCTTTTATAAACCCATGCATGAATTAGGGTTACCATATATTGAAAATATTTATATGAAAGCCTAAGATATATGGAAAGTCCAATATATATTAATCATACATTTAATGAAAATTAAATAATAATTGGCTTGCCATAAATTGGAAGTCCAATTATATGGAAAGTCGATATATAAAAGATCCAATCATAAATATATGATCAAAGTCAAAGAAAATCCAATCATATATTTGCTTACCATATATGTTTCAAATCACACGGATGATGTTCGTCGCACTCCGAAGTATTCTCCACATAGGTTGAAAATCTCACACACTCCAATACATGAGGCTACTAGCGGTCTTTAAACTTGTCCAGTGCTCATCACAGAGATCACATGAATTAGAGAGGGTGGTTCAATACAACCACCTGTACATCTTAACAAAAACGTTTTCCGTGGGTTGTGGTCTAGTGGTAGCAACGGGACAAGGGGGGGGGAGGAGGGAGGCGCAGGTTAACACAGGTTCGAATTCTCCTTGACATTTGTCAAGCCGAACAAAGAGAGACCTCAAAAAAAAATAAAACGTTGTGCTCTTTTTTGCAGAATCAAAATGATTTTGTATTTAACTAGTTCTGTAAGGAAAAAATCCGTTGGGTATTCCTAAGCTCTAGTTTTCTTTAATGAGTAAAGAATATAGACTAACTAGTCACTTTCTAATGTGGATCAGCCACCTCAATTGACTTGGAGACTGACTTAGGTCTTCTAATGAAAGCAAATTGGGTCCCCATATGATCTGAATTGATTTTTAGATGTGATGGGTCATCTAATAATGCCAAGTGGGTCTTCTTTAATGTGATCTCTGCTACAGCAATTGCAGTTTTGGGATGTGATGGTTTTGTAGTAAGGAATTAAGCTATGTGTAATGTCTCCTTCTTCCACAAACCTGACAGACTAGATAGATGGAACACTAAGATCTTTTTGGTAACTTAGATTTGTTCCTGGACTTTACATGTCCTTTAGAAATTAGGGTTTTTTAGTCTTATTATTCTACAAAAAAAAATTCTATATTCTGATTGTAAAAATTCGAGGTCCAAACTATAGCTCATGTGACTGGAATAAAAACTATCATATAGCTCCAATTAAGTCTTACTATTCTAGAAAATGAACTCTTCCATTCTAAATTTAGATTTTAGAAATAGGGATGAGCCTTGCTATTGATGCTCTAAGGAAGATATGTGTAATGTTTCCTAATAAGGATTAAAATCATTCACATGTACAACCTTTGTGCCGATTAATAAAGCATGTCAAATAATAAATCTATCTTTGGATTGATTTATCATTCACATGTACAACCTTATAATTATCACATGTTTACCATTACAGGTATGTATGTAATCCGGCCAAATATTAACCTTCCTTTAGACCGACTAATACTCGCATAGATACATATATACACTAACATTTAACATTTTTCATGAGCAATCTACACAAGAGAGGTCACTTTGGCGACTTCTTGTTTTAATTGGTTCAAAAATGTTAAACAATTGTATAGTCTAAAAAATATAGCCAATTATTTGAATTTATTTTGTTGCCTTAAATAACAAAATGTTTGAACATTAATCCACATGGTGATATAGTAGCTTGGTGGCTGGCACTTTTGTTTTAGAACTCTAGGTCACTAGTTCGATCCCTACTAGACACATATGCCATTTTTTTTAATGGTTTCTAAAAAAGAAGGTTAAAAAAAAAGATCAAAATAATGCATCTTTGAGAGTCAAACCTACAACCATTTGAAAACAAGACATCCGCTCAAACCACCATGCCACAACAAAATTGCTTGTTATAACTGACGAATTATAATAATTTATATTTAAAATAGGACGTTTCTAAATGAATTCAAGTCCAAATTATGCCCTCTGAAGAATCAGTGTCCAAATAACAAAATAATGGAAAATCAAGAACGAAATTTTTCAGAAAATAAAAATAAAAATCTTCATTTAGGAAATTCTAAACCTTAAAATACTTAAATTATACATGAATTGATCATGGGTGGCTTCTATACCACATGTTAGATTTAATCAGTCGTGCCTAATATCATGTTTCCAATTCTCAGACAATAAGCATAAATCTAAAACCAAATTCTACACATAATCACATGTCAATTCAAGATGATTAACAAATACGGAAGCGTACCTGAAGAATCCACGAGAACTTGAGGGAAGGGATAATCTTCTTGACATAGTAGTGATCTTCAAATTGTAGAATTCTTTAGAACTTTAGTACCTCCTATGATGTGATGAAGAAAAAGAATATGTCTTGTTCTACAATTGGGACCATAACCCCTTATCTTCTATTATATAATGAGGCTTCAAAACGGCTCAAAAGTAAGCTGTCTAAGCGGTATGTATATCATGGTCATTTTATTTTTAAAAATAAATAAATTATGCAAAAATTGTTATAAAAAAAAATTAAATTTGTCATATATATTCAACATGGAAAATTGAACGCAACCAAACAAAAAAAATATCTCACACTTTTTAACCACATGAGTTAGAAAAGTAATTTGACTATAATTGAATAATATTCTTATTATACGTAATTATACGTGCAAAACACGGGCATTTACTAGTATTTGTAAGAACTGCATGCCCTTTCATGAAGAGTATGTTAGCTCGGGGCTTGATCAAAGATTGTAGACTCGATGTCGAGATCAGAGGTTCAACAAACGTTCACCTTCTGATTATTCTCGAGATCCAAGAGGAACTCTATAATATTAATCTGATTACAAAAGCAACAATAATCAAAAAGTAAATCTTACGTTCTTCCTTGCAATCGCAGTTGCAGACGGACAGAACTGAGTTACAACTCAGATGAAGGAGAAGAAAGAAGAAAGAAGAAAGAAGAAAGAAGAAGAGGAAAGGTTCTTGCTGGGGTGATAAAGATCACCGTTGCTCAAAGCAAGATTCGCCCCACCACGATCTGCTTCCAAGAACCAGCAAGTTCACGAAGAACTTCTGGAACGCTCGTAAGTCAAAATTTGAGACTTGAACGGGCTTCCTGGACTTTACAGACTCCCTTAACTCTCTTCTTGGTGCATCTTTCAAAGGAGGCCAAGGGGCTCTATTTATAGAGTGGAGTTGAGACTTCACCTCTTCTCCTATCCGATGTGGGACTAAAATGCCAATACTCAAAAATAGAGTTTGATATTTTAGATCATCCCACAATCAGCATAGAAGTGTGCCAGTCCACGCCTACCCCCCGAACACTCCCGTGCATGCACGAGACATCCTGGAGTCCGTGTCCGAGTCTGAGTCCGCACAACAAAAATCAACTTGCATCCTTGTTGGATTTAATTCTTTTTCCTTCTAGGAAAATACTCCCACATGGCACAAACTTGTGCCCCACTACACCTCATGTGCACACCTCAACACAAGCAATGCATTATATTGAGATACTCACCATTTGGTGTAGCCGATGTGGGACTATCTTTTCTAGTCCAAAGGTAAAAACACCAACAATCCCCAACATATCTCAATATATGGTTTGAGCGTTCCCCACAGTGACTGTCCATCATTCATTAGGAGAGATGTCGCTACGACTTGAATCTTTCTGCATAGGTTAAATAACAACATGATACAAGAATGGACTAAGCCTTGAATTCTGCATCATAACTGTAATTCTTTCTACTCACATAATGACATCAACTGTGCTTCTGGATGCACATTGAAGGCTTTGTGCCAGCCTGGTTTCAGTATATAATTTTTTGGCATCTACAAGTTTACCCTCAAGAGACGGCCTGATATCTCTGTCCATACACTATAGTTGAGTTCTTTATAAAGAGTCATGGCATGAAGCATTGCGCTTCTTTGCGGTGCTACGCTGCTATGACATGGCTTAAAGCCGAGGCTTTACCCCACCTGGGTACCTCATCGTAGTGTCATACTACTGTAGCATGAGGTAACAGGCCTCTTTGGAGTGCCAAACTACCCAGCATGAAGCCTTGCGCTTCCGTGCGGTGCTACGCCGCTATGACATGGCTCGCAAAGCCGAGGCTTTACCCTACCTGGTACCTCTTCGTGGTGTCATGCCACTGTAACATGAGGGCATCGTCCTCTTTGTAGTGCTATCTACCTCTCTTTATTATGATTATCATACAGCATTAGGCTACATGCCTATTTGCGGTGCTACTCCGTTGTGACTTGGCTTGCAAAGCCGAGGCATTATCCCTACCTGGGAACCTCATGGTGGAGTCACCCCACTGTAGCATGGAGTTACACTCCTTGTAGTGCTGCGCTACCGTGCTTCCTGTAAAGCACTCCAGGCATTCACTCTGCCTGAGAACTCATTAAGGCAATTAAGCCAACCTTCCCACAGGATCCGTTTTCCACAAAAAACAACAGTAGACAACAGTGGTTGTAGGTCCGTAACCTCTCCATGTCACAGAGGACAAGTACCCACCGTTCCTGATATTCTTCTGGTTAATAGTCCTTCCTTGAACCAAAAACTAGATGCATAGTAGATTTCTCTTTAAACTAACGTGAAACCCAATTTTGTAGATTAATATTTATGTTAATATTATAAATATTAGTATTATATTATTATTATTATTTTTGAGTGTTAAAATTATTTCAAAAATTTATTTACATGGATTTTTGGATTTATGGACCAGACCCGAACCCAGACCTGAACCCTTCTCTCTTTCCATTAAATCTGATTAGTCTTTGGTTTATAAAAAAAATGTTTGAGCTGGTCCACGAAGGACCAGCACTCACCCTATTCTCCTTCTCTCACATTCATTTCTCCTTAACTCCCTCCCCTACTATCCCTCACACCCACAGCACCATTTTCCCCACTTCTCTTCTTATTACTCCCATCTTCTGAACATTTCCCTCAACTCTTCACCTAAACCATCTCTCTCCACTCTTCTCAAGAGAGAAGCTTTCCCCCTCTTCTCCACTGAGGAATATTTTCCCCAAACCCCTCTTCATCCCGTCGACCGAAACCCCCAAGCCCCCTCTCCTTGCGCCCCTTCGCGCGGCCGAAGCACCCCGTGCGGCCGACTCCCGCCGCGACACCAGCGCCCCACCCCGACGGCCGGGGACCTTCCGCCCGGACCCGCAGCCCAGCGGCGCCCCTCGCCAACCGCAGCGGCCTCCCCCGGCTTCCCCGGACCCGCGCACGCCCTGGTCCGCCCTGTCCGCGTGCCCTAGCTCGCGGCCTCCGGCGACCCCGGTTCCCAGCGCCCCTTCGACGTTCCCCGCAGCATCTCCCCGCGCTTTCGCGGCATCGTCCAGCGCTGTCCAGCGCTTCGATTGTTCCCGACTTGCTGCTCCCGTATTTCTTTTCTATTATTTTGCATCTGAGAGCTCTAGCCGAGCAACCCGAGGTATAACCCTGTCCCATTCTATTTTTCATACTGTCTGTGATGAGAATGGTCCCCGATTCCCTTCTAGAAATTCGGTTTTTAGCGACGTCGTATTTTTCGGAACCTTCGAAAAGGTTCTGTTGATTGTTTGGATTTTCCGGAACTTTTCGGAAAATGGATTTCGATATATTTTGGCTTCCGGATATTTTCGGTATTGTGCTATGACATTTTTGGTTGGATTCGGACTTCCGAAATTGTTTCGGGTCATTCCGAATTAATCTGTGGATTGGTTGTGGATTATTTATATATATATATATTTGGGATTCCCTGGTTTGGGATTTGCAGGAAATTATCGGCGTATTTCCCAGTTTTTGGGTTGACCAAAAATAGAGGAAATGCTGCCAGATTTTTTCGTAAATTTAAAGTATATTTTAAAAATGATTTTAAAATGGATTTCAGAAATATATATTTAATATTTGGATTTTTGGGCGACGACCGTATCGGTCAATGGGCCCCGGCTAAGTGCAAACGAAACCGGCTTCGCCCGGACGTTGAGGCATTAGCCTATTTGACGATTGAACCATATTTGAGACTCGATAAATATTTACTTTATTTTTATCATTTATTTTATTTCTTAATTATTTATAGAAAGTTTAGGACTAACGGCTGTTTCTGTCTTATTTCAATTTATATAAATAAATTGTAATGGGCATAAGCCCAGCTGGTTGTTGGTTCTGTAACTGTAAATTTGGTAGCGTAGATTTTTTGGTTATTTGCTGATTTTGCGAGTTTTTGTAGCATACGAATTAATTTAATAAAAAGTTATTTTCATATAAAAATTAATAAAGATTTTCTCACCTAAAATCTACAAGTTTTAATATTAACAACGATCATGTATTTCTCACTAAAATAAGAAATTAGTTTTATATTTATAATTATGAAAATATAAAGTTTTAATCAATTAAATTTGTATCGACGAGTTTTCCAAAATACAAAGTTTAAAATGATCTTTCCCTCGTTATTAATTCAACGCACCAATAATCGCAATTCTGTTTGTGTTTTGTTAAATAAGAATTAAAATTGGATTAGGACACAAATAGAGATTTCAACTAGCGTAGCTAGATTGGTAACCCTGGAATCTGAGTCAATTTCTCGAATGTAGGAATTCGAGGACGATTTTGAATTTCCATCTCGAAGTCTTCATCCTCTCCAGTCAAATCCATTTTGAGGCAAGTATAGTTTGTGTTAGTTTTACAGTTATTTTAATAATCGCTTTACAGCAAGTTTAAACCACGATGCAAACACGAAACTCTTTCTGAGAGTACTGATTGTGACTACTGTACTGATTGGGGACTGGGGGAATAGAGTAATGTTTATGACCACATCCAACTGTAACTTAGAACTGTGTGAGCTTACCCCTCTTACACACGGGAATAAGCCGTACCGTATCAATAGGATACTACTGAATCATCCCAAGCCGGTCATATTCATTGCCTATTCACATCACACTGCTTTACTGTTAGAAAATTGTTCAATTTTTAAACTGTTTAAAAATGCATGATTCTATTATTCATTTTAACTGTTTTAAATTAGCATGAATTGTACTTTGCTCCCTCCTGACTGGAGATACATTTTTAGGAGACATTGAGGATGCTGAGCTGTTATACAGCAGTTACTACGACCATGTTCTGTACCCTATATTGCTGCCAGAGTCCCCATTGGAGGACGTTGGGACTGAGGCCGATGAGCCGACTGATAGATAGATTTTCTTTTTCAGCATTGTTGTTTATTTCAAACTTTGTTATTTATTTCAGTACATTTTCCAGTTGTATTTCATTTCAAAGTTTAATAAAGTTTTATTTCCCGAATTTGAGTTGTGACAAATATGGATGTTGTTGTATGGTTACCTGCTAATGGAACAACTTACTGCCGCCGTCTCAACAACGGTGCAGGCTGGGCATGATCCGGTTCGACCCAATTAATTGGGATCGGGTCGTGACATGTTTTTAGTGGTGGCCTATGCAGGTCGTATACAACAACTTAGGAAAACATACCTAGAAACAATTAGAACATTAGAACATTAATTTGCCACAACATAGGTCTGATTTATATATAAATAAATATTTTTGTTTTATTATAGACTGGTAGGATACCTTGCTTATGTTTGAACCCTAAACCTTCCAGATTATGACCAAGGAGAAGACCACCCCGGCTGGCGATGAGGTGTCATCATCTGAACACACCCCATCTCCCCCAGTATGTCCAGACCCTTCACCGTTGCAGCTGACCGACCGTCCCCATCAATCTCCAGCACTCCGCGGTGCTTACGCCACTACTTCTCAAGCGGCAAACCCTACACTTCCCCGGGCTGAGCCGCAGATCCCTGCGGTAGAGTCCGCACCAGCTGCCCCACCAGTGCCCGTAGATCCCACTGATCTAGTGGGCATGCTACATGGAGTGCTCGAAGCCCAGAGAGCCCAAGCAGAAGTTCATCGAGAACAGACTGCAGCCCAAGCTGCAGCCCATCGCGAGCAGACCGCGATTATGAGAGAAGGCATGGAGAATGCCCACAACGTGGCTATGGCTGCCCTCGAGAGAGGAGGAACCACTTCATCAGAGCCACGACCTGCCAAGGTAAGCATGATTCAGGAGTTAAGTTTTATTTCTTTAAGGCCATTCTTTTGATTAGAGGCGTATTATTACTTGAAGGTTGGAGATATAGAGAGCTTTAAGAAGCAAGGCCCTCGACCTTTCAAAGGAACCGAGGGTATCATCTACGCCGATGAATGGCTAGATAGTATGTAGCGTCTCTTGAGCGTCGCTCGACTCCCAGAGGACCTCAAGACCGAAGCTATAGGACTCCAGCTATAGGATGTGGCGAGCACCTGGTATCGGAATGAACCCCGACTCCAGGACAAGCAGCTCGACTGGGACACCTTCAAGAGGCTGTTCCGCAGGAAGTTCTTTCCAACATCGGAGATGCGGGAGATGGAAAGGTAATTCCAGGACCTGAAGCAAGGGAACATGACGATCAGCGAATATGCGGCAGAGTTCGGCCGACTTAGCCGCTTTGCCCAGAACCTGGTAGCTGACCCCAAGGATCGTGCTGAACGATTCAGGTATGGATTAAGAGAAGAGATTCGCACCCCTATAATCGCATGTGGCGCTAAAACATATGAGAGGATCCTGATCCGAGCTCAGGACGTGGAGAAGAGCCAGCCTTCTCGATCCAAGAGGGAGTATCCTGGAACTAGCAACTTCCAGGGTAACCAGAAGAGGCCCAACAACAACAACAACAGGCCTTCGCACTACCAGCAGCAGCACCATCAGGCGAGGACTAATGACAAGTCACCTCAGAGGCAGATCCCAGTCTGTGAATATTGTAAGAGGCCGGGACATCAGTCAAACATATGCAGGAAGAGGCTAGGACACTGCCTAGTCTGTGGGTCTGCCACCCACCAAGTGAGGGACTGCCCTCATCAGTTCATCGGACCGGAACCAATCAGCAAAGAGCTCCCCTACCTACTCAGCAATAACGGTTCGGACAGCACCAGCAGAAGACCGGGCGAGCTTTTGCCCTAGCAGCTGAAGAGCAGGAACCAGAGCAGGAACCCACCGCTAATGTCATCACAGATTCCATTTATGTGTTTTCACATCCTGCTCTAGCATTATTTGATTCGAGTGTATCACATAGTTTTATATCATCAGAGTTTATTTCTATACACCACATAGATTCGGGACTTAGCAAGGTGATTAGTAGAGTTATGACCGGTGGTGGACCCATACCCATCACTGAGGCTTGTAATTGTCCCATAACCATCTCAGGCCGCCAGTTCTCAACACCTTTACTAGTGATGCCCCTGCCCAACTATGATGTAGTCCTAGGGATGGACTGGTTAAGTGAACTGCATGCGTTGATAGACTGTCACAGAAGATATGTAATCTTCAGCCCACCAGGAGAACCGGAGTTTGAAATCTTTCGGGCTCCGGAAGAGATGAAGAGTATTACCTACTCCTCAATCATCGAAGAACCCGGGCCTCCTCACCCTATCATAGCGGAATTCATGGACTTCTTTCCAGATAGTCTTCCAGGATTGCCGCCAGATCGAGGTGTGGAATTCACCATCGATCTAGTACCCGGCTCTTCCCCTATTTCTCGGGGATGCTACAGAGTCAACCCCAAGGAGGCCAAGGAGATGAAGGATCAGATCGACGAGCTGAAGGCACAAGGATTTATCAGAGACGGGGCTTCACCCTGGGGAGCACCAGTTTTGTTCGTGCTCAAGAAGGATGGAACCGTGCGGATGTGCATTGACTACCGGGCGCTGAATAACATCACCATCAAGAACAAGTACCCCCTGTCCTGGATCGACGACCTGTTTGATCAACTGAGTGGAGCCAAGATATTTTCAAAGATAGATCTCAGATCAGGCTACCATCAAATCAAGGTCATGAAGGAGGATATTCCCAAGACGGCATTCAACACCAAGTATAGACAATTTGAATTCTTGGTCATGCCGTTTAGACTGACAAATGCTCCCGCGGTATTCATGAACCTCATGAATAAGGTTTTTCATGAATATCTGGATCAGTTTGTTGTCGTCTTTATTGATGACATACTGATCTACTCGAAGACGAAGGAAGAGCATGAAGAGCACCTAAGGAAAGTGCTGAGTACCTTGAGAAAGGAGAAGCTCTATGGTAAGCTATCCAAATGCGAATTCTTTTTAGACAAAGTGGAATTTTTGGGCCATGTTGTCACAGAAAAAGGAATTTCAGTGGATCCAAAGAAGATAGCTGCTATTGAGAAGTGGACTGCACCAAGCTCGGTTGCAGAGATCAGAAGCTTTTTGGATTTGGCTGGCTACTATCGAAAGTTCGTGAAGGATTTCTCCAAGATTGCTGAACCAATGACGAAGCTTACCAGGAAGAACGAGGAATTCATATGGTCTGAAGCTTGCCAGTCAGCTTTTGATGAACTGAAGAATAGGCTTACAACGGCACCGATACTTGCGCTACCCGCAGGTACCGGCGGTTTCTTAATCTATAGTGATACTTCCGGCAAAGGATTGGGTTGCGTTCTTCAACAACACGGAAAAGTAATTGCCTATGCATCTAGACAATTACGGACTCATGAGAAGAACTATCCCACACATGAGTTGGAGCTGGCAGCGGTGATATTTGCTTTGAAGCTATGGAAGCACTACCTGTATGGAGAGAGAGTGGAAATATTTACAGACCACAAAAGTCTGAAATATGTTTTCACTCAGAAGGAGCTGAACATGAGACAGAGACGATGGCTGGAGCTGATGAAAGATTTTGACATCAACCTGCAGTATCATCCGGGTAAGGCTAATGTTGTTGCAGATGCACTTAGTCGATACCCGATGGCAATGTTCTTGACCAAGGAGCATCATTTACTAGAGGACATAGAGAAGCTGGGATTGGAGATTGTACTGCCCGAGGAGGAAATAAAGAAACTGGGAAGAGAAGCCATCGTACCAGGAGCTGAATCATCATTGATGCAGTTGCAAGTGCGTTCAAGTCTTATGGACAAAGTCAAGGAGACACAATTCCAAGACGAGATGCTTTGCAAACTTAGAGATCAAGTGCTGGCAGGAACACTTGAAGGATTCTCAATCGCCAGCGATGGAGCACTGAAGAATGGTACGGGGCTGTGCGTACCAACTGGCAAACTGAGGAACGAGCTGATGCAAGAAGCGCACCAGTCGCAGTATTCTATACATCCAGGAGCTAACAAAATGTACCGGGATATGCGAACAATAGTATGGTGGTACGGAATGAAGAAAGACGTATCCAGGTATGTGGCTATATGTTTAATTTGTCAGCAAGTTAAAGCTAGCAGGCAGAGACCAGCAGGGTTATTGCAGCCGCTTGACATTCCGGAGTAGAAATGGGAGCACATAACGATAGATTTTGTATCGGGACTACCTCGATCCCAAGGAGGGAAGGATGCCATTTGGATTATTGTGGACCGACTGACGAAGTCAGCTCACTTTATCCCCTTCAAGGTTGGTTTATCCACCGAGAAGTTGGCAGTACTGTACATGCGGCACATCTACCGGATTCATGGAGTTCTGGTAAGTATCGTATCTGACAGAGATACTAGATTTATCTCTCACTTTTGGAAGAGTTTGCATGACAGCTTGGGAACCCAACTGAAGTTCAGCACCGCCTATCACCCCCAGACTGACGGGCAGTCAGAGAGAACAATCCAGACGCTAGAAGACATGCTGAGATCCTGCATCCTGGAATTTGAAGGGTCTTTGAAAGACCATTTGCACTTGGTAGAGTTCTCTTACAACAACAGCTACCAAGCTAGCATCGGTATGACACCGTTCGAGGCACTCTATGGACGTCGTTGCCGCACTCCACTTGCTTGGGACGACGTCGGAGAACGAGTGTTGCTTGGACCCGAGATGGTGACCGAAGCAGCAGAGAAGGTGAGAATGATCAGAGACAAGCTCAGGATTGCCCAGGACAGACAGAAGCATTGGGCTGATAGCAGCAGACGGCCTCTGGAGTTTGAAGAAGGCGACAGTGTGTTTGTGAAGATCTCGCCTACCAGAGGAACCATTCGTTTCGGCAGAGCAGAAAAGTTAAGCCCCAGGTATATTGGTCCATTTGGAGTACTTAGCAGGATTGGAGAAGTGACTTATCGGGTGGCTCTACCCCCAAGTCTCGAAGGCGTCCACAACGTCTTCCACGTCTCGCAGCTGAGACGCTACAACCCGTATCCGAGCCACATCTTGGACCATTCAGAGCTGGAGATTGGACCCATCCTAACAGTGCCGGAGAAGCCAGTGGCGATATTGGACAGAGGCGAGAAGAGAACCAGGAACACCGTGACGCCGATAGTCAGAGTTATGTGGCGGCACAACTCACCTGGCGAGTCGACCTGGGAGCGAGAAGACCAGATGCGGGAGCAGTACCCGTACCTGTTTGAGACTTGAGGTAACCCCCTAACCTTGCCTTTAAATTTCGAGGATGAAATTTTCTAAGGAGGAAAGATTGTGAAACCCAATTTTTTAGATTAATATTTATGTTAATATTATAAATATTAGTATTATATTATTATTATTATTTTTTAGTGTTAAATTATTTCAAAAATTTATTTACATGGATTTTTTGATTTATGGACCAGACCTGAACCCTTCTCTCTTTCCATTAAATCTGATTAGTCTTTGGTTTATAAAAAAAAATATATATATATGTTTGAGCTGGTCCACGAAGGACCAGCACTCACCCTATTCTCCTCCTCTCACGTTCATTTCTCCTTAACTCCCTCCCCTACTATCCCTCACACCCACAACACCATTTTTCCCAACTTCTCTTCTTATTACTCCCATCCTCTGAACATTTCCCTCAACTCTTCACCTAAACCATCTCTCTCCACTCTTCTCAAGAGAGAAGCTTTCCCCCTCTTCTCCACTGAGGAACATTTTCCCCAAACCCCTCTTCATCCCGTCGATCGAAACCCCCAAGCCCCCTCTCCTTGCGCCCCTCCGCGCGGCCGAAGCTCCCCGTGCGGCCGACTCCCGTCGCGACACCAGCGCCCTACCCCGACGGTCGAGGACCTTTCGCACGGACCCGCAGCCCAGCGGCGCCCCTCGCCAGCCGCAGCGGCCTCCCCCGGCTTCCCCGGACCCGCGTGCGCCCTGGTCCGCCCTGTCCGCGTGCCCTAGCTCGCGGCCTCCGGCGACCCCGGTTCCCAGCGCCCCTTCGACGTTCCCCGCAGCGTCTCCCCGCGCTTTCGCGGCATCGTCCAGCGCTGTCCAGCGCTTCGGCTGTTCCCGACTTGCTAATCCCGTATTTATTTTCTATTATTTTGCATCTGAGAGCTCTAGCCGAGCAACCCGAGGTATAACCCTGTCCCATTCTATTTTTCATACTGTCTGTGATGAGAATGGTCCCCGATTCCCTTCTGGGAATTCGGTTTTTGTTTTTAGCGACGTCGTATTTTTCGGAACCTTCGGAAAGGTTCTGTTGATTGTTTAGATTTTTCGGAACTTTTCGGAAAATAGATTTTGATATTTTTGGCTTCCGAATATTTCCGGTATTGTGCTATGACGGTTTTGGTTGGATTCGGACTTCCGAAATTGTTTCGGGTCGTTCCGAATTAATCTGTGGATTGGTTGTGGATTATTTTTATATATATATTTGGGATTCCCTGGTTTGGGATTTGCAGGAAATTATCAGCGTATTTCCCAGTTTTTGGGTTGACCAAAAATAGAGGAAATGCTGCCGGATTTTTTCGTAAATTTAAAGTATATTTTAAAAATGATTTTAAAATGGATTTCGGAAATATATATTTAATATTTGGATTTTTGGGCGACGACCGTATCGGTCAATGGGCCCCGGCTAAGTGCAAACGAAACCGGCTTCGTCCGGACGTTGAGGCATTAGCCTAGTTGACGATTGGACCATATCTGAGACTCGATAAATATTTACTTTATTTTTATCATTTATTTTATTTCTTAATTATTTATAGAAAGTTTAGGACTAACGGCCGTTTCTGTCTTACTTTAATTTATGTAAATAAATTGTAATGGGCATAAGCCCAGCTGGTTGTTGGCTCTGTAACTGTAAATTTGGTAGCGTAGGTTTTTTGGTTATTTGCTGATTTTGCGAGTTTTTGTAGCATACGAATTAATTTAATAAAAAGTTATTTTCATATAAAAATTAATAAAGATTTTCTCACCTAAAATCTACAATTTTTAATATTAACAACGATCATGTATTTCTCACTAAAATAAGAAATTAGTTTTATATTTATAATTATGAAAATATAAAGTTTTAATCAATTAAATTGGTATCGACGAGTTTTCCAAAATACAAAGTTTAAAACGATCGTTCCCACGTTATTAATTCAACGCACCTATAATCGTAATTCTGTTTGTGTTTTGTTAAAAAAGAATTAAAATTGGATTAGGACACAAATAGAGATTTCAACTAGCGTAGCTAGATTGGTAACCCTGGAATCTGAGTCAATTTCTCGAATGTAGGAATTCGAGGACGATTCTGAATTTTCATCTCGAAGTCTTCATCCTCTCCAGTCAAATCTATTTTGAGGCAAGTATAGTTTGTGTTAGTTTTACAGTTGTTTTAATAATCGCTTTACTGCAAGTTTAAACCACGATGCAAACACGAAACTCTCTCTGAGAGTACTGATTGTGACTACTGTACTGATTGGGGACTGGGGGAATAGAGTAATATTTATGACCACATCCAACTGTAACTTAGAACTGTGTGAGCTTACCCCTCTTACATACGGGGATAAGCCGTACCGTATCAATAGGATACTACTGAATCATCCCAAGCCGGTCATATTCATTGCCTATTCACATCACACTGTTTTACAGTTAGAAAACTGTTCAATTTCTAAACTGTTTAAAAGTGCATGATTCTATTATTCATTTTAACTGTTTTAAATTAGCATGAATTGTACTTTGCTCCCTCCTGACTGGAGATACATTTTTAGGGGACATTGAGGATGCTGAGCTGTTATACAGCAGTTACTACGACCCTGTTCTGTACCCTTTAGTGCTGCCAGAGTTCCCATTGGAGGACGTTGGGACTGAGGCCGATGAGCCGGCTGATAGATAGATTTTCTTTTTCAGCATTGTTGTTTATTTCAAACTCTGTTATTTATTTCAGTACATTATCCAGTTGTATTTCATTTTAAAGTTTAATAAAGTTTTATTTCCCGAATTTGAGTTGTGATAAATATGGATGTTGTTGTATGGTTACCTGCTAATGGAACAGCTTACTGTCGCCGTCTCAACAACGGTGCAGGCTGGGCATGATCCGGTTCGACCCAATTAATTGGGATCGGGTCGTGACAACTAATAGCATAAAACTTTATGGTAAGAATACAATATTAGAATGCCTTCAAGCCCATTTATAAAACCCCTAAAATTTTGATTTTTTTTATTATTAAATTTGGTACTGATTTAAAAAAAAATTGTATTGTACGTCGCGTAGTCGTATTGTACGCTATTTTATTTTTTCTTGCTCGTCGAGTGCGAATATGTGCGAGCGTACATATTTTAGAAATAAATTTTTATTATACACTTTCAAAATATTACATATAATTATTATTCTTGCTATAAAAAGCCTTTTGTTTTTAAGAGTTATTAATCATAAATAATATTTTATTGTGTACTAGGAAAGGCATAATCATGTATACATTATTTGTGCTTACATATATATTTTATAAATATTTATTTAAGTTTATTTCTAAATAATAATGTATTTTCGAAATTATTATTATAGTATTTTTAGAAAATATATTTCGAAATTATTGTGGCGATTTAAATCTTGATTTGAATTTATGGATTTATTTAAATAGTTAAATATTTGAAATTTGATTTATCCCATTTGATTTTAAACTAAAAATTTAATTAGATTTAAATTAGATTTTAATTTGGATTTGAATTTGATTGATTTTTAAATTAAATAGCAAATTATCTAATTGGGTTTTAAATACTCCTAGTTCTTATCCAATTGGAAATTCCTACATCCTATAAATAGGTAGGTACTCCTCCATTATTTTCTCCATATTATTCCTCCACAAACTCCTCAACCAAAAGTGAGTGCATCGTGTCCATGACCGTGTCCGTGTCCCATCCACTAATTATCTTCCTTTACATATACATATGACTCTTTCCGTCCGACACACCCGGACGTTCAAATCCGTGTCTCGCAGGACACAACCCCGACTCGATACAACCTAGAACCCAATTCCTAGAAATCCTAACCCTAACCCTAGCCGTAGTCGAGCCGCCTCCCCGGCCTTGGCCGCCTCCACCAAGTCCTCCAAACTTCGACCAACCCCCAGCGAGCTTCCTCGCCGTACCCGACCCCTGACCGTCGACAGCACCACCACCCGACCCAATCACAGTCACCCCGACCTATCCACTAGCCATCGCCGCATCATCACCAAACATAGCAGCCAGCTCCACCATTCTCCGTCTCCACCCTATTCACCACCGCCACCACGGCAGGACCTCCGCCAGTTCGTCACCACCACCACCTGTCGCCTTCCCACATCCAGAAAACACCTTCACCCACGACAACCCCATTCGACCCTGACTCCGGCCACACCACCACAGCCCAACGCCCAAACCACCACCATCGCCATCCCGACATCCCTCCGGTGGTCGAGCGCCACCGCCGACAAACCCAAATAAAAACCCAAACAATTAAACCACCACCACCACCAACCTGCTTCGCCGCTATTTCGCCGCCGGCGAGCTCAGCTCCGATCTCGCCGCACAGCCGCCTCGACCCTCCGCTCGAACCCTCCGACCACCTCCACCGGAAAACCTCCATAGCCTACGACCATCTCCGCCAGATCCGCCGTCCACCGCTCCCCTTTCCCTTTGCCTATCCTTCCTCCCAAGCCGCCCACTCTGACCCTCTCCCGACCGCCCGCACTTCGATCCCCGCCGAAACCCCTCCAGCCGCTCGCCGACGAGCCCTAACCACCGCCTCCTTCTTCTTACGCGCGTGCCTCCGCCTCCAGCCGCGCCTACACCCGCGCTCCGCCGCACGCGGCTTAGCCACCACCAAGATGCGGAGTCGCTCTCCCTCCGCCATTCTCACCTCTCCTCCATTCTCCCCTCCGTCCAGCTCTCTTTCACTTCTCTGAACCCCTCTCGAATTCTCTTTCTCTCACTTCTTTCTTTATTTTGTTGGTTTATGATTACTATTATTGTATGTACTGTTCTCTCGAAGAGAACAGTTTCTCTTCCCTTGTTATTTTATTATCAATTTTTTAACAATTTTTTTATGATTACTATTATTGGAATTATTATAATTATTATCATCTGAATTATTAGTATTTTATTACTGTAAAAATATCTATGAGTATGAGTATTAACTATTCTCTATTATTATTATTAGAAACAAAATTATTTTAAAAATCTTAACAGTATAAAATAATTCTAGTAATATTTTAAGTGTTTGTGAAATAAAATATATTGTTATGCCATTTCACCACTTTAAATATAATTACAAAATTTAATTTAATAATAATAATAATAATTTCTTTAGATTATATAATGGCTATAAAAATATATTTCATAAACTGTAGATTTCCAACCATGAAATAATTTCTCTAGTATTTTAGATATTTCTAAGAAAATATAGTTAAAATGATTTATTTTAGATTTTTGTGTGTTATCTAAAAATATATTTTTGACTAATAAATTTATGTTTCAATTATAAAAATACTAATATGTAGCCTTTAAAAAAAAATTATTCCTCTTTGTCATCATCATTGATCATGCCTAATCATACGTACCCGCTTCTTCGCAAATTTTAACCCGTTCACCTCGCCCTAACTAATTCAACCGTTCTGGAACCAATGGAACTGTCTGTGCCACTACCCGAGGCAACCTTGCATAGTAGTTGCACCGAAGTCGCATGCCACCTTGATCATCGCAGCACACCGGGTGTCCTACCAGGTAAGACACCTTGCCTTTACTGTTTAATTTCTTGCTCAATATCATGCATGTTTTATTTCTTATAAGTTGTTCTTTCAAAACAGTATATAGTTGCAAATTATTATATTATAGTTTTCTTTATGCATTTGGCCTAGAGTTAGGGGATCGCCTTTGTTTGTGCTGCATTCATTGGCCGACACCTGTGTACCACGATGTCATGTGTCTCATATAGATTCGAACTTGCGTACCGACCGTACATCGGTGCGTACAGGACGAGCGTTAGGATATAACTGCTAATATAGTTGTCTAGAAGACTTAGCGGTTATTAAATATATCGTGGTGTGGATTCAGCACGAGTAGTACATGGGGAGGGTGAAGACAGTTATTAGGCGCAGGGGCTTTCACACTTTTACTTTCGTCTAGCTGCCATTTGTGACTCAGCCGAGAGCTAGTGTGCCGTACACTTACTTTTTTTCTCTAGATGCCACTAGTGCCTCGATTGAAACACAAATGTGCCGTGCATTTACCTTCGTCTAGCTGCCGTTAGTGACTCACCCAAGAGCTAGTGGCCGTGCATTTATTTTTCTCTAGTTGCCCCTTAGTTCTCACTCGAGTGCTAATGGGCCGTGCATTTACTTTTCTCTAGACGCCACTAGTGCCTTGGTTGAAACACTAACGTGCCGTATTTCTAGCCTCGAGAGCCCTTGTGTGGAACGTTGTCTTCAAATTGCATTTTCACATAGAATGGTTAAGACCTTTATCTGTTTAGTCACATATATTTTTCTGTTGAGCTTTTATTATTCAGTTATTGGCATGATATTATGTGTCTTGTTACGTCCCTCTGAGGACCTGGTTATCTCGCCAGGTGTGTACTATTGTCTTTCGCAGGTGTTCTAGCTCTAGCCGTGTTCATCGCCATTTCTTCGAGGATGATTGCACTTGGATCGTCTTCGCTTCGCTCGCCAAAATTCATTTCTTTTCTCATGTATTTTTCTTTTACTTTTTGGTAGTGGATTTGTCTCCGCCCAACATATTGTATCAAGAAAATTTACTATCATTTTATGATATCTTTTATTCATTTATTTTGTGTGGATGAGATTAGTTATGGTTCTACCATATTTTACAGCTTACGTATATTTATTATACGGCTGGCATGTCTACGTTCCTAGTCCTACGTATTTTGGGTCTGGGGCGTTACATATTTTTGTGGTGGCCCATGCAGTTCAGGATAAATTGTTTGGTTAGTTTACCATACCAAGCAAGCCTGCGTATAGGATTAGAAGTCTAGGATTTCATCCACATACTTGACCTTTTTCCTCGATTCCATATTTGACCGACTCATCGATTGTATCTTGCTTGATTCCTTCTATCATTATCCTTATCTTCCCTTCGTGCTCGCTAGAGATTGACCCTACTAGTTAGCTGTCCCAAACACCATTAGTTTCATTCTTTTAAGTTGGGTAGAATGCCTTGTGACCTAGCAATCCCTTTGTCCTTGTGACCTATATTAGCAAGTTTACTTAGATTATAGAATTTAGAGGACCCTAACCCATTTAGCCAACCAAGAACTTGGACAAGAAGACTGTAGGACGATTGTATGACTTAGAATCATTCTATCTTCTTTCAATCTTAATCTCTTGTGCCTATGTATTTACCATTTTGACTAATGATGCTAATGTAGCCTAGTTTTTGCAAGCTTATTCCTTATCGAGCTTGTCCAAAACATATGTTAATTGGGTCGCTCCCACTAACATATTGTCTAATCAGAACCGGTGCATGATGGTCTGATCAACCGAGTGCACTTTGGTTCGCTTTTGTCTATTATTCTGCGTGGATGGAGACATAGCTAAACTTGTCCTTTAGAGACCCATCCACGACTGCCTTGAAAATTCTTTTTTAAATTATTCGGTCGCCTTTGGACCACGTTTTCGTATTCGATAATATCGTCTTTTAAACTCTATATTTGCTTTCGCCTTCACCTATTTTAGAAGGACGAATACATTATACTAGAACTTCCTCTAACTGTCCTATCACCATTACCACCCAATGTAACTATATCTTGTCTTGAACTACTCAACCTTTCCCTCGACCCTAAATCTACAATCTTGACTTTCTAATCACTTGAATTTAAGAGTGATTTCAATCGTCTCTTAATCATATCCTCAACCTAGACCGCGACCTTATAAACTTCTTTAAGGAACACTTCTATCTACCGTTGTGCCTCCCCCCTCCTAATTCTTAATTTCGAGGACGAAATTCTTTTAAGTTGGGTAGGATGTAAAACCCCTAAAATTTCTATTTTTTTATTATTAAATTTGGTACTGATTTAAAAAAAATTGTATTGTACGTCGCGTAGTCGTATTGTACATTATTTTATTTTTTCTTGCTCGTCGAGTGCGAATATGTGCGAGCGTACATATTTTAGAAAAATATTTTTATTATACACTTTCAAAATATTACATATAATTATTATTCTTGCTATAAAAAGCCTTTTGTTTTTAAGAGTTATTAATCATAAATAATATTTTATTGTGTACTAGGAAAGGCATAATCATGTATACATTATTTGTGCTTACATATATATATTTCATAAATATTTATTTAAGTTTATTTCTAAATAATAATATATTTTCTAAATTATTATTATAGTATTTTTAGAAAATATATTTCGAAATTATTGTAGCGATTTAAATCTTGATTTGAATTTATGGATTTATTTAAACAGTTAAGTATTTAAAATTTGATTTATCCCATTTGATTTTAAACTAAAAATTTAATTAGATTTAAATTAGATTTTGATTTGGATTTGGATTTGATTTATTTTTAAATTAAATAGCAAATTATCTAATTGGGTTTTAAATACTCCTACTTCTTATCTAATTGGAAATTTTTACATCCTATAAATAGGCAGGTACTCCTCCATTATTTTCTCCACATTATTCCTCCACAAACTCCTCAACCAAAAGTGAGTGCATCGTGTCCATGACCGTGTCTGTGTCCCATCCACTACTTATCTTCCTTTACATATACATATGACTCTTTCCGTCCGACACACCCGGACGTTCAAATCCGTGTCTCGCAGGACACAACCCCGACTCGATACAACCTAGAACCCAATTCCTAGAAATCCTAACCCTAACCCTAGCCGTAGTCGAGCCGCCTTCCCGGCCTTGGCCGCCTCCACCAAGTCCCCCAAACTTCGACCAACCCCCAGCGAGCTTCCTCGCCGTACCCGACCCCTGACTGTCGACAGCACCACCACCCGACCCAATCACAGTCACCCCGACCTAGCCACCAGCCATCGCCGCATCATCACCAAACATAGCAGCTAACTCCACCATTCTCCGTCTCCACCCTATTCACCACCGCCACCACGGCAGGACCTCCGCCAGTTCGTCACCACCACCACCTGTCGCCTTCCCACATCCAGCAAACACCTTCATCCACGACAACCCCATTCGACCCTGACTCCGGCCATACCACCACAGCCCAACGCCCAAACCACCACCATCGCCATCCCGACATCCCTCCGGTGGCCGAGCGCCACCGCCGACAAACCCAAATGAAAACCCAAAACAATTAAACCACCACCACCACTAACATGCTTCGTCGCCGTTCCGCCGCCGGCGAGCTCAGCTCCGATCTCGCCGCACAGCCGCCTCGACCCTCCGTTCGAACCCTCCGACCACCTCCACCGGAAAACCCCCATAACCTACGACCATCTCCGCCAGATCCGCCGTTCGCCGCTCCCCTTTCCCTTCACCTATCCTTTCTCCTAGCCACCCACTCCGACCCTCTCCCGACCGCCCGCACTTCGAGCCCCGCCGAAACCCCTCCAGCCGCTCGCCGACGAGCCCTAACCACCGCCTCCTTCTTACGCGCGTGCCTCCGCCTCCAGCCGCGCCTACACCCGCGCTCCGCCGCACGCGGCTTAGCCACCACCAAGACGCGGAGTCGCTCTCCCTCCGTCATTCTCACCTCTCCTCCATTCTCCCCTCCGTCCAGCTCTCTTTTACTTCTCTGAACCCCTCTCCAATTCTCTTTCTCTCACTTCTTTCTTTTTTTTGTTGGTTTATGATTACTATTATTGTAAGTACTGTTCTCTCGAAGAGAACAGTTTCTCTTCCCTTGTTATTTTATTATCATTTTTTTAACAAATTTTTTATGATTACTATTATTGGAATTATTATAATTATTATCATCTGAATTATTAGTATTTTATTACAGTAAAAATATCTATGAGTATGAGTATTAACTATTCTCCATTATTATTATTAGAAACAAAATTATTTTAAAAATCTTAACAGTATAAAATAATTCTAGTAATATTTTAAGTGTTTGTGAAATAAAATATATTGTTATATGCCATTTCGCCACTTTAAATATAATTACAAAATTTAGTTTAATAATAATAATAATAATAATTTCTTTAGATTATATAATGGCTATAAAAATATATTTCATAAACTGTAGATTTCCAACCATGAAATAATTTCTCTAGTATTTTAGATATTTCTAAGAAAATATAGTTAAAATGATTTATTTTAGATTTTTGTGTGTTATCTAAAAATATATTTTTGACTAATAAATTTATGTTTCAATTATAAAAAAACCGATATGTAGCCTTTAAAAAAAATTATTCCTCTTTGTCATCATCATTGATCATGCCTAATCATACGTACCCGCTTCTTCGCGAATTTTAACCCCTTCACCTCGCCCTAACTAATTCAACCGTTCTGGAACCAATGGAACTGTCCGTGCCACTACCCGAGGCTACCTTGCATAGTGGTTGCACCGAAGTCGCATGTCACCTTGATCATCGCAGCACACCGGGTGTCCTACCAGGCAAGACACCTTGCCTTTACTGTTTAATTTCTTACTCAATATCATGCATGTTTTATTTCTTATAAGTTGTTCTTTCAAAACAGTATGTAGTTGCAAATTATTATATTGTAGTTTTCTTTATGCATTTGGCCTAGAGTTAGGGAACCGCATTTGTTTGTGTCACATTCATTGGCCGACACCTGTGTACCACGATGTCATGTGTCTCATATAGATTCGGACTTGCGTACCGACCGTACATCGGTGCGTACAGGACGAGCGTTAGGATATAACTGCTAATATAGTTGTCTAGAAGACTTAGCGGTTATTAGAAATATCGTGGTGTGGATTCAGCACGAGTAGTGCATGGAGAGGGTGAAGACAGTTATTAGGCGCAGGGGCTTTCATACCTTTACTTTCGTCTAGCTGCCATTTGTGACTCAGCCGAGAGCTAGTGTGCCGTGCACTTACTTATTTTTCTCTAGATGCCACTAATGCCTCGATTGAAACACAAATGTGTCGTGCATTTACCTTCGTCTAGCTGCCGTTAGTGACTCACCCAAGAGCTAGTGGCCGTGCATTTATTTTTCTCTAGCTGTCCCTTAGTTCTCACTCGAGTGCTAATGGGCCGTGCATTTACTTTTCTCTAGAAGCCACTAGTGCCTTGGTTGAAACGCTAATGTGCCGTATTTCTAGCCTCGAGAGCCCTTGTGTGGAACGTTGTCTTCAAATTGTATTTTCACATAGAATGGTTAAGACCTTTATCTGTTTAGTCACATATATTTTTCTGTTGAGCTTTTATTATTCAGTTATTGGCATGATATTATGTGTCTTGTTACGTCCCTCTGAGGACTTGGTTATCTCGCCAGGTGTGTACTATTGTCTTTCGCAGGTGTTCTAGCTCTAGCCGTGTTCATCGCCATTTCTTCGAGGATGATTGCACTTGGATTGTCTTCGCTTCGCTCGCCAAAATTCATTTCTTTTCTCATGTATTTTTCTTTTACTTGTTGGTAGTGGATTTGTCTCCGCCCAACATATTGTATCAAGAAAATTTACTATCAGTTTATGATATCTTTTATTCATTTATTTTGTGTGGATGAGATTAGTTATGGTTCTACTGCATTTTACAGCTTACGTATATTTATTATACGACTGGCATGTCTACGTTCCTAGTCCTACGTATTTTGGGTCTGGGGCATTACACCATTTTACTAGCTGTGTCATCGACCAGCTAGCGCTTGAGGCCCTTGGTGAACGGATCCGCCAGGTTCTCCTTACTCTGAACATCAATCACTGCAATGACACCTCTCTTGATGAGATCGTTCACTGCCCTGTGCTTCAACCGTACAGTTCTCTTCTTCCCGTTGAAGAGATCATTCGATGCCACCGCTGTAGTCGCCTGGTTGTCGCAGTATATCAGAATTGCCGGTATCTGTGCCCCAACTACTGGAAGATCATACATGAGCTCCCGAAGCCACTCTGCTTCATCTGCTACGGTATCAAGTGCAAAGAACTCATATTCCATAGATGATCGCGAGAGCATAGTCTGCTTCTTCGACTTTCACGATATAGCAGCTCCACCCATTGTAAAAATGTAACCACCTGTGGACATCTCGCTCTGCACTTCTGAGCACCAACTGGCATCACTGAAGCCTTCCACTACTGGCAGATCTCCGCTGTAGTGCAGTGCATATGTCTGAGTCTTCTTGAGATATCTCATAATCTGCTTCACAGCTTTCCAGTGCTCAACGCCTGGATTGTTAGTGAATCGACTCAGCATTCCCACATCAAAAGCTATGTCAGGCCTAGTGGCAGTAGTAGTTCACATCAAACTCCCGATGACGCTAGCATACTCCAACTGCCTGACGCTTTCCCTTGAATTAGGCTTCAGTTTCAGATCACACTTGTACGGCGTATCGATCCCTGGAAGATCCTGATACCCGTAACGAGTGATCATCTTCTCAACATAATGAGACTGTGACAGCGCTAGTCCAGTGTCTGTCCGGATGATCTTGAGTCACAAGATAACATCAGCATCCCCCAAGTCCTTCATACTGAACTTCATCGAGAGAACTTTTTTTGTCTCCGTGACATAGCTTATATCCGTACCTAGGATTAGCATGTCGTCCACGTATAGACAAACGATGACTCCTCTTTCGTCAGCAAACTTTGTATAGACGCACTTGTCTGTTTCACTGACCCTGTAGCCATTTGACCTTATGACTTTGTCAAACTTCTCATGCCACATTTTGGGAGCTTGTTTTAAACCGTACAGAGATTTTATCAACTTGCAGACTTTGTCTTCAAGACCTTTGACGACAAATCCTTCTGGTTGTTGCATGTAGATCTATTCGGTCAGCTCGCCATTCAGGAATGTCGTTTTCACATCCGTCTGATGTATCACCATCTTATGTATCGCTGCGAGAGCAATCAACATTCTGATGGTGGTCATCCGGGCTACTGGAGCATACGTGTCAAAGTAGTCGATCCCCTGCTTCTGAGAAAACCCCTTGGCCGCCAACCTGGCCTTGAACTTGTCAATAGTTCCATCTGCTTTCATCTTCTTCTTGAAGATCCATTTGCATCCGATGGGTTTCGCTCCTACAGGAAGGTCAACCAACACCCAAGTGTTATTTGAGGTGATGGAATCAATTTCATTGTCAATCGCCTCCATCCAGAAAACATCATCTCTGGTCTTCATCGTCTCATCATAGGTAAGCGGATCTGCTTCCACATGATAGGTGATGAAGTCATCCCCGAAGTTCTTTGGCCTCCTCGCTCACTTCGACGACGGCTCAGCGAGTTCTGGTTCAACCGTTGTTTCAACAACAACATCTTCTTGGACTACTTATTTATTGAAAACTTCAGTTTCTTGCGCACCCTTATTGTTCTCCGATTTATTCGTAAAAACAATATTCTTGTGCCTTGCAAATTGTATTCACGAGATTCGATGATATGATTTGAATCAATATCAAGAAATCTCCGAGCATCACTCTTCTCAGCATACTCCAAGAAGATCATCTTCGTAGTCCTAGTCCCCAGCTTCTGAATCTTCAGATCTGGGAGCTTCACATAAGCCAGAGACCCCCACACTCGAATGACATTTAAGTTAGGTCTGACTTTGAACCAGTGTTCATGAGGAGTTACGTCCGAAGTTGCATACGGCACTCTATTTAGAATAAAAGTGGTCGTCAATGCAGCTTCTCCCCATTAGCATTTAGGAAGACCCGTAGTTAGCAGCATTGAGTTCATCATTTCTGTCAACGTTCTGTTCTTCCTCTCCGCTATCCCGTTAGATTGAGAAGAATACGGAGCAGTAGTCTCATTGATGATTCCATGTTCTTTGCAGAACGATGCGAATTCATGAGACCTATACTCTATATCTCGATCACTTCTGAGTAGTTGTAGATCGGTTTAACGTTCAGCTTCAGCCCTGAAGTCTCTGAACTACTCGAATGCTGCATCCTTCTACTTGAGAAGTCACGCGAACGTGCACTTCGAGAAACACTTCGAACCGGCCTCTGTGGAGAATTGATAAAAGTCACAGATATCTGAGTGTACTAACTCCAGATGATCAGTACTTTAGTTCAATCGTCTGAGCAGCTTCCCAACAGTCTTGTATCTGTACAGACCTTAAACTCCTCCACCTCCTTACCCCCACATTCCGAAGATAAGGTCCTGGTAGGACAGCTTGAGTCTGCTTCTGTCATAGAACAACTCTCAGTCCACTCAATGAAGTAACTTCATCGCCATCAGCAGAAGTTCGAACATTCTTTCAGCACCGAACATCTTTTCGAAGTATGTTCCTCGCCAAGAAATTACCATCTGGCTAGTACGAATGTCCATCTTTCAAGTCTGTAGCAGATAACAGACTTTCTGAGATCAGATCGCCAAAAAATCTCTGGTACGTGCAACACGCATTCCAGTGTCCTTGTCGGTGGTTAATAACCACTGTCTCGATCTTCAGAGCTTCTGCTAGATATATGTTTGCCATCGAGACCTTCGTCATAACATGGCTCGTCCTTGGTGAACAGCTCCTTTGAGAGCATACGTGGTCAGATGCACTAGTGTCAGACCACTAGTCAGCTACCACGCTAGATAACTCAACCTGTGCAACACTAGCAACCAAGTTAAGTAATCAAAATAACTAAGTTTAGCTATACCTGCTATTTTGGTTTGGGTTTGGATTTGCATTCACTCATGTAGTGGCCATTCTTGTCACAGTTGAAGCAAGTCACATGGGACTTGGACTTCTGTTGCTTGAACGAAGGACCGTTCACTTTTAAATTAATGGAGTCCTTCTTCTTGTGATGAGAAGCCACCTGCTTCCCCTTGAACTTTCTTGTCTGCACCAAGTTGGCCTTAGCCAGTTGTTTGGACAGAGAGTCTGTCTTCTGTTGAGATCGTATTTCGTCCTCAACATGGATCTCTTGTAGAAGATCTTCCAAGCTAATGTCCAGCTTCTTTCGATGCATTCTAGCATAGAGGTTGCTCCAACCAGCAGGACATTTCGAGACTATCCCTCCAACGACAAACTTGTCGACGAGGGGCATCTTCTCGTCATCTAACTTCTGGCACAACTTCAGGAATTCCTTTACTTGAGGTAGCATCGCCATTTCGTCTTCGAAGAGCCACTTGTGGTACTTCTCGACGATGAAGATTTTGGACCTGTTCTCATCATCTTCATATAGCTTACCCAAAGAATCCTAGATCTCTTTGGCATTCTCCTTCTTGGAATATGACTCTGCCAGAGAGTCTTCCATAGAATTGAGAATCAGCAGTTTACAGATGTTGTTTTCTCTCTTCCATTTGCTCTGCTTGACGAGTGCAGCAGCAATAGCATCGGCAGTTCCTCCTTCTGGAATCGTCGGTTCTTCCTCAATCAACACATGGTCTACGTCCACAAGTTGAAGATTAAGGGTGACCTTCCTCTTCCAGATTTGGAAATGTTCTCTGTCGAATTTCTCCAACTTGTTAAAGCTGGTATCGATGAGAGAAGCACTAGAGTTCTCCATCTGCAAGGATCTTGCTTTGAGATTGTTAGTCCCGGGACTTGATCAAAGATGGTAGACTCGATGTCGAGATCAGAGGTTCAACAAACGTTCACCTTCTGATTATTCTCGAGATCCAAGAGGAACTCTATAATATTAATCTGATTACAAAGCAACAATAATCAGAAAATAAATCTCACGTTCTTCCTTGCAATCGCATCTGCAGACGGACAGAACTGAGTTACAACTCAGATGAAGGAGAAGAAAGAAGAAAAAAGAAGAAGAAAAGTTCTTGCTGGGGTGATAAAGATCACCGTTGCTCAAAGCAAGATTCGTCCCACCACGATCTGCTTCCAGGAACTAGCAAGTTCACGAAGAACTTCTGGAACGCTCGTAAGTCAAAATTTGAGACTTGAACGGGCTTCCTGGACTTTACAGACTCCCTTAATTCTCTTCTTGGTGCATCTTTCAAAGGAGGCCAAGGGGCTCTATTATAGAGTGGAGTTGAGACTTCACCTCTTCTCCTATCCGATGTGGGACCAAAATACCAATACTCAAAAATAGAGTTTGATATTTTAGATCATCCCACAATCGGCATAGAAGTGTGCCAGTCCACGCCTACCCCCCGAACACTCCCGTGCATGCACGAGACATCTTGGAGTCCGTGTCCGAGTTCGAGTCCGCACAACAAAAATCAACTTGCATCTTTGTTGGATTTAATTCTTTTTTCTTCTAGGAAAATACTCCCACATGGCACAAACTTGTGCCCCACTACACCTCATGTGCACACCTCAACTCAAGTAATGCATTATATTGAGATACTCACCATTTGGTGTAACCGATGTGGGACTATCTTTTCTAGTCCAAAGGCAAAAACACCGACAGAGTAATGTATCTTTGAGTTCATACTCTTTCTTGATAAGTCATTACTCTTATACTTTCCTTATTTCTATTTCGGCCCATCATAAAAATAGAAATAAGACTTTTAGTATGTACACAATAATTTTCATGACAATTATACCCTTAGTTATAACATTTTAATCCAAATAGACCACTTTGATTTTGGCTAATTAAATAATGGCTTAACACATTTAATTATTACATGTGTGGCCCCAATTTTATATATATATATATATATATATATATATATATATATATATATATATATATATATATATATATATATATATATATATAATTTAACAATATGTTTCAATATACGGTGATCGATGTACTCTCCGAGCTTCTCCGACACACAGATGATGTTGGTCACACTCCGGAGTATTATCCATATAGGTTATGAATCTCACCCACACCAACACATCAGGCTACTAGTGGGTCTTTAAACTTGTCCAGTGCTCATCACAGAGATCACATGAATTGCTGAGGGTGGCTCAACAACCACTTGTACATCTTAACAAAAACGTTGTCCGTGGGTTGTGGCCTAGTGGTAGCAACGGTGGGACCCAGCGGAGAAGGCGCAGGTTCGAATACCTCTTTGACATTTGCCAAGTCGAAGAAGAAGACACCTAAACAAAAAAAACAAAAACGTTGTGCTCTGTTTTGCAGAATCAAAATGATTTTGTACTTAACTAATTTTGTAAGAAAAAAAATCAGTTGGGTATTTCTAAGCTTTACTTTTCTTTAATTAGTACAGAATATAGACAAACTAGTCTATTTCTAATGTGGATCAGCCACCTCAATTGACTTGGAGACTGACTTAGGTCTTAACGAAAGCAAATTTATTGGGTCCCCATCTGATCTGAATTGATTCTTAGATGCGATGGGTCACCTAATAATGCCAAGTGGGTCTTCTTTAATGTGATCTCTGCTACAGCAATTGTAGCTTTGGGATGTAATGGTCTTGTAGTAAGGAATTAAGCTATGTGTAATGTTTCTTTCTTCCACAAACCTGACCGACTAGATGGAACACTATGGTCTCTTTAGTAACTTAGATTAGTTCCTGGATTTTTACATGTCCATTAGAAATTATGGTTCCAAATTTAGTTTTACTATTCTACAAAAAGTTTTTTTTATATTCTGAAAGTAAAAATTTTGAGATCCATACTATAGCTCATGTGAGTGGAATAAAACTGTCATAGAGTTCCAATTAAATCTTATTTTTCTACAAAATCAACTCCTCCATTCTGAATTTAGATCTTAGAAATTGGGGTGAGCCTTGCTATTGATGCTCTAAAGAAGCTATGTGTAATGTTTCCTAACCGACTATGATGTGGGGAGTACGATTGTAAGGATGAAAATCATTAGGCAGTCTATATCTTATCCCCTTGTAAGGGAGAAATTATTAGGTGCACCCGGCTCACCGCTGGATGTGCTGAGTGGTGAGCTCGGTCCAATAAAAAATGGACACTTGACAATAACCAATTAATCCCACACTTTCCACATCAGAACCGGATAGGAGAAGATAACGAAAAAAGCTAACAAAATTAATAATATTAATATTAATATTAATATTAATATTAACATTAATATTAATATTAATATTAAGATTAACGTTAATAAATTAATAATATTAATATTAACATTAAAATTAGTATTAATATTAATATTAAGATTAATATTATTATTAACAGTAAAATTAATATTAATATTAATATTAATATTAATATTAATATTAATATTAACATTAACATTAACATTAACATTAACATTAATATTAATATTAATATTAATATTAATATTAATATTAACATTAGTATTAATAGTAATATTAGGATTAACATTAATATTAAGAATAAGATTAACATTAATATTATTATTATTAATAATTTTAAAATTAATATTAATATTAATATTAATCTAACTTATGAATTGACGTTGGCTTTTTGTTAGCTTTTCCGTTATCTTCTTCTATCCGGTTCTGATATGGAAAGTGTAAAGTTAATTGGTTATTGCCAAGTGTCCATTTTTCATTGGACCGGTCTCACCACTCAGCACATCCAGTGGTGAGCCGGGAGCATCTAATAATTTCTCCTTGTAAGGTGTCTCCTCTACTTCCGCCTTCCTCTTGAGGATGTCGACGGGATTTGGTGGATTTGTCTCCTTTTACTTCTTCTATCAAATATTCATTTAACATTAATTAACAATTACGCAAACTAATCAATAATCAGTTAACATTTTAAATATAATTTGTGTATTCTTAAGTAGTGATAATTAATTAGCTATTAGTATAATGGCTAAGTTTTATTTATATTTATTTTTATTTTTAGATTTAGACTTATGTTGTATGACCAAGAATATGACATGATACAATAATAAGGACAAGATGCTAGATGGACATGACATATATTTTTGTATGTCCATAAAGTGTCATATACGATTAATTAAATTTTGATACGTGTCACACACGACAAGTCCATAATTTTGGTGTATCCTTACTTCTTAAATTTGGACTGAATTTATTCAAATTATTTAATATTTAGTAATTAATTAGTAAATAAGATAATTAATTCCTATTTGAGATAATATTTTATTATATAATTAGAATAAGTAATAGTTAACAATTTTTTTAATTAATAATAGCTAATTGTAACTAATATTTATTTTTATTTTCAAATTAATTATCATAATAATAATTATTACAATATATGATTAGATTCTAGTCTATCTTTACGTATCAATATTGTTTTATGGCTCTTTTGATTAATCCATCAATACAATCAATATTGTTGATATGCTTCATGGTATCATCGCATAGGATTTTTCAATCCAAGAACCGTTCAAAAAGATCCATCCGCTCCAGCGTCTTCACTGGTCAAACTCCAGACTCCAGGTCGTCATCATCAGACAAGTTTCAGACTCATGGTATCAGAGCGGTAAGATATGATTAGATTTAGGATTAGATTCAAGTATATCTTTATGTGTCTCATACTCCTATAAGGATATAGATTCCTTTTCGATATGGATAATCAACATTGTTGATTATCTCCTTTCCCTTGTCGTCTGCTCTGCTGCGTTGTCCGAACTCCTCGCCACTACTGAAACCAGGGCTGCGACACGAAGAGGGACTTCATCTTTAAAGTGTAGCAGTTTTCATTCAAAAGGAAGATGGGAAGGGATCTGTTTGGAGCAAACGAACGCCGGCCTGGGTGTTTGCGGTACCAATAATTTGTATCCTTCACTTCCATGCTTGCAATCCAAAGTATTACATGCTTTTGATATTGAAATTGAGAAGGGGTTAACTAGACTTTGGTTTATGATCCATGCATCATGTTGGAAATGATACGCGGAAACCATTCCCCCAAACCAAAAAGCTGTAAGAGAACTGAAAAAAAAGCACACAAAATTAAATGTCAAAATCACAAAGAAAAATCAAACGCAGACGCAAGCAATTTTTACGTAGAAAATCCAGATAAAAATAAAATCACACGACGATCGGAGACCAACCCAAATCACGCGATGATTGGAGTCCAACCCTAAGAAGCCTTCACTATTGGAATAAGAAATATACAGACTCTTTAGAAGCTTCTCACCGATTCAAAATGGATCACCACAACTACTTGAAAGAAGAAAATCCCGATTACAAACTCCGAAGAACAAGATATGCCGAGAAGAACTATCGAAACAATCTCTCCTCCATAATAGCCTCTAATTCTCTTTTTTTCTCTCTCTCAAAAGTTGTAATCTTGATATTCTTTTCCATCAACTTGCATGCATCAACTTTTTATAAACCCTGGCATGAATTTGGATTATAATATATATTGACAATCTCTATATGGAAAGTCCAATATATATATTAATTATACATTTAGTGGAAATCCAACCATAATTGGCTTGCCATAAATTGGAAGTCCAATTATATGGAAAGTCGATATAAGAAAGATCCAATCATAAATATATGATCAAAGTCAAAGATGAAAACCTAATCATATATACCATATGTGTTCCAACATACGGTGATCGTTGCACTCTCCGAGCTTTTCCGACACACGGATGGTGCAAGTGGCACTCTGGAGTATTCTCCATATAGGTTGAAATCTCACCCACTCTAACACATCAGGCTACTAGTGGGTCTTCAAACTTGTTCAGTGCTCATCACAGAGATCACATGAATTACTGAGGGTGGTTCAAGAAGCACTTGTACATCTTAACAAAAACGTTGTTTGTATTGGGAACAAAGTGCGGAAACCGTTCTCCCAAACAAGAAACTCATGCGAGAGCACCGAGCAAAAACACACAAACAAAAACGCCAACATAAATCGCAGACACAGAGATTTTTACGTAGAAAATCCTTGCAGAAAAAATCACAAGACGATCGGAGTCCAACCCTGAATAACCTCCACTAATGAAATAAAGAAAATACATCCTCTACAAGCTCCTCCCGATCCAACACGGATCACCACAACTCACTGGAACAAAAAATACATTACAACTGTGAAGATAGAAAACAACAAGAAATATCTGAAATTGATCTTCTCCTCCGAGACGGCCTCCAATCCTTTTTTCTCCTTCCCAAAGTTGCACAAGCACTATTGCCATCTTTTCTTTCTTCTCTCTTTTTTGTGTATTATTTTTTAACTTGCATGCATCAACCTTTTATAAACCCTTGCATGAATAAGAGTTACCATATTTGAAAATCTATACATGGAAGGCCAATATATATATGAAAATTTCTAATATGTATCAATCATATATTTAATGAAAACCCAATCATAGTTGGCTTGGCATAATTGGAAGTCCAATTATATGGAAAGCCATTATATGAAAGATTCAATCATAAATATATGATCAAAGTAAATAAGGAAATCTAATCATATATTTGCTTAGCATATATGTTCCAAAATAGCCGCTCGATGCTCTTTCCGAGCTTCTCCGACACACGGATGGCGTTCATCGCACTCCAGGGTATTCTTCACATAGGTCGGGAATCCCACTCATTCCAACAAATCTTCCCTTCACAACTAGGTGGAGGAACTCGTCATCCTGATCTGCCTGCAGTACTCAAACTTTTTCCTTAGTAGAACCTTCATGAGCATGTTCGCTCTATTGTCATCAGTATAGACCTTCTCAAGCATCGCATCCTTCTTCTCAACCACATCTCGTATCCAATGATACCAAGTCTTAATGTGCTTGGACCGACTATAAAATCTCTGGTTCTTCACAAGGTGAATGACACTCTGGCTATCGCAAAGCAAAGTATACTGTTCTTGCTTTAGCTCCACTTTCTGCAGCAACTTTTTCATCCACAGTAACTCCTTGCAAGCCTTTCTCGCCGCAATGTACTCTGCCTCTGACGTCGACAAGGCAACACACTTCTGCAACCGCGACTGTCTTATCACATAACCCAAAGTCGATTGCCTCGTGTCTACATCTCCAGCCATATCAGTGTCGGTATACCCAACCATCTTCGGCTCGTCACCACCAAAAGAAAGCCTCCAATCGGCAGTGCCCTGAAGGTATCGTAGGATCCACTTGGTCGCACTCCAATGTACCCTTCTAGGATTCGAAAGATACCTGCTAACCGTGCCAACCGCATAAGCGATGTCCAGCCTTGTACACACTATAGCATACATGAGACTCCCTACAGCTGAAGCATATGGAACCCGTTCCACATCATCCTTCTCGTCCTCGGTAGAAGGACACTGCTCCTCAGTGAACTTAAATTGAGCAGCAAGAGGGTTACTCACTTTTTTCGACCCGTCCATCCCGAAACGTTGAAGTACCTGGTGAATGTACTTCTTTTAGGACAAGTGTAGCAGCTTGGACTCTCTCTCGGCTGATCTCCATCCAAAAAATAGTCTTCGTTGCGCCCAAATCCTTCATAGAGAAGGCCGCACCCAGTTGACGCTTCAACTCTACTATCCTAGTGGCATTTCGACCCACCAGTAGTATATCGTGATCAACATAGAGTAGTAAAATGATAAAATCATCCACTACCAAAATACAGCCATTTGGCGACGGACATATAGCGACGGATTCTGTCCGTCGCTATTAGCGACCGACTACCGACAAAGTTCCGACTGATTGCCGTCGAAAAGCCGATAATTTTTTATTTTATTTTAAGGGCGAGCAAAGGTCGCCAATCCATCGTTAAGTCGACGGAGATATAGCGACGGATGAAGAATCCGTCGCTATGCTGTCGCCTAGTTGGCAAAAGTTGGCGGGAAATGTTGAAAAAAATTGCCGCAAAATATAACGACCACATAGCGACGGATATTCCGTCGGCCAGCTAGGGTGGTATAGCGACCACTTAGTGATGGAATATATCCGTCGCCAGTCCGTCGCTAAATATCCAGCACTAACTTAAATTTAGCCGACAGGAGGAGGACTTTTCATTCCCCCCCCCCCAAATTTTCTCTCTCTCTCTCTCTCTCTCTCTCTCTCTCCGGCCGCAGACTTAGTGGTGGGGGTAGGGGTGGGAGTCGCGGTGGTGGGGGTGGGGGTCGCTGGAGGGTTTGGGTCGGGGTGGCGGGGAGAGGCGGGGCCGATGGTGGGGGTGGGGGTCGCGGTGGTGGGGGTGGGGGTCGCTGGGGGGGTTCGGGTCGGGGCGGCTGGGGGAGGCGGGGGCCGGTGGTGGTGGGGGTGGGGTTCGCGGTGGTGGGGGTGGGGGTCACTGGGGGGGTTTCGGGTCGGGGCGGTGGGGTGAGGCGGGGGCCGGTACTATGGTGGGGGTGGGGGTCGTGGGGGTGGGGGTCGCGATGGTGGGGGTGGGGGTCGCTGGGGGGTCGGGTCGGGACAGCGGGGGCCGGTGGTGGTGGGGGTGGGGGTGGGGTTCGCGGTGGTTGGGATGGGGGTTGCTGTCACGTCCCGCTACCGCAGGAGCGATCGTCCTCGCTAAGGCGTGATGCCGCACGAGCATAGATTGCGCTCGTGCAAGGCGGGTTCCATGACGACCGATTACAGAGGCTGCGACGGGGTCGTCGCACAGAAGTCCCAAGCAGAGACATTGAACATGCAGCGAAAATTTAGAACAAACACAAGGTATTCAAAAGATGCATTTTATTGATATTGAAACGACGATTACAAAGGGGCGCAAGGCCAAGATTACAAGTCTTTCGTGCTCACTTTCTCTCATTATACAAGTCACTCTGTTCTCTCTCATCTCTTGATTCAATGCTTGAGCCAGCGAAAACTTTGGAAGGCGATGTCCATATATTATGTCTCATATAAGTCTTGACTCCACGCGGCCGCACAGTACGAATCGCCAAGGAACTCCGTGCCTCGACGCATCCAAGCGAGCCCCGCACCTCGAGCTTCTATCTGTACCTGCACATAAAAAACTATGTGGGTGTCAGTACTCAACTGTACTGGTGGAGTGAGCTCCTCGCCCACTGTCACGACCCGATCCCAATTTAATGGGTCGAACCGGACCATGCCCAGCCTGCACCGTGGTGAGACGGCGACAGTAAGCTGTTCCATTGCAGGTATTCACAACAACACAAGTACATTTGTCACAACTGTTCTATTCGGAATTGAACTTTATTTGATAAAATATTCAGAAATACAACTGGAAGGGAAATGCTGAAAATAAAACTACAAACTCCAAATAAAAGAAAGATGCAAGAAAGGGAAACTATCTAAGCATCAGGTTCAGTGTTCCAGGTTCAGCGTCCTCCGGAAAAGGCTCCGGTACCGTCGCAAGGAAGAGAACCGGGTCATAGTAGCTATTATAGTATAGCTCGTCATCCTCAGTGTTACCTAAAATGTTGTCTCCAGTCAGGAGGGAGCAAGAACGAAATATGCATCTCATATCTTAAATAGTAATTAGAAAGTGCAGGATAAACAGTTGAAATAATATTTTCAGCAGTTTAAAACAGTTCAGTGTGTTTTGAATATGCAAACGTCTATGACCGGCTTGGGTTAAACAGTAGTATCCTAGCGATACGATATGGCTTATCCCCGTGTGTGAGAGGGGTAAGCTAACACAGTCAGTTCAGTAGGGGCTTTGGTCATAGACGTTTACACTATTCCCCCAGTCCCAGATTCAGTAACAGTAACAGTCGGTAGAGTTCCGTGTCAGCAGTGTGGTTTAACATGCATCTTAACTTTACTAAATAAAATACAGGAATACACAAATCGTAACTTGCCTTGTATTAGATTGACGGGAAAGACGAGTCGGTACCGAGGAAGAACGTCAGTTGTAACTTCGAGTTCCTACAGTTGAGAACTCGACTTAGAACCTTGAATAACCAGGCTAAGTGTACTAGTTGCAATCTCTAGTAGTCATGTCCTAGTCAGGTTTTAAGTTGTATTAATCTACAGCTAACGTTTACGTCGCAACTACGTGCGTTCGATTAAGCCGGTTAACTGGGTTATTTGGAAATAACACGATAATCAATTAACTTTGGAAAACTTTGTGTTTCTGTAATATATTTATAAAAATATGGTTTTCTTTTAATGACAAATCATGAACTAGTTATTTACTAATTTTCATCCATTTTAATTAATTCTTAATTAATCAGTAAATTACGCTCTAATCTACGATTATATGTCTAATCACAAACCACCCAAAAATCACATCCACCAGAAAATAAAATAAAACTACGCTACACAATACAATGGCACAGCTAATCATCCTAGGGTGGGCTTATGCCCTGTACAATTATCTTTTACATCAAATAAGAGAAAAAATGATTTAATTACTAAATAAAGTGCAGTAAATAAATAACTATATTAAATAGCCTAAATATTAAAAATAATTTAAAATAAATGCTAAGAGTCTCAGACTCGGTCCATCATCAAAATCCATCTAATACCACAACGCCCGGTCGGACCGGTGCGTTTGCATTTTGCTAGGGCCCACAGACCGGTACGGTCGTCGCCCGAAAATCAGTTTTAAAAATTCATTTTCCGAAAACCAATTTGAAATCAAATTAAATAAAGTTTTGTAAAAATTTGGGCAGCATTTCCTCTATTTCGGGACAACCCAAAACTGGGAAATGCGCCACAAAACCTGCAATTGTTCCAACCCAATAATAATCCCGCAAATATATATATCCACCAAAATATTTCCAAGCCACCAGAAAATAATTCCCAATCCACAGAACTTCCCGAAATACCCGGGAATTCCATAATCAACCCAAACCACGCAAACCAGCAGATAAAATCACAGAAAATATGCTAACGCAGCTAACCGAAAAATACTACGCAGCTAACCGGATTTCCCAAAGGAAAACCGGGGACCGATTCTCATCATCGACTCTACGGGAGGGACGAACTACTCTGATTAACAGGAATTACCCAATATCCGTTGGTCGGTGAGCCGCGGGATAACTTGGAAAAAAACCGAAACGAAGTTCGGACAGCAGGTCGCGAATCCCGGACAGCAAAGCTTCGCGGATCTGGGCTCGGCCACGCACAGAAGAGGGGCGCGGGAAAAGGGTCTGCGGGAGAGGATCTCGCGGAGCTCGGGGAGCCACGCGCAGAGGAGGAGGAGCGGCCGCGGGAGGGGGCCGGTGGCTCGGGAACAGGGCTCCGCCGGAAGGGCGAACGGCGGGGGAGTCCGCGGAAGCGGATCTGGCCGGAGACCGCGAAGGGGCGCGGGGCTCGCTGTCGGCCGGGGGAGCAGGCCGGTCGCGCGGAGGCGCGGCTAGGGCGGCGGGCAGAGCCGCGCACGGGGAATCGGCGGAGGGTGGCGCGGTGGTCGGCAGCGGACTCAGCCGGAGAGGGCGCCGGCGCGAGAGGGGGTCGGGACTAGGGCTCGGGAGTAGATGGGGGAGGAAGAGGGTTTGCTGTGAAGCTTCCTTCTCCAGAGAAGAGAGGGAAAAATAATGAGTGAACGAGAGAGAGAGTTTGAGAGAATAGAGAGGATGTTCTGTGAGTGTTGTGAGGAGTTCTCTTCTGGTGAGTTTGAGAGAACGTGGGAGAGATGGAGAGTGAGGGAGGTTGGTTAATAATGGAGTGGGGTTCAGTTGTATGGTGGGGAGAGAGTTGGGGGAAAGAGTTTACCAAATCCTGGTAAAAGGAACGCTGGTCCTTCGGGACCAGCCTGACCATTTATATATTTTTTTTTTCTTTTTTTTTAATAGAACCAAACTCAGAAATTGGGTAAGGAATAGAAGGAATGGGCTCGGGCCTGGGTCTGGGCTCGGACTCGGGTCTGGGTCCAAAATCCAAAATCCAAGTTGATTTAATTTTAAAAAATTCTTTTCACCCAAAAGTAATTAATAATAATATTTAATAATAATGATAATTTGAAAACGTTTTATTGATAATACGAAAATTCTATTTAAATGACTAACTACAGAACACTGGGTTTCACACCCACCCATACAAAACCAACACGTTCATTTTACTTTGTGTAACATAAACCCCTTTACGATTGTCTTTATACTCTTGCCTTAGGATCAATTTTAGGACATAGACTCTCGGTCTAGTTAGTGTCTCTAGACCGTCACCGTGCTATCGCACCGATAACTTTGTTATCCTTGCCTCTAGACCTTTCTCGTACTTGCAATATCAACGCACCGACTAATACTTATCTTTTGTGCCATACTCTGATGATGTAACGACTCGGTCGTGAAATAAACTCGATTCGAGCTTCAATATTTCTGAGGCAGTGCCTCCTCGCTAAGTCTTGCCTATACTTGTGTTGTGATAACGCGGCCGTGCCTCACATTTCGAGGTTGTGCCTCGCAGCTTAATCTGACTTAACCAAACTCACCTTACGGTCCTTCCAAACTTAACTCGAATGTCTAACCCAACTTGTGGAACCGGTGTTGAGAACTCAAGCACGACGCCATATCTCGTGGCAAAACACATGTCTTTACGTATAGCCAAATCTTAGGCTTCATAATACTTTGGGTGCAAACCGAGCACACATTTCATAACTCAAGTCATACCGTGCTTACACTTCCTTTGATACGACCGACACCGTGCATGCGGATTGCCGCTCAGCACACTCATTATCTATATGAAAGGCCACTGGCACGACAAGCCATCGTGGACATAGCTCGGGTAGGCGGCGAGTCTTTCGATGCCAGGTAGCGAGTCCCATGGAAAGCCTCCGACTACCCACGCGGTAAAGTCTTGCGCTTCTATAACGTCTTCCCCCTAGGTCGACTAAGCCCGGTGCCCCGGCGCAATGCCAGTCGAGGAAGAAATCCCGTCCACTCCAACGGTCTGTGGGTTGTGGCCTAGTGGTAGCAACGGAGGGGACTGGCGCGGAAGACATAGGTTCGAATACCTCTTTGTCATTTGTCAAGTCGAAGAAAAAGACACCTAAACAAAAAAAACAAAAACGTTGTGCTATGTTTTGCAGAATCAAAATGATTTTGTATTTAACTAATTCTGTAAGAAAAAAAATCAGTTTGGTATTCCTAAGCTCTACTTTTCTGTAATTAGTATAGAATATAGACTAACTAGTCTATTTCTAATGTGGATCAGCCACCTCAATTGACTTGGAGACTGACTTAGGTCTTCTAACGAAAGCAAATTGGGTCCCCATCTGGTCTGAATTGATTCTTAGATGTGATGGGTCACCTAATAATGCCAAGTGGGTCTTCTTTAATGTGATCTCTGCTACAGCAATTGTAGTTTTGGGATGTGATGGTCTTGTAATAAGGAATTAAGCTATGTGTAATATTTCCTTCTTCCACAAACCTGTCCATTAGAAATTAGTGTTCAAATTTTAGTTTTACTATTCTACAAAAGAATTTTCTATATTATAAATGTAAAAATTCTGAGATCCAGACTAGCTCATGTGACCAGAATAAAACTATCATAGAGTTCCAATTAAATCGTACTACTCTACAAAATGAACTCCTCTGGTATGAATTTTGATTTTAGAAATTGGGATGAGCCTTGCGATCGATGCTCTATGGAAGCTATGTGTAATGTTTCCTAACAGATTAAGATGTGGGGACCCCACCCCACATCTTAATCTGTTAGGAAACATTAGGCATAGCTTCCATAGAGCATCGATAGTGGGGAGTAGGATTGTAAGGATGAAAATCAACTTCCGCATTCCTCTTGAGGATGTCAAGGGGATTTGGTGGATTTATCTCCTTTTTTTCTTCTTCTATTAGTCTGTCAAATATCCATTTAACATTAATTAACAACTACACACACTAATCAATAATCAGTTAATATTTTAAATATAATTTTTGTATTCTTAAGTAGTGATAATTAATTAGCTATTAGTATAATGGCTAAATTTTATTTATATTAATTTATATATTTATATTCAGACCTATGTTGCATGACCACGAGTACGACATGATACAGTAATAAGGACAAGATAGACATGACACATATTTTTGTGTGTCCATGGAGTGTCATATATGATTAATTGAATTTTTAATACGTGTCACACAGGACAAGTCCATAATTTTGGTGTATCCTTACTTCCTAAATTTGGACTGAATTTATTCGAATTAATATTTAGTAACTAATTAGTAAATAAGATAATTAATTACTATTTGCGGTAATATTTTATTATATAATTAGAATAAGTAATATTTAACAATTTTTTAATTAATATTAGTTAATTGTAACTAATTTTTATTTTTATTTTCAAATTAGTTATTATAATAATAATTATTACAATATATTATCTTGTTTTCTACTTCTTTGTTTTCTTCTAATTCTAACCGAACATATTTGTTTCTAATTAGAGGACAAGAAAGTCGATTCTCATATGAATTTCATCGTTGAGCGTAAAAATTCAAATCTTTTCCCATTTATGATTTACCAAATATGTCTAAGTGACAAGAAAGTGCATGGATTCTTAAAAAAAAAAAAATTAGTTATCACTGTCTTGTAAGATGTCGAAATGAATGGTGTAATTATTCATCATCTTTTTCATAATGGTGCAAAATTGAGACGCATTTTAAGGACAAAATGCAGCAATGTTTGCAGGCGGGCCCTGGGATAAGTCTGACGACCTTGGGCTTGGACAACTTCCTCTCTACTAGGGCAACCCCCCGCCTCAATGTGAACCTACAAGAGGTAGCGGTCACGGATGACAACTAAAATTAATTTCGGATAAGGCAACCCAACACTTGGATCGACCCTGATTGCTTGGTTGCTTTTGCTTCTGCTTTTCAAAAAGCAGCAGCCTCCATGTACATCTATAGAAGTCCATAAGTTATTCTGCCTATGCCTCTCTATAAATGGAAGGGAAAAGAGCAGTGAGAGTATAATCAATCGGATATATATTCCCATCCATATCCATACCTAAGCTAAGCAGCAATGTGCTCCTCCTTCCTATTGTGTCCTAAAGCATCTACTTCTCTAATTCTACTGCTTCTTCTCTTCTTCTTCATCATCCCACACCACCATCTCCATGTCATGTCTGCTCCCGCTATACTACCAGCAAAACACAACAATGTAACCGACCGCTCTTCTCTCCTCGTCTTCAAGTCCAAGATCTCCCTCGACCCCCATGGAGTCTTCGCTACGTGGAACGATACCCTTCCTTTTTGCCGTTGGCAAGGTGTCGTATGTGGCCGTAGGCATCCAGACAGAGTCGTCTCGTTGGACCTAACGTCCCTCGACCTATTCGGAACCGTACCACCTCACCTAGCCAATCTTACCTTCCTTAGGAGGATCGACTTCTCCTCCAATCACTTCCATGGGCGGATCCCGCAAGAACTCTCTCGCCTGTCTCGTCTGCAGTATCTTGACCTTAACACTAATTCGTTCAGCGGGATGATACCGTCGGAACTCAGTCATTGTCTAGGCCTCCAGTTCATAAATATGTCTTTTAACAAGATTGAAGGAAATATCCCTAGTGTGTTTGGTTCTCTTCCCTCCCTCTACGAGCTAGATCTAAAAATAATAGTATTAGTGGGCAAATTCTGACTTCTCTAGCCAACGCATCATCTCTTGTTGTTCTAGGACTGTCGTTCAATCTACTTTCAGGAGGAATTCCACCATCCTTAGGTAAACTCTTTGTATTGAAAGCACTCTATTTGGAAGATAACAATCTCGAGGGATCCATCCCACCTTCGCTATGGAACATCTCCTCTCTTGAATATCTTTATTTGGGAAACAACCAGCTAAAAGGCTCAATTCCACAGGATTTAGGCCAGACACTTCCACGCCTTAATCATCTAGCTATCAATTTTAATAAAATGCATGGATCCATACCTATGTCTTTGTCCAATGCTTCGCTGCTTAGTCTTATTCAACTTAACTATAACAATTTCAGTGGAAGGATTCCACCAAATCTAGGGAGCTTACGGCATTTACGCTTCTTGCTTCTATATGGTAATCGGTTGGAAGCTAGGAAGCCTCTTGATTGGAGCTTCCTTACTTCTTTAAGCAATTGCTCCATTTTAGAGATACTAGATATAAGCCAAAACAACATTGGAGGCTTTCTACCGAAATCAGTTGCAAACATTTCTACCACGCTACAATGGCTATCAATGGGAAACAACTATATAGAAGGAAGCATCCCTCCAGAGATTGGAAACCTTGTCAGCCTAACGATACTTGATCTTGGCTCAAACTCTGTTTCAGGTCGTGTTCCTACCTCTATCGGGTTGCTCAAGAACTTACATGTATTATCCTTGGGATACAACAATTTTTCGGGAGAAATCCCATCCACTATGGGAAACCTCTCGCAATTAAATGATCTTTATCTAGATTTCAATTGCTTTAGCGGAAGTATCCCAGTCAGCCTTGGAAATTGCAAGTCTTTGGTATCACTAAACCTTCAACACAATAAATTGACAGGCACGATCCCTAAAGAAGTATTTAGTATCTCTAGCCTCACCATTGGGCTTTCATTTGAGGAAAATCAATTAACAGGCACGATACCTCCAGAAGTAGGGAGCTTGATAAATACACAAGAGTTAAGCTTGTCTGGAAACAAATTGTCAGGAGAAATACCCAATAGTCTTAGCAAATGTCAGGTTCTACAATAACTTCTTCTTAGTAGAAACTTCTTTGAAGGAAGTATCCCTACATCGATAAGTGAGTTAAGAGGCCTTGAAGTGCTTGATCTTTCACAAAATAATTTGTCTGGACAAATACCGACTTTCCTAGGTGATTTTTCATTCCTATATTATCTGAACCTATCTTTCAATAACTTTGAGGGCCAAGTTCCAAGAGAAGGGGTTTTTGCAAATATGAGTGCAATTTCAGTCCTCGGAAACGATAAAATTTGTGGTGGGAACCTGATGTTACATCTGCCAATTTGCCCATTTTCATATCCTAATAAGAAACATAAATCTCATAAACTTGCAGTGATCATTTTGGTTTCTAGTGGATTTTTGTGCTTGCTCTTTCTTTTCGTTGCTTCTCATCGTTGGATACGTCAAAGATCAAGAAGGAGACCAATAGAAAACTATGTTAGTCTATTTGCAAACAATCGATGGAAAAACTCAGTTGCAATCCCTAAGAAGAGATGCAAAGAATGCAGTTGCAATCCCTAAAAAGAGATGCAAATAATGCAGTTGCAATCCCTAAAAAAGAGATGCAAATAATGCTGATTGCGTAGCCTAAACGATTAAAAAAATTGAATCGCGTTTGCAATAGCGGTTTCTAGAAGGCAACAAGAGATGATCAACAACAGTTGAGTCTCAGATTCTCGAAGGCAACAGAAAGAGGAAGGAAGAAGAAGAGCGGATCTCGCTGGGGTGTTGAACACCGGCGCTCAAAGCTATACCCGCAGTACGGATAAGCTCCCAGGAACCAGCAAGTTCAGGAGAACTTCTGGAACGCTCGTAAGTCAATATTTGAGACTTGAACGGGCTTCCTGGACTTAACAGACTCCCTCAACTCTCTTCTTGGTGCATCTTTCAAAGGAGGCCAAGGGGCTCTATTTATAGAGTGGAGTTGAGACTTCACCTCTTCTCCTATCCGATGTGGGACTAAAATACCAATACTCAAAAATAGAGTTTGATATTTTAGATCATCCCACAATCAGCATAGAAGTGTGCCAGTCCACGCCTACCCCCCGAACCCTCCCGTGCATGCACGAGACATCTTGGAGTCCGCGTCCGAGTCCGAGTCCGCACAACAAAAATTAACTTGCATCCTTGTTGGATTTAATCCTTTTTCCTTCTTAGGAAAATACTTCCACATGGCACAAACTTGTGCCCCACTACACCTCATGTGCACACCTCAACACAAGCAATGCATTATATTGAGATACTCACCATTTGGTGTAGCCGATGTGGGACTATCTTTTCTAGTCCAAAGGCAAAAATACCAACAATCCCCCACATATCTCAATATATGGGTTGAGCGTTCCCCACAGTGATTGTCCATCATGCATTAGGAGAGATGTCGCTACGACTTGAATCTTCCCGCATAGGTTAAATAACAGCATGATACAAGAATGGACTAAGCCTTGAATTCTGCACCATAACTGCAATTCTTCCTACTCACATAGTGACATCAACTGTGCTTCTGGCTGCACATTGAAGGCCTTGTGCCAGCCTGGTTTCAGTGTATAATTTTTTGGGCGTCTACAAGTTTACCCTCAAGAGACGGCCTGATATCTCTGTCCATACACTATAGGTGAGTTCTATATAAAGAGTCATTGGCATGAAGCATTGCGCTTCTTTGCGGTGCTACGCCGCTATGACATGGCTGACAAAGCCAAGGCATTACCCCTACCTGGGAACCTCATCGAAGTGTCATACTACTGTAGCATGAGGTCTCAAGCCTCTTTGTAGTGTCAAACTACCCAGCATGAAGCCTTGCGCTCCCTTGTGGTGTTACGCCACTATGACATGGCTTGCAAAGCCGAGGCTTTACCCCTACCTGGGTACCTCATTGTGGTGTCATGCCACTGTAACATGAGGACACCGGCCTCTTTGTAGTGCTGCCTACATCTCTTTATTACGATTATGCAACATTAGGCTACCTGCCTATATGCGGTGCTACGCCGCCTGTAACTTGGCTAACAAAGCCGAGGCATTACCCCTACCTGGGAACCTCATGGTGGAGTCACCCCACTGTAGCATGGAGTTGTAACACTCCTTTGTGGTTGTTGCGCCACCATGCTTCCTGTAAAGCATAACAGACCTTCACTCAGTCTGAGAACTCATTAAGGCATTATGCCATCCTTCTCACAGGATCAATTTTCCATAGAAAATTCATAGTAGACAACAGTGGTTCTGGGTCCGAAACCCTTACATGTTCCGCAGAACAAGTGCCCACTGTTAACTAATATTTTTCCAGTCAATAGTCCTCCCTTGAATCAAAAAATTAGATATCTGGTAGATTTCTCTTTGAACCAATAACATAAAATTTATTGATAGGATTATAATGACACAATATTAGAATGCCTTCAAGCCCATCTTCCTTGCTGTGTCCTCGACCAGCTGACGCTTGAGACCCTTCGTGAACGGATCCGCCAGGTTTTCCTGACTCCGAACATCGATCACTGCAATGACGCCCCTTTTTATGAGATCGTTCACTGCTCTGTGCTTCAACCGCACAGTCCTCTTCTTCCCGTTGAAGAGTTCATTTGATGCCACTGCTGCTGCCGCCTGGTTGTCACAGTATATCGGAATCGCCGGTATCTGAGCCCCAACCATTGGAAGGTCATACATGAGCTCCCGAAGCCACTCTGCTTCATCTGCTGCAGCGTCCAATACAAAGAATTCAGATTCCATGGAGGAGCGAGATAACATAGTCTGCTTCTTCGACTTCCACGATATAGCAGCTCCACCCATGGCGAACACATATCCACATATCCACCTGTGGAATATTCGCTCTCCACCTCTGAACACCAGCTAGCATCACTGAAGCCTTCCACTACTGACGGATCTCTGCTGTAGTATAGTACATATGTCTGAGTCTTCTTGAGATATCTCATAACACGCTTCACAGCTTTCCAATGCTTTACGCCTGGATTGCTCGTAAATCGACTCAACATTCCCACTGCAAAGGCTATGTCAGGCCTTGTGGCAGTAGTAGCGTACATCAAACTTCCGATGACGCTAGCGTACTCCAACTGCCTGACGCTCCTTCGAATTTGGCTCCAGTTTCAGATCACTCCTGTACGGTGTATCAATAATAGGAAGATCTTGATACCCGTAGCGAGAGAGCATCTTCTCAATGTAATGAGACTGTGACAGCGCTATTCCAGTGCCTGTCCGGATGATCTTGAGCCCCAAGATTACGTCGGCATCCCCCAAGTCCTTCATACTGAACTTGGTCGAGAGGAATTTTTTGTCTCTGTGACGCAGCTTAAATCCGTACCTAGGATTAGCATGTCGTCCACGTATAGACAAACGATTACTCCTCTTCCGTCAGCAAACTTCGTATAGACACACTTGTCTGTTTCACTGACCCTGTAGCCATTTGACCTTATCACCTTGTCAAACTTCTCATGCCACATTTTGGGAGCTTGCTTCAAACCATACAGAGACTTCATCAACTTGCAGACTTTGTCTTCCAGACCTCTGACGACAAAACCTTCTGGTTGTTGCATGTAGATCTCTTCGGTCAGCTCGCCATTAAGGAATGTCGTTTTCACATCCATCTGATGTATCACCAGCTTGTGTATTGCTGCTAAAGCAATTAACAATCTGATAGTTGTCATCCGAGCTACTGGAGCATAAGTGTCAAAGTAGTCGATCCCCTGCTTCTGAGCAAACCCCTTGGCCACTAGCCTGGCCTTGAACTTGTCAATGGTTCCATCTGCTTTCATCTTCTTCTTGAAGATCCATTTGCATCCGATGGGTCTTGCTCCTTCTGGTAGGTCGACCAATACCCATGTGTTATTGGAGGTGATTGAGTCAATCTCGTTGTCAATCGCCTCCTTCCAGTATAGCATCTCTGGTCTTCATCGCCTCATCATAGGTAAGCGGATCTGCTTCCACATGATAGGTGACGAAGTCATCTCCGAAGTCTTTCGGCCTCCTCGCTCGCTTAGTTGACGGCTCAGCGAGTTCTGGTTCAGCTGGTGTCTCCTCGACAACAACTCCATCTTGGACTACTGGTTCGATAAAGATCTCTGTCTGCTCCGCACCCTCATTATTCTCCGGAATGTCCGCGAGAACAATGTTCTTGTGCCTTGCAAACTTTTCTTCAAAATATTCAGCATCGCGAGATTCGATGATATGATTTGACTCGATATCAAGGAATCTCCGAGCATCACTCTTCTCGGCATACCCCAGGAAGATCGCCTTAGTAGTCCTTGTCCCCAGCTTCTGAATCTTTAGATCCGGGAGCTTCACATAAGCCAGGCACCCCACACTCGAATGACATTCAGGTTGGGTCTGACTTTGAACCAGAGTTCATGAGGAGTTATGTCGGAAGTTGCATACGGCACTCTGTTCAGAATGAAAGTGGCCGTTAATGCAGCTTCTCCCCAATAGCACTTTGGGAGACCCGCAGTCAACAGCATAGAATTCATCATCTCTGTCAACGTTCTGTTCTTCCTTTCTGCTACTCCGTTGGATTGTGGAGAATACGGAGCCGTCGTCTCGTTGATGATTCCATGTTCTTTGCAGAATGATGAGAATTCATGAGACCTATATTCCCCACCTCGATCACTCCTCAGCCTCTTGAGTTGTTGTCCAGTTTGCCGTTCAGCCTCGGCCCTGAACTCCTTGAACTTCTCGAATGCTTCGTCTTTAGATTTGAGTAAATAGACGAAGGCATACTTGGAGAAGTCATCGATGAAAGTAATGAAATACTTCATCCCGGCCTTTGTAGAGAATTGTTTGAAGTCACAGATATCTGAGTGAACCAACTCCAGAAGATCTGTGCTTCGATGGACCCTGTGGAAGGGTTTCCTAGTGATCTTCGTCTGAGCACATATCTCACATTTCTCTACCTTACCCCCACACTTGGAGATAAGTCCTAGACTAGACATTTTGTTTATTCGCTTACAATGAACATGTCCTAGTCTATTATGCCACAACTCAAGAGAGTAATTCAAACTAGTGATAGCATTGACATTATTATGCTGGGTTACAACAAGCTGAATTTTGTACATTCCTTCAGTCTGAAAAGCTTTCCCGAAGAAAGTACCCTTCTTGGACATCACCATTTGGCCAGCATTGATGTCCATCCTCAAGCCTGCGTTGCAGAGCAGGCTCCCAGAGATCAGGTTCTTTGCGATTGCAGGAACATGCTTCACACCTTGAAGCGTCAGAATGTTCCCCGATGTAAGCTTCAGCTCCACCGTCCCGATCCCCAGTACTTCAGCTTGTGCCTGGTTCGCCATCATGACTTTCTCGGAAGTAGGCTCATAGGAGACGAACCAGTCCTTGTCTGAACAGACATGACATGTCGCGCCAGTGTCTATCCACCAGTCCAAGTCTGCCCCCACAGTTGCAACCTGTGCTATCATGGCAACCTGATTAGTAACCAAAGAAACCTTGTTAGGCTCACCTTGCTCTTTGGGCTTGGACTTGCATTCACTTTTATAGTGACCCTTCTTGCCACAGTTGAAGCAAGTCACATGGGACTTGGACTTCTGTTGCTTGAATCCTGGACCCTTCACTTTCAGATTCGAGAAGTCCTTCTTCTTGTGGTGAGAAGCCGCCTGCTTCCCTTTGTTCTCTCTGGTGGCTTGAACCAGATTCGCCGTTGCTAGTTGCTTGGACAGGGTGTCCAACTTCTGTTGAGAGCGCATCTCGTCCTCAACATGAATCTCGCTGAGGAGATTATCCAGGCTAATCTCCATCTTCTTCCTATGCATCCTTGCATAGATGTTGCTCCATCCTGGAGGAAGTTTTGCCACGATCCCTCCAACGACGAACTTGTCGACGAGGGGCATGCTATCGTCCTCCAGTTTCTGGCGCAGCTTCAGGAACTCTTTCACTTGGGGCAGCATGGTCTTCTCGTCTTCAAAGACCCATTTGTGGTATTTTTCAACCATGAACATCTTCGACCGGGCCTCGTCGTCGTCATACAGCTTCCCCACGGACTCCCAGATCTCTTTGGCAGAAGTCCTCTTTGTGTAGGACTCGGCCAGAGAGTCTTCCATGGAATTCAGGATCAGCAGCCTGCATATGCTGTTATCCTTTTTCCACTTCGTCTGCTTGCTCGTAGCAGCGGCCAGAACAGCAGCAGATCCTGTTGCTGGAACGATTGGTTCTTCCTCATCCAACACGTGATCAACATCCACGAGTTGAAGGTTTAGAGTCACCTTTCGCTTCCAGATCTGGAAGTGTTCGCCGTCGAATTTCTCCAACTTGTTAAAGCCGGTATCGACAAGCGAAGCACGAGTGTTTTCCATCGAATCGTATAGCTTTGAGATTGTTAGTCTATTTGCAAACAATCGATGGAAAAACTCAGTTGCAATCCCTAAGAAGAGATGCAAAGAATGCAGTTGCAATCCCTAAAAAAGAGATGCAAATAATGCAGTTGCAATCCCTAAAAAAGAGATGCAAATAATGCTGATTGCGTAGCCTAAACGATTAAAAAAATCGAATCGCGTTTGCAATAGCGGTTTCTAGAAGGCAACAAGAGATGATCAACAACAGTTGAGTCTCAGATTCTCGAAGGCAACAGAAAGAGGAAGGAAGAAGAAGAGCGGATCTCGCTGGGGTGTTGAACACCGGCGCTCAAAGCTATACCCGCAGTACGGATAAGCTCCCAGGAACCAGCAAGTTCAGGAGAACTTCTGGAACGCTCGTAAGTCAATATTTGAGACTTGAACGGGCTTCCTGGACTTAACAGACTCCCTCAACTCTCTTCTTGGTGCATCTTTCAAAGGAGGCCAAGGGGCTCTATTTATAGAGTGGAGTTGAGACTTCACTCTTCTCCTATCCGATGTGGGACTAAAATACCAATACTCAAAAATAGAGTTTGATATTTTAGATCATCCCACAATCAGCATAGAAGTGTGCCAGTCCACGCCTACCCCCCGAACCCTCCCGTGCATGCACGAGACATCTTGGAGTCCGCGTCCGAGTCCGAGTCCGCACAACAAAAATTAACTTGCATCCTTGTTGGATTTAATCCTTTTTCCTTCTTAGGAAAATACTTCCACATGGCACAAACTTGTGCCCCACTACACCTCATGTGCACACCTCAACACAAGCAATGCATTATATTGAGATACTCACCATTTGGTGTAGCCGATGTGGGACTATCTTTTCTAGTCCAAAGGCAAAAACACCAACAAACTATACCATCAAAGGGCAACATATAAGTATCTCATATGCTGAACTTGTCAAAGCAACAAATGGATTTTCTGAAGAAAATCTAATTGGTTCCGGTAATTTTGGTTCTGTATATCGAGGAACACTAGACAATCATGATATTGGTGCTAAAGTTATTGCAGTGAAAGTATTTAACCTTCAACAACTGGGAGCTTTGAAGAGCTTTGTAGCTGAGTGTGACGCTTTTAGAAATATCCGACACCGAAACCTTATCAAGATACTGACTGCATGTTCAAGTATGGATTTCAAAGGAAATGACTTCAAGGCAATGGTTTTCGAGTTCAAGCGCAATGGCAGTTTAGAAAGTTGGTTGCATCCGGAAGGAAATGAACCTTTGGGACTGAAGACATTAAAGCTTGTGGAGCGGCTAAATATAGCGATTGATGTGGCATCTGCATTGGAGTATCTCCATCACCATGGCCAGGCTCCTATTATTCATTGCGATTTGAAGCCAAGCAATATTCTTCTTGATGATGACATGACAGCTCTTGTGAGTGACTTTGGGCTAGCCAGATTTATCAACAAGTCGACAACAAGTTCTACCAGTCCTTTGGAATTAAAGGAACTATTGGGTATATTGCTCCAGGTTCGTCAATTATCAAGATGAATTTCATTTTTATTTTGTCGGATAAATTAAATTGTGTGTTGTTTTGAAAATTGTTCTTCAAATTTAGCTTATTCTTGACAGTTAGAATTCAATTTAGTTTAATGCAATGTTGAGAAGAACTTAATGGGAGTCATATGATAGTAACTCTAAGACATATCCAGGTCTAAGATAGTCATTTAATTAAAATGAAGACATTAATTGATTTCATTTTACGTCATCTTAGGCTTTGTTGCAAAGATACTCCTACAGCAGGACTATATCTTTCTCAATTGCCTTACCTAACATGTATTCGACATGACTATATATATATATATATATATTATATATATATATATATATATATATAGAGAGAGAGAGGAGAGAGAGGAAGGATAGAGATTCCCTCACTTTTGCATCCCCATGCATCCCCTCTTTCACATCCGTTAGATCTTGTTTAAATCATCTAATCTTAACCATTAATTTTTTAATGGTTAAAGAGAGAGAGAGAGAGAGGAGGAGGAGGAATCCGCATCCCCTCACTTTTGCATCTTCCATGCATCCCCACTTTCACATCTATTAGATTTTGCTTAAGTCATCTAATCTTAACCGTTGATTTTTCAACAATTAAGATTAAATGACTTAAATAAAAACCCCCTCACTCTAATTCGTAATATTAATGTTAATATTAATGTTAATGTTAATATTAATGTTAATATTAATGTTAATATTAATTTTTTTTACTGTTAATATTAATGTTAATATTAATGTTAATGTTAATATTAATTTTAATGTTAAGTTTAATGTTAATTTTAGTATTTAATGTTAATATAACATTAACATTAATATTAACATTAAATTACGGATTAGAGTGAGGGGAGTTTTAGGGGGTTTTCTAAGGGGGGCTTTTGATCCGCTTCCTATATATATATATATATATATATATATATATTATATATATATATATATATATATATATATTTCTTTTTGCATATGTGTGTGTGCACGCGGATAAAAATATATCTATATACATATTTACTCACAAGGTCTTAACAATATTTATATATTATTATGTATGTTCCGAGTAGATGCTATGTTTCATAAAGTCTAAGATTCAAAATTCTAGTACGATATGGTTACATGTTAACCCCTCACTCTCAGCCGCCCATTTAACGTTAATATTAATGTTAATATTAATGTTAAATACTAAATTAACATTAAACTTAACATTAAAATTAATATTAACATTAACATTAACGTTAACATTAATATTTTTCTTCTTGTTGTGTTGTTGTTGTTGTTGTTGTGTTGTGTTGTCGTATACTATATTCGCACAAGTCTAATTAACTATTAGTGTTTGGTTCAAATGAAGAGTGCGGAATGACGAACAAAGTTTCTACTCATGAAGATGTCTATAGCTATGGAATAATTTTGATGGAGCTATTTACTGGGAAGAGACCTACAGATAGTGCTTTTAAAGAAGGCCTAACGCTGCGTATGTTCGTCAAGGACGGATTTCTAAAGGGGTCATGAACACTATGGATGAGTGCTTGCTGGAATGTGGAGTCCAAGCTAGTGACCATTCTCAAACTATAAATCATGCAAAAACTTTTGAATGTGTTCTTCGGTGCTTAGGATTGGTCTCCTATGCACAAAGGATTTGCCAACAGAGCGAATGGAGATTAAAAGGGTAAGGAATGAACTGAATGATATTAAGGACATATTTTTGAGAGATAATATTGCATAGAAGTGTACAAGGTCAATTCCACTAGCATATAATGCTAGAACTAAATGAAAGTAATATGTCTTGACAACGAATTTGAATAGTTATTTATGATGTCAATTATATATCACTCTTGTATTAGGCTTTTCTATTAATAAAACTTCTTGTTTATGGCATTATATTTGTCATCCTCTTGTTTTACTTCCACAATCAAGGTCAGTTCTAATGACATATATTGGCAAAAATCTTGTACTTGGTTGTTGGTTATTATCATATGAGG